>JARQOD010000006.1:265928814-266022749 GCA_033576555.1 Oophaga sylvatica | reverse complement strand
GAAAGCTGTATTTAGACTCTGCCTGTATTATTATTGAAAGATTTTCCCGGCGAAACTGATTTACATGATTGCACTTCCCCATAAAACAACCTTCAAATCCCTGTTTATCCAGGTGTGACTGACCAGATTAGGGAAAAGACTGTAAACCCCCATTGTCCTTGAGGGATCTATTTTTTTGGGAAAGTTATCTGTGGTGAAGGACTCACTGCATCCTTGATGTCAGCATCCATAAGGAGTACAGCCCACTGGCATTCGAGTTTATATTCCTTAAAACCCCCGCTCCATTAGAAAACTTTGTGATAAACCTGATACGTCATGCGATCTTCTTTCACTTTGGGGGCAAGTATTTCCCTTTCTGTCTCTACTTAATGATTTCTTTGTACACCTTCTCCAGTAAAACTTTTTGGATAACCTCTTTCCATAAATCTTTTTAGTTGGTGTCTCCCTGTTCTTTAAATTTTGGATATTTCAGAGCAGTTATGACGTATTCTGAGGCACTGTCTTTCGAATACCCTCTTCAGTGAATTGGCTGCCTCTCTCCCATCTCAGGAGAGTTAGTTGATGTAGGCTTTCTATAATTACTCGTCACAATTTCGCCATTTAAACCCCTTCTGGATGCAGACATCCAAGAATGCAATTGATCTCTATGGATCTCATGGGTGAAGTGCGGGCCCCAAATCATTAATGTTAAGTCCACCCACAAAATGGGGGAACTCAAGCTCAGTGCCTTTCCATATGACAAAAATGTCGTCAATAATCTTAGACAAAGGGCTATCCTGCCTCATTACAAATCAAGAGATTCTTTAAATACAACTTTTTTGTGCTCTATTACTTCAATGATTGATGGAAATGTACAGAATATGAGTGCTAGGTTTCTAAAAAACTTTTTTTAATTGCACAAGGGATAAGTAAACAGTGACCTGGCTGGGTCTAGTCTCTGCCATAGCACAGTTACCTTGCTTTAATCTTCAAATATTGGGCTTTTATATGGGCCCTGTTGCTCTGACAGGGTTTAAATTTTATAAAGTTTTTTACCTAATACCCCCATCAGACCTTTTTGAGACCTATTAGGCACACTAAGTAATGGACAAAGGTGATGTGAAGGTCCATTTGAGTGTATAGGTTTTGAAAATAGGTCTTGAAGTTTAGCACTTGTGCTGCGCAAGCACTTACCTTGGTCTTTGGTATGTCTTGTATGTCTTTTGGCACGTGCATTTATTTGTTGTTTTTATTATCTATAAGAATAAAAGGGTTTCATTTTTTAATTATTCTGCTGTTCTGTTCCGGGTCATAGTGACCGTAGAGAATTTGTGAGGCCCTGTAGATTTTTTTTTTATAAGTTTCTAAAACTTCATTTTATTTGACTTTTCCTCATTTGGGGGGACCTATCTATGAGTATTTTTTTTTTTTGGGTTTACTTTTTGCTACACGCCGATATGTACACTTGTCGTGTTCGGATCATAGTGACCCGGCATCATTTTTTACAGCTGTAAGGCCATATTTTCAGTGAAATAAAGGAGTTATAACCTCAGTTGGGTCTATTTATTGCATCTACTATTGTATATCAATTTATTTATTTCCTAAATTATTTCAATGGGGTCGTACACACGCTCTGCCGGGTGTATGCATTGAGATCTGCGCACCATAAAAATGGCCTTATATTGATTATTTTTGGTGCACAGTCTATACTAAAATGTAGAGCGCATCCAGAGAGATCACTAGGTGTGCACTACACGTGTATATTCTGCGCAGAACGGCAAATGTTACAAAAGCGACAACTTATCATGTTGGGTACGATCCAAAAAAACAAGCCTGAACTACCACAAGGTATCTTGAGTAAAAGAAATGTACATAGTTCCATGTTCTACTTTACTGCAAATACAACAATTGTTGCGTATGTTCCAAAAAAAATAAACAAGTAATACTAATGAGTACGAACCACCATGATAATGCAGTAAGTACCCGGGAAGATAAAAAACCTAACATGATCTTGGACTATAATGCAACCAAAGGTGGTGTGGACACATTAGATCAGTTCATTAGTACATATACCTGCAAAAGAAAATCAAATCGGTGGCCTATGATTGTTTTTTACAACATTGTGGATTTGTCGGCATACAATGCTTTTGTGTTGTGGAGGAAAATCAACCCGAATTGGAATACAAACAAACTCCACAAACGAAGAACTTGGAAAATTACTGATTAGGCCGTATATTGAGCAAAGAAAGGTAACACCCAAAACGGAAGGAGCAGCAGACCTTGTACAGAGCATCCAACAACATGCTCAGGAAACTGATACCATGGCCTCCACAAGCACTTCTAACCCCATGCCCTCTACCAGCGGTGCTTCCAGAATAAAAAGAAAAAGGTGCAGCTATTGCCCTTATTCTTGTGATAATAAAACAAGTATTACATGTTCTGGATGCAAAAAATTTTATGCAAAGCCCATGTTTATTGTTCTTCATGCAAGAATACATAAATTAATATTACCATGTAAATATGTTCAAATTGAAGTGTTTATTAACTTTAATTTTTTTTTCACAAAATGTTTTATTTGCTTGTTTTGGTTTGGTTTTTTTTACCACATATGTGTAGTTTGCTATTTTCGTTTTGCTTATTACTAAGTTTTTTCGGAATAAAAAAGCAAAAATAAAGATTTCAATTTCATTTTTCTTTTTTTTTTATTTCCAAACATGTGCCCATACAGTCTAGTAAGCAAACGGTATAAAAATAATTGAGTTAGAGTATATAAAATCAAGATTTAATAAACCGGGTCATAGTGACCCAGGAGCAATACAAGTGTATAGTACATGGGAACAGAACATCAGGGTTAAGTTTTTTCCAATGTGAGATTCACAAGGAGTGGACTGCTGCTGGACTCATTTCTTCAAGAGTCACCACACACAGAGGTATCCAGGACATGGGCTACAAGTGTTGCATTCCTTGTGTCAAGCCACTTATGACCAATCGACAATGCCAGAAGTGTCTTACCAGGGCCAAGAAGAAAAAGAACTGGACTGTTGCTCAGTTGTCCAAGGTGCTGTTTTCAGATTAAAGTAAATTTTGCATTTCAATTGGAAATCAAGGTCACAGAGTCTGGAGGAAGAGTGGAGAGGCACACAATCCAAGCTGCTTGAGGTCTAGTATGAAGTTTCCACAATCAGTGATGGTTTGGGGAGCCATGTCATCTGCTGGTGTAGGTCCACTGTGTTTTATCAAGACCAAAATCAGCGCAGCCGTCTACCAGGTAATTTTAGAGCACTTCATGTTTCCCTCCTCCAACAATTCTAATTTTGTGAGAAGTACTTGTATATGCGCTATTTTGATAAAGCTGAAGATTTTCCTACCTTTGCAAGAATTTTTAAGATTTTTGGAATGGAGTCTGTGTCAAATGTATTTAGTGATTATGACATTTTAAATAGCAAAAAAAAGCTAAAAGTGCTCAAAGCAAGTATATAACTACTAAAAATAAAATAAAATTGATCTGTGACTAAATTTTACAATACAAATGACATACATTTTTTAATTAATCTTTTAGACCTGCACCTTCTTTGTTAAAATGTTCATATAATATAAATTAAAATGTGCAATAAGTCCAGCTAGAACTCATTTGAATATTAGACAAGGAAACTTTTAAAAAAGGCAAAGGCAACTCTAAGCCTAGTGATGGATTATGCTGCTGATGATTGGTAAACAATCTGGGTGCCCAGGTTATGATGTCATCAGTGGTGTGGGTGGTGGAGTCAGCATTAAAGAGCAGTGACAATGTCCAGCCAAAAGTGTGGGAAATCTTTTCCACCTTGCTGGAGGAGTAATCTATTACAGTGTACAAGCTGTGCTGTTGGAAAATAAGTCGGGTACATTCCTGCACACATCGACTAGGAACTACGTATGTCACTCCATCAGCACATGGAACGGCATCACCTGCTCATGTGGGGAGCGCAAACTGACCAGCAAAATGAGGAAAGCTAAGCTGTCCTCTTTTTTTCTCCTCATGATTGTCTCTCTGATAGCCAGCACACATCCACATTACCACCACTGGCTGGTCGTTGCCATCAACCCCATCATCATGCTTTACATACTCTTCCAGCCCTCTGTCCATTGTGTCATCAGTTAGCCTCTATGTACCCAGGAAACATGCGTTCAGCCATCCTTTGTGTGGAAACTGAACTCCCAAATGTCCAATTTCATCCCAATTGCTGCCAAACCACCTGCATTACACGTGTGCTCAGCTCTAATGGAAGATATCTAGCTTCCATTATTTATTGAATAAAGCCTTCTCTGCTTTATATTTTCACATGGCAGAGACCATGGTCAGCTCCTTAGAATCTCACATTGTACTGTTAAGGTACTGTCACACTAAGCGAGATCGCTAACGAGATCGCTAAAGAGTCACCGATTTTATGACGCAGTAGCGATCTCGTTATCGACGCAGCTGTGTGTGACATGTAGCGGCGATGTGGCCCCTGCTGCGATGTCGCTGATCGCTTATGAACGTTCTGAGTCGTTTTTTGGTCGTTGGTGTCCCGCTGGTGAGCCTGAATCGCTGAGTGTGACACCCTTTATGAACAACTTTACCAGCGTCGCAGGTGGGACTAGGTTTTCCCAACGACCGCAGAGGTCGTTATACAGATCGCTGATCTCTGATGAGATCTGTGTTTGGAAGCTAACTAGCGACCACATAGCGATCGCACTAGTGATCTCGCCAGGTTGTGTCGTTGTTGTGATCGCTAGTGCAATCGCTAAGTGTGACAGTGCCTTAAGTTGCACTCCCTGTTACAGCCAGGAACTTTACATGTATTTTATGCCCCATTGAGTCAATGTTTTTCACTGTGGTGATGCATGACGGAAAGCAAGCTTTGTTGTTTACTGGTGATACTTATGCACTTCTTCCACATCCTCATAAATAGATATCTCTGTTTCCCCTCCAATAATAGGGAATAACATATAATGTGTCACACAGGATGACTCTTAGTCAATTATAACTGGGCAACATAGTAACGTGACAATGCCAGAAGCCATTGACAGTTCATTTGCAAAATTGCAACTTGATGGAATTCACCACTACACGTGTTGCAGCATCTGTACGAGCAACAACAATCAGCAAAGTGACGTATAATATTATGCAGCATACAAAACCGGAGTTCGTTTTTTCTTTGAAATTCGTCATTAGTAGGCGATAAGGGCCATGTGTAGCTAACTGTAGTCTTTGAAAGAGGCTGCAAAATTGTTAGCATTCCATGACTCAAATGGTTATGACTTCTCCACTCCAAATTAATTCTTAGTTAAATTAATTTTTGGGAGGCAGCATCTGAGGTGCACCCTGAACAGGATTGAGTCCCTGCCAGGTCTGGGCAGAAAATGCTAAACCTTTTTCAATCAAAATGACTCTACTCCATTGACAAGACTTTTTGGGACGTCTTCCACATAATGGAAACATTTTTCCAAAAAAAAATCTTCTACTTTTTTGAATAAAATTTTCAGGACGTCCAGTACTGGGAACATAAAAGGCTCTGGTAAGGTTTATTTAATTTAAAGAGGTTGTCCACTACTTTTACATTGATGGCTCATCAATACAATATCTGATCGACTGGGGGTCTGACACCTGGCTCCCCGCCGATCAGCTGTTATCGGTGTCGGCAGCCTCCACCTATTTATTTGAATGGGAGGTGGATGTGCAGTACCAAGCCCCGGCAGCTACAAGTAGATGAAGCATCAAAGGTGGAATAAATTGCATATAAATACTTTGTCAAGCACAATTATTAAACAGAATCCTATAGAAATATGTGCATTAAAGACAATGAAATATAATATTTAGTAAATATTTATTTTATTAATACATAATAATAATAAAAACAAAATTATAAAAAGCTGAATGAAACGGAGCACGTTTTTAAATTATTAGACATAAAACTCATCAAGAGTAATATTCCAATATCCATGTAAAAATGCCCAAGAAAATATTAATAAATACAATATAATTTACAGCATACCACTACAATAGCACAATATAACAGTAACAATAAATGGACCATATATGCACAGGAAATATTATGAAGTGCAAAAAATAATAACCAAAAAAATTGCAAGCAAAATTATTAGCTTAGAATGTAAACTGCCAAGGTGCAAACAATATGTTATTATTTTATATATAAAATAGTGCTACAATAAAATCAAATATAAAGCACCAAAAAATGCAGACATAAATGCAAAGCACCTAAATCCTTGAAAAAGTGCTGAAGTGCAAAAAAGTGCTACTGTGCAAAAATAGAACGCTCAATAAAAAGTGATGAACGTGCTGCATCTTATAGTGCAATAATGAAAATGCACTAAAAAAACAATATAAGGTGCCGGAGTACAAAAAGTGCTACAGTGAAAAATATGGAACACACTATATAAAGTGCTAGATGCAGTAGTCAACATGCACTAAGAAATGCTCTATATAAGGTGCAGGAATGAAAAAAGTGCTGCAGTGCAAAATATAGAACGCACTATATAAGGTGCTAGATGCAGGGATGCAAACAAAAAAATGTAACTAATAAGTAGGGCATAAATTACCAAAGGAGAAAACGTGCTGCCGTGCTCCGTTTCATTCAGCTTTTTATAATTTTGTTTGTATTATTATTATAGTATTAATAAAATTAATATTTTCTAAATATTATATTTCATTGTCTTTAATGCAAGTATTTCTATAGGATTCTGTCAAGTAGACGAAGCAGCTCGGCAAGTGAGTACTTCCGGCCAGCGTCCGCCGCTAACACCGATAACGTCTGATCGTCAGGGGTGCCGAGTGTCGGACCTTTGCCGATCAGACATTGGATAGGCCATTAATGTAAAAATAGTAGACAACCTCTTTAATACTCCCTGTATCACTGTGAAACACATATTAGGATTCTTAGTAGACAAAAGGATCCTGCTCTATACTGTCAGATATATCTGCAACGGATGGTGATATTTAATAGTTATTGTCAAGAATTCCTGGTTTAACAGAATATAAATTCCATTAGTAATGGACAATTCTTATGGTGATGGAGTAGATATTGCTGGTTGTTCAGCTAAAACATCATAATTGTACAATACTGGTTCTTCATTCAGTATTGCCATTTGTTGGCACTAAGTCAAATGTAAAGAGAGGATGGATAGTCAAGGAACAGATCCCTGATACTGTGTTCATTGTGGTTTGGACGCCATGTTACCCATTTAGAAACCATCTAAAATTTATACGACACCCAGATAGTGTTGTTGCCACCAGAATGGATGGCAATCATAAAGTCCAGGACCCTTTGTGCATCGTTTCTAAATGCATGGTCAATTACGTTTGTGTAGAAAATAGACCCCTATCAGGGAATTTCAGTTATTCTCATGGTTTGCCTGATCACAAAAGACAAATAGGGATTTTTTTGACAGTTTTTAATACTAAAAAGACATGAAAAGCATATCTGCGGTGTCTTATCAACCAAGCTGTTGGTTATCACCAGTTATCAACTGTTTACCCATAGGTTTAGCAGCACTTGAGATTTACAGCAAATCAGTTTGCCGCAAAATGAATTTTTTTTAAAGTTAATCAAAGCTGGCGAATTTGAATTTCAATTATCTCTAATTACAGCAGAACTAAAAGCTTAGCTCTGCTTTAACTCGGCAAATAGAGCTGGATACCACGCTGAATGTACATTATTGCATACAGATCAACTGTGGTGGGATTTGCTGCTTAAGGTACTGCCACACTACACGATCCCGCTAACGATCTCGTTAGCGTCGCATACTAATGAGATCGCTAGTGGGATCGTTTACAATATCGCTAGTGTCGGCCACATTTAGCGATGTCGTTAAGGACGCTATCGCGGTTAGCGATCTCCTTAACGACTTTAGCGGTACAAAAGTACCGCTAAATCGCTAAAAAAGGTGCCACACTCAGCGATATATACTTACCCAGCGGGACGCCAACGATCAGAATAGGGTCCGGAACGATCAGGACGACGGACGAGATCACAGCAGGGGCCACGTCGTTGCTGCATGCCGCACACAACAACATCGCTAACGGGATCGCTAAATAGTGACGTTTTTTAGCGATCCCGTTAGCGATGTTGTTTAGTGTGGCATACCCTTTACTATATATTCTAGAGCAGAACTACAATAGGATACCAGCTGTTAAGTCATGACATGTGTGAATAGTGTATATTATGAGATAATCTGTAACTTCTGCACTTACATGCTATGCAGAAAAGTAAATATTATTCACAGCCGTTTTCTATTATCATTGCAATACATTTTTACCATTACTATATAATGATTCCTAATAGAATATGATTTTCTACAAATCAGGTTGTGCGATACACTTAATAATTAAGCTCTTTCCATTTTCTTTGCTTTGCAGATGGATATAAATGTTTTATTTAAATGCAGCAGTTTCACCATTTTTTTAAACTGTAAATTTTTATTGAAGGTTTAGGAACATACCATACATAGCAAATATATAACAAGTTGTAGTAATACAAACAGTTGAGAGGAAACATGAAAAGAAGAACAATGAGGGAGAATGTTATAGGGTGAGATGAGTGTGGTAATGGAGGGAGGAGAAGAAGCTCGAGGTGAGTGTAGCTAATACTTTTTTGTTAATCTCATACCAAGAATTTCACCATTTGACTTCTGAGAAAACTAGTTCTAGTTTTCCCCATGCTGTGCTGAGGCTATCATTTGTTTAGTCGCTAAGAATATAAAAGAAATAAGGCTGTGTGAATATTTGCGAATGTTATGGACACAGTTCTTGAGCAAGGCCTCCCAGGGATTTTTCTTAAGGTTATGGACTGTGACTGATAGTATGAGAAAATATACACTGATCCAGAGCCTGTGTACTTTGGGACAGAGCCACCATATATGTCAGCAGTGGATTGTCAGCCTCTGAAGCACCGGGATGAGTAGTTAGGAACAGTTTTCGCAATACGCATCATAACTTTATAGTTTGTTTCTAGCATCAAGTATACCGCTCGTGGTGGAAGACTAGATTTGAGTCCATTCTGAGTCGGTTAACGTGGTACCAATGTCTGATTCCCAGCGAGCGGTGTAGGTTAGGTTATGTCTATATATAGCATAATTTAAGTGAGCGTAAATAAATGAGATAGTACCTAGGGCAAGCGTTCTCATAATTTCAAGCCTCATTATTCGTTAGAAACTATAGTTAATTTACTCTTGGAATACATGGTGAAAGGGTTATTAATAATTATATCACATGACAGAGGCCAATTGTGGTATAATTGTTTCATTTTCAGTACATTCATTAAGGTTACTGTTGCAGGGGCAAACCAATCAAATGCATAGCTTTTGTGCACACGTTGCCGATTTGCCTGTGGAATTTTCTGCGCAGATTCTGCCTCTCTTGGCAGAAAACGCAGGTAAAAATCCACACGTTTTTGATGCAGATTTTCATGCGTTTTTTTTTCCATGCAGATTTGTATGCTTTTTTGTAAGCTAAATTGAGATATGTTACTTAACAAAAAAAAAAAAATTGTGATGTCATTTCTTTGTCCAACCTCTTCTTTTACACATTCCATTGAATACCATATCATCACATACCATGTATATACCATACTGTATAATGTTTACACACACAATATAAGTGAATATCTATAGATAGATATAGATCGATATATCTATCTTTCTATAGATATATCTATCGATAGATATATCTATAGATAGAAAAAATCTGCGTTAGGCCGGGGTCACACTTGCGAGAAACTTGCGCGAGTCTCACACCTCAATACCCGGCACTGCCGCCAGCACTCGGACTGGAGCGTTCAGTTCCATAGAAATACATGCAGCCGCACACTCCGGTCCCGAGTGCTGGCGGCAGTGCTGGGTATTGTGGTGTGAGACTCATGCGAGTTTCTCGCAAGTGTGACCCCAGCCTTAGGCCGGCATCAGACTCACCGTACAAAAATACGGACCGTATTGTACGGCCGTATTACGCCAAAATGTTGCTGGCACACCAATCCGTATTTCATGCGTTTTCAGGGTGCGGCTGCATATTTCGCGTATGTAAGCATCCGTATGCAATCCGTATGGCATCCGTATAGCGTATTTTTCTCTCCGCCTTGCAAAATGGACATTTAACGGCTTTTAGGCCTGAAACTCATTCAAATCATCATCAGCAAGGCTATTTATTGCCTCTGCATCCGGTTGCAACCCCCAATCTTGCCATTTTTGTGGTCTGCTTGTGTTGGAGGGCTGCTGCTTGGTTGCTAACATGTCTGAGAGTCTTCAGTTCACCCCAAAAGATACTGTGTTGTACAACTCAGTTTAGTCCCACCACTTTGACCAGCCTTACCCAGTGATCGTTGATCCGCAAAGGAGGAGGCGAATGTGGGCTTGTCCGCATTTGAGCCAACCACTGAATAAAGCTCATTTTCACAGGCTGTATGCATGTCTGCAGCCTCTTCCATATTATTTTGTCCAGTTTTGTCTGATGACCATTCCCAGATGTTAGGTTTTGTGGGAGATTGTGCGGCCAGGGATCACGTAGCAGGATGCGGAAAGCTATCTGTGCACAGGAGCGACTTTTCCTTACACAACCGTCTGGATTTCTTACCTACATACTGTCTATTGATGATGTGTTTTACCACTAGTTGTCTACTGATGATGTGTTTTACCACTAGTTGTCTATTGATGATGTGTTTTATCACTAGTTGTCTATTGATGATGTGTTTTATCACTAGTTGTCTATTGATGATGTGTTTTACCACTAGTTGTCTATTGATGATGTGTTTTACCACTAGTTGTCTATTGATGATGTGTGTTACCACTAGTTGTCTATTGATGATATGTTTTACCACTAGTTGTCTATTGATGATGTGTTTTACCACTAGTTGTCTATTGATGATGTGTGTTACCACTAGTTGTCTATTGATGATATGTTTTACCACTAGTTGTCTATTGATGATGTGTTTTACCACTAGTTGTCTATTGATGATGTGTTTTCCCACTAGTTGTCTATTGATGATGTGTTTTCCCACTAGTTGTCTATTGATGATGTGTGCTACCACTAGTTGTCTATTGATGATGTGTGTTACCACTAGTTGTCTATTGATGATGTGTTTTACCACTAGTTGTCTATTGATGATGTGTGTTACCACTAGTTTCCATTTACCCTTATGGGTGTTGCAGAAATATCATCTTAATCTAGGCCATATATGACCTTGAAATACCAGAACAATGATGTGAATATTAACATTACAGTAAAATGGTACTTGGCCTACATGTAACTTATGATTGTTTTGACATTCAGTCATGTAAGGGTTATGTATTGTGTGTTTGATTAATCTTTCTGCATGTGCATTGATTGTTCTCTGTACATTGGGTTACTTGTCGCTTCTTAACTACTGGCATATCCTATTCGGCACTCCATCTGCATTTTTGTATGGGGACATCTAACATCTCTGCCATTGTTCGTGATACATGCTCACAACTATGTTACATACTTCATCAACTTGTGATGGCAGAGCCTAAGATGGAGGAGTGGAAGAGGATTGCTAGGGGATTTGAGGACCAATGCAACTTCCCTTATTCTCATAGTCTCTGTCTGATGTTAATGGTCATAACACATATATTTGTGTTTGAGTACAAAGAAGTAATGAAAAAAGACTCCATACTTTTTACAAAAATAGAGATTTATATGTGTAAACTGCCACTTGAGGTAGTGACAACCATATTAGCTTCATATGGTATATTTCGTTACATCACAATAGTGTAAGTGTGCAGTCTTACACAAGAAAAAAAATACTGTATATACCCATGTATAAGCCGAGATTTTCAGCCCATTTTCTAGGGCTGAAAGTCCCCCTCTCGGCTTATACGCGGGTCATATACGGGGGTCGGTGGGGGAGGGGGAGCGGGGGTGTCGGATCATACTCACCCCTCCGCCGGCGCGGTCTCTGCAGCCCCCTGCTTCTCCCACGATCTCCGGCTCCTTCCTGCAGTGGTCACATGGCACTGCTCATTAAAGTCATGAATATGCACATATTCATGACTTTAATGAGCGGTAGCACGTGACCGCTGCAGGACTGAAGCGCTGCGGAGAGCGCCGGGAGAAGAGGAGAGGCTGCAGGGACGCGCGGTGGAGGGGTGAGTATAGCGATATTTACCTGTCCCCGTGCCACCGTTGCGCGCTGCTCCCTCAGTCCTGGCTGTGAATGATCAGGCAGAGGGCGCGATGACGTTGCTAGTGCGCGCCCCGCCCCCTGCCAGATCAGTCACAGCTAGAGGAGTCAGGCCGAGGACGCACCGCAGCGGTGCAGAGAGGACAGGTAAATATCTCAGGTGCCGGGGTCCTGAGCGAGCGGTGACACCGGCACCTGTCCCCCATAGCGCACCGCTGTCACCGCCTGCTCAGGACACCGGCACCTGGCCCCCAGCGACGAGAGGTGAGTATGTCATTTTTTTTTGCAGCAGCATATGAGGCCTATACTATGGGGCATAATTGTGCAGCATATGGGGCATAATATGGAGCATATGGGGGCATAATATGGAGCATATGGGGGCATAATCTGTGGAACATATGGGGCATAATCTGGAGCATATGGGGCATAATCTGGAGCATATGGGGGCATAAACTGTGGAACATATGGGGGCATAATCTGGAGCATATGGGGGCATAAGCTGTGGAACATATTGGGGCATAATCTGGAGCATATGGGGGCATAAGCTGTGGAACATATGGGGCATAATCTGGAGCATATGGGGGCATAAGCTGTGGAACATATGGGGGCATAATATGGAGCATATGGGGGCATAAAGCTGTGGAACATATGGGGCATAATATGGAGCATATGGGGCATAATCTGGAACATATGGGGCATAATCTGGAGCATATGGGGGCATAAGATGTGGAACATATGGGGGCATAATATGGAGCATATGGGGGCATAAACTGTGGAACATATGGCGCATAATCTGGAGCATATGGGGGCATAATATGGAGCATATGGGGGCATAAACTGTGGAACATATGGGGGCATAATATGGAGCATATGGGGCATAATCTGGAACATATGGGGGCATAATCTGGAGCATATGGGGCATAAGCTGTGGAACATATGGGGGCATAATCTGGAGCAAATGGGGGCATAAGCTGTGGAATATATGGGGGCATAATCTGGAGCATATGGGGGCATAAGCTGTGGAACATATGGGGGCATAATATGGAGCATATGGGGGAATAATCTGTGGAACATATGGGGCATAATCTGGAGCATATGGGGGCATAATCTGTGGAACATATGGGGCATAATCTGGAGCATATGGGGGCATAATCTGTGGAACATATGGGGCATAATCTGGAGCATATTAGGCATAATCTGTGCAGCATATGGGGGCATAATCTGTGGAGCATCATATGGGGGCATAATCATTTTTCACCCTAGGCTTATATGCGAGTCAATAAGTTTTCCCAGTTTTTTGTGGCAAAATTAGGGGGGTCGGCTTATACACGGGTCGGCTTATACATGAGTATATACGGTAAGGCTTCACAACATTACAAATTCTTCCATACATAATAGTATGTAAAGGCCAAAACCAATAGTGACTATGGGTAATGCTGATCATATGTTACACATATGTTTGGTTGACAAGATTATACTACTTTAAATATGCAGTAGCCAACATGGAGTGAAATTAAATTTAACCAAATAACCAACTTTCACTACCACTAGTGAGCACCATATCTGCCCCATATGGTTAGGTTCTAAGACTAGACTAATGCAATGATGCATTAGCCAAAAAATTTTAACAGGGATGGGGACAAAATAACAAACATTGGTAGAAATTATAATATCTAACGAAATAATAATATTTTCCCATATCCCACCTACCAGCAGCTAAGTACCATATGGTATTTGTAGGCATTCAGATTAGTGCAAATATGCGTTACACAACATGTTGTTAAAATAAATGATCAAAATTAAATACGATTTCTCGCAATAGGAGCAGATAATGAAAATAATATAGGGTGACTATGCCTAGTCAACAGCATATTGCTTGCATATGTTGGTTACAGGCATCTAAATGCCTGCAAATGTGTTAGCCACAATTCGAGTTTTAAGTAAATATAAAACCATTAATAACTGTTTTTTCAATCCAAAAATATACTTTACATACTAAATCATAGCTGGTGGTATGTGGGTGGTGGGGTTGGCGGCTTCCCAGCATCTCGGTGTGGTTGGCTTGGATCACAACCTTGACCATCACCCAGTTGGGGTAGATTTTCAGGCCCCTGAGCTAACATCTGCCCATGGTCAGGTTGGTGTGTGGGCACATTGCCATACAGATAAGGGAGATGATATTCCTGTGTAAGATGATACCCACGAGAATCATACCCCCTAATATGACCATGTTGAGCACATCCAGGTTGGGACCAGCCTGCAACACTGGATCTGTACAAGTGGTCATATTGGGAAGTCAGATTATAGCCAGCCATTTGACCCTGTTGTTGCCAACGTTGTTTCGGTGGGGGAATGGGTAGAGGTGTAGGCGCCCGTGCAGGAGGATCATCAGATCTGTTGGTAAAGGAAAGGGGATTAGAACATGTTTGAGAGGTGAGCCTACACTGCATATATGTTATGTGGTGTGATGTATGTACTTACGGTTTGAGATCAAGAATATGTGCAAGAAAACCCAGCCTGTCTAAGTAAACGTAGTTTCGCTTTCTGGGTGATGCTGACCCGCTCTTGGCCCTCTGCTGGTGTTGCTGCCTGTATTGGTCGCGGCTGCTTCTCCATCTTCTCATAACATCATCCACTGCAATCAGACATATAATGTAATCATTTAGCTAGCTGGACAAAGCATCAGTATTCTGCAGACACGTTATATAGTCATGGGGGTCTAGTAGGATGGGACTATACGACAAATGTGTCGGATAAAAGAAGCAAAAAAAATGGGGGGCTAAATCTGCGCTACAACGACGCTGTTAGCATTAAGAAAATTGTGACAAAATCATGTAACTTACTGATTCGCTGATGCTTCTCGCGTGGGCTGTCGCCAAAGTGGTAAAACATCTTCCCACAGATACGCCTCCATGCCGCCTCTTTCCTTGTGCGTTCCGCGTAATGTGCATCTCTTTTGTGGCACATTTCGGCCCTCTACTGCAGCAAGAGACTCAACATGTCCACATTGATGTGCGTAGGCATCATGGCCGACTCCGTGGAGGCGTCCTTCCGGGATGTCTGGTGCTCTTTTTGAGCTAATTTGCATGTGTCAGCTTCCTCCTGCATATGTTGCACCATTTCCTGTGAGCTGCAGAAGTCTTGCGTATTTCTCGCTAGTCACACGTCTGGTCCGTGTGTAATCCGTTGTTTTCTTGCACCCATAGACTTTCATTGGCGTACAATGGGCGTAATACGCGTACAATCGCAGCATGCTGCGGGTGTCTCGCACCGTAAGATACGGCCGAGAAAAAAACGCATGATCAGAGCTACCCCATAGAGAAGTATAGGTCCGTGTGTAATGCGTGGTTTTCACGCCTCTCACTCGTGTGTATTCCTACCTAGTGTGACGCCGGCCTGAAACACAATATCTGATTAATTTAATCCCTTACTGCCAGCTGACGGAATAGTACGTCAGCTGGCAGTATCCCCTGCTTTGAGGTGGGCTCCGGCGGTGAGCCCACCTCAAAGCCGCGACATGTCAGCTGTTATAAGCAGTTGACATGTGCCCGCAATAGGCGCGAGCGGAATCGCGATCCTCCTGCGCCTATTAACTAGTTAAATCCCGCTGTCAAAGCTGACAGCGGGCATTTAACTAGCGCTTCCGGCCGCCGGGCCGGAAATGAGCACATCGCCGACCCACGTCACGTGATCGGGGATGGGCGACACGTTGCCTTGACAACCAGAGGTCTCATAGAGACCTCTACGGTTGTTGCCGGCACATTGCTGTGAGCACCGCCCGGTGGTCGGCGCTCAAAGCAATGCAGTAAATCTGCTACATATGGGCGATCTGCTCATCGCCCATATGTAGCAGAGCTGATCGACTTGTGCATGCTTCTAGCCTCCCATGGAGGCTATTGAAGCATGCCAAAAGTCAAAGAAAAAAGAGTTTAAAAATAAAAAAAAAATAAAAGTTCAAATCACCCCCCTTTTGCCCCAATCAAAATAAAACAATAAAAAAAAAATCAAACATACACATATTAGGTATCGCTGCGTTCAGAATCGCCCGATCTAGCAATAAAAAAAGGATTAACCCGATCGCTAAACGGCGCAGCGATAAAGAAAATCAAAATGCCAGAATTACGTTTTTTTGGTCGCCACGACATTGCATTAAAATGCAGTAATGGGCGATCAAAAGAACAGATCTGCGCATAAATTGTATCCTTAAAAACTTCCGCTCGGCATGCAAAAAATGAGCCCTCACCCACTGGCGCCGCTATAATGAGGCGAGTTGAGCTGTTATCTCAGGCGGCGGCAGCCAGGGGGCGGCAGAGCAGAACTCATAATGTGTGAGAGGAAGTGAGCAGGAAGCTGCCGGATCATGGAGAGGTGAGTCAGGCCGCTGTGCCTGTGAAGCTGGTGTGTGTGTGTGTGTGTGTGTGTGTGTGTGTGTGTGTGTGTGTGTGTGTGTGTGTGTGTGTGTGTGTGTGTGTGCGGTGCGTGTAGCTGCTGTGGGTGTGTGTGTGAAGCTGCTGTGTGTGTGTGTGTGTGTGTGTGTGTGAAGCTGCTGTGTGTGTGTGTGTGTGTGTGTGTGACGCTGTGTGTGTGACGCTGTGTGTGTGATAGATGAGGAAGCGATATCAGCGTTGGAACGGGCAGAGGTGAGTAGTTTTTTTTTTTTATGCAAGGCCATTATTCAGTCTGGAGCATCATGTGGGGCTATTATACTGTATGCAGCAGTATATGGGGCCATTATTCAGTATGCAGCAGTATATGGGGCCATTATTCAGTCTGGAGCATCATGTGGGGCTATTATACTGTATGCAGCAGTTATATGGGGCCATTATACAGTATGCAGCAGTAATGGGGCCATTATTCAGTATAGAGCATCATGTGGGGCTATTATACTGTATGCAGCAGTATATGGGGCCATTATTCAGTATGGAGCATCATGTGGGCTATTATACTGTATGCAGCAGTTTATGGGTCCATTATTCAGTATGGAGCATCATGTGGGGCTATTATACTGTATGCAGCAGTATATGGGGCCATTATCAGTATGCAGCATATATGGGGCCATTATTCAGTATAGAGCATCATGTGGGGCTATTATACTGTATGCAGCAGTATATGGCCATTATTCAGTATGGAGCATCATGTGGGGCTATTATACTGTATGCAGCAGTTTATGGGTCCATTATTCAGTATGGAGCATCATGTGGGGCTATTATACTGTATGCAGCAGTATATGGGCCATTATTCAGTATGGAGCATCATGTGGGGCCATTATACTGTATGCAGCAGTATATGGGGCCATTATTCAGTATAGAGCATCATGTGGGCTATTATACTGTTGCAGCAGAATATGGTCCATTATTCAGTATGGAGCATCATGTGGGCTATTATACTGTATGCAGCAGTATATGGGCCATTATTCAGTAGTTTTTTTCTTTCCCATCTTTCTTTCTCTCTCTGTTCTTTTCTTTCTCTCTGTTCTTTCTTTCTTTCTTTCTCTCTGTTCTTTCTTTCCCCTCTTTCTTTCTCTCTCTGTTCTTTCTTTCTCTCTGTTCTTTCTTTCTCTTTCTTTCCATCTCTTCTTTTTGATTCTTTCTCTCTCTCTCTGTTCTTTCTCATCTGTTTTTCTTTATTTCTCTTTCTTCTCTTTCTCTGTTCTTTTTTCCCCATCTTTCTTTTCTCTCTTCTTCTCTGTTCTTTCTTTCTCTTCTTTGTTCTTTCTTTCTATTTCTTTTTTTCTCTCTGTTCTTTTTTTTCTGTCCCCTCTTTTTTTCTTTCTCTTCTCTTTCTTTCTTCTTCTCTTTTTTTTCTTTCTTTCTTTCTTTCTTTCTCTCTTTCTTTCTTCTCTTTCTTTCTTTCTCTTTTCTTTCTCTCTCTGTTCTTTTCTTTCTTCTTTCTTTTCTTTCTCTCTATTTTCTCTGTCTTCTTTCTCTCTTTCTGTTTCTTTTTCTCTCTGTGCTCTATTTACCAGTCCAGTGTGCCCATAGTACCAGTCCATGTGCCCATAAAGTCGAGGTGGATACCCTGGGTGTGTGCGTGACGACTAGTTGTGAAATGGGTGTGGTCGGGCGTGGCCTAAAATTTGACGCGGCGCGCCTAGCGCGCCGCAACCTTCCTCGCTCGAATTGGGGGGCGCCATTTTGCAGTTCGCCTCGGGCAGCACAGAGGCTAAGTTCACCCCTGCCCTCACCCGGCCCAAGATCACGAAAAATGGAGACGCTAGGGGTCTCGGCAAACTTTGGAACTTTTTTTCACCACTTAGATATGAGAGAAACTAGACATGTTTGGTGTCTATGAACTTGTAATGACCTGGATAATCATAACGGAAGCTCAGTTTTAGCATTTAGCGAACCTAGCAAAAAAGCCAAACAAAAAACAAGTGTGAGATTGCACTTTTTTTGCAATTTCACCGCACTTGGAATTTTTTTCCCGTTTTCGAGTACACTATATGGTAAAACCAATGGTGTTGTTCAAAAGTACAACTCGTCCTGCAAAAAATAAGCCCTCACATGGCCATATTGAAGGAAAAATAAAAAAGTTATGGCTCTGGAAAGAAAGGGAGCGAAAAACGAAAACGCAAAACCGAAAAAAGCTCCGGGGATTAAAAGGGAAAAAAATTGCGTGTGCTCCTGCGCAATTTTCCAGTCCAGAGAGGGAAAGTCAGCTGCTGGGGGGCTGATGTTTATAGCATGGGAAGGGGTAATACCCATGGATCTTCCCAATCTATTAATATCAGCCTGCAGCTGTCTGCATAGCCTTTACTGGCTATTAAAATAGGGGAGCCCCCAAAAAATGACATGGGGTCCTCCTATAATTAATAGCCAGAAAAGGTTATGCAGACAGCTGTGGGCTGATAATTATAGCCTAGGAAGGGGACATGGAAATTGGCCCCCTTGCTACAAACACCAGGTCTCAGCTGCCCCAGAAATGGCACATTTCTAAGATGCGCCAACTCCGGCACTTAGCCTCTCTCTTCCCACTGCCCTGTAGCAGTGGCATATGGGGTAATAGCTGTGTGGTTGATGTCACCTTTGTATTGTAAGGTGACATCAATCCCGGTTTAGTAATGGAGAAGTGTCCATTACTAATCCTATAGTTATTAAGGGGTTAAATAAAGACACAGCCAGAAAAAAGTATTTTAATGAAATAAAACATAACACAGTTTCCCATCTTTATTGTACTTCTAATTCCTGTGACGCCCTTGATCACCTGTAAAAAAAATAAAACAATAAACCAACACAAATACTCCCTGTTCTGATGTAATCCATTTAATAACGAGTGTCCTACGACGGACTCCCCTATAGAGCTGTCATATCAGGAGATGTGACCGCTCTACAGGGCCTCCGATGACACACTGACCGGAGATAATGCTCCTGCATTGTATGTCATCAGAGTTCATGCTCTCACTTTAGTGCACTACCGCTGCATGAGAATTTTCCCATGCAGCGGTGCCGCAAATGACGGAACAAACTCCGGTGACCTCTAGGCGGCGAAGGGATACACAGCAGGAGCATCACCTCTGGTCACTGTACACCGGAGCCTCTGAATAACGGTCACATCAGACAGCTCTAAACGGGAGATCGTTGTGGGACAATCGATATTAAATGTATTACGTCGGAACAGGGAGTATACTGTTGGTTTATTATTTTATTTGCAGGGATCGAGGGTGTCGGGGATTAGCTGTATGGTGAGTATGTACTGTATGTGTGTATGTTTTTTTTTACTATTCAACACAGTAGCTGGATGATGGGACTACTACTGTCCCATGATCGGCTAATGCTGTCACTGTAGCAGACTTAGCCGGATGGGACTAGTAGTCCCATCGGATGATGCCTGCCTACACACAGACTTGCGCGTGCACGCACACACACACACAGCTATGCACACACTCGCACACAGACCCGCACACACACACACATATACACAGACGCCCGCAGACAGACCCGCACATATTCACCGCACACACATAGTCTCTGCCCACACACATAGTCTCCGCTCATACACTCTTCCTCCTCCTTATCTGCAGCATTTCTCGCACGCAACTCAGCAGCAAAACCGCAGATCTTTTTAAACTTGTGGTTTTGCTGCGGATTTGATTGACTCAATGGAAGTCAATGGGTGCAGAAATGCTACAGAATGCAAAAAGAATTGACATGCTGCAGAAAATAAAACGCTGCAAATCCGCGCATATCTTTCCGCAGCATGTGCACAATAAATCAGAATTTCCCATTGACTAACATTGGTTGTGCACTACACTGCAGATTTGATGCAATTCTGCACGTCCAAAAACGCCGCGGATCCGCATCAAAATCCGCAACATGTGCACATAGCCTAAAAGCTGCATATACTGTAGCCATGAGAGCCCAAACAGTATGTGTTGCATTGCATACAGGCAACTTTATTAAAAGTAGTGTGAGACAGTGAAGGAATATGTGTTGAATGGGGTGTACATTTCACCTAGGTACTGTGTTGTATGGTATAAGGGAAATGTGTGGCTTTGTAAACCTAGTGGTAGAGAAAGGTCACTACACCTCACATTCAACACACACTTGCAGCTCAGCCTGAAATCACTCAGGTCTTAATTAGGAGACCAGAAGTAGGTGTCTGCAAACACAATCAGCGAGCTGGCTTAGCCTGGACACAGGAAGGTGTCCCGGCACAAGAAGCAGTCTCCAAGAGTGGAGCTGGCTTAGCCTGGACACAGGAAGGTGTCCCGGCACAAGAAGCAGTCTCCAAGAGTGGAGCTGGCTTAGCCTGGACACAGGAGGGTGTCCCGGCACAAGAAGCGTCTCCAGGAGTGTGAGCTATCTCAGTCTGGGTGCAGGAGGTACCCCGGACACAGGAGTAGTCTCAGTGAGAATCCGTGCGAATAGCGGCTGAATAGGAGTGGAACTCTCTCAAGTCTGGACGCTGAAGGGGCCTTCAGACACAAGGAGGAGTATCTGTGAAGCTCCATACTGGTAACATATATCATGTGTGTTGTTTTGGGCACAGACTGGTAGAGTCTGGACCCGGAGAGACAGGGAAATCGATCTATGTGTAATTAGTGGCTAGACAAGTCCAGGTTTTCTGTTTATGATTTATTTTTATCTGTTTGCTGTGGACTTTAATAAAGCTGGTTGCGGCCAGTTTTCACCAGAACTGCTGTCTGAATGAACTGTTTTCGTGCCATTCTGTCTACCCAGACAGCGATCCTAGAGCTATACCCCCTGGAAATGTTACAATTGGCGGAGAATGCTGGGGCAGCGCAGGGGCTGATAGTTAGTGCTGGAGTGTGCATGCAGCACAGTAGCTTGGAGACAGCAATAAAGGTGAAGTCTGTTGAAATAGCAGCAGAGGAAAAAAAAAAGTGTGTCAAGAGAAACGTCTGTTTGGAGCAGTCTTAAAGAGACAGGAGCCCTAATAGACTTTGCAAAGAAAAAAAAAAAAAAAAAGTGTCTGCACAGCAGAGCTGAATTTTTTCTATGGAAAAGACTGTAGAGTGTGTATGTCTTGAGTGAAGACTGCCGTTGTTAAGACAGAGAAGTCTGACAGCATGGATGACAGCATGGAGGCGCTGTTTGAACAAATGGCACAAGTTAATGTGCAACATAAGACTGCTGTGGTTGAGACAGATAAGTCCGGCAGTATGAGGAAGCTCGTTGAGTACCTGGTACAGGCCCAGCAGAGCCTGCAGCGGAGCATGGAGCGGCAGTACCTGCAGCGCCAGCAGGAGTATGACCAGTTGTTGGAGCAGATTGCAGCTCTTAGCACCTCGTCCCAGAGTAATGTTGTGAAGGCATCTGCGTTGCCTGCAGTAAAGAAGCGGTTGGAGCCTGATTATGGAGTTGAAAAGGTGATAGTGAACCGCTACACCCGAGCACGTCCTCCTGAGGTACAGCCGTCTGAGAGGTCGTCACTTCGGAGTTCCCGGACGCTGAACTCTCGCGGTAAGAGCGTTCCAGCTGTAGGGGACATATGGGAGGGTGATTGTGGTGGACAATGTTGGAGATGTCGTGAAATTGCAGCCGGCTGTTCACTAGAGGGGGAGCCTATGTACCGTGATGTTGGCAGGTCTCTCTCTCTCTGCGCAGAACCTGTGTGTGTGACCACCGCAGTCGAAGAGATTGAACCACAGGTGTGCCCGGTGGTTGTGAATGACTGCCCAGCACAGGCCCTCTTGGACTCAGAGAGTCCAGTGACTTCCGTATGTGACAGCCTGATTGATAGGGATTTCATCCCTGATAGGCACCTGAGTATGGTGTGCATCCATGGAGACACCAAAGTCTACCCAGAGACTGCCGTGGACTTGGTCCCTAAACTCGGGGAGGTTTCATATGAAGTGGGGGTAGTGAAGAGCCTGGTGCACCCCGTCATATTGGGTAATGACTTTCCCCGATCTAAGGATCTCTGGGGGAAAAATGTTTCTGATGGACAGTGTGATGAAGCTCCTACTGAGGGTGCGCAGTCCCGAGGGGCGGAACACAATGCTAGTGGGCCGTTAAACTTATATGATGATGATGATGATCATGATAATGATGACGACCATGATAATGCTGATGCTGATAATGATAATGATGATGATCATGATAGTGATGATGATACTGATCATAGTCATGATAATGATATTGATAATAATGATGACCTTGATAGTAATGAAATTCCTTTGCAGGTGATGTTGGGAGACGAGATGGTGGTTCTCGGGAACCGAGTGTCCCTGACTTGCCTGTGTCCTGTGACAATTTTGAGAGTGAGCAGTGGCGAGACCCCACTCTTAAAACGGCACAGGAAAATATGATTGTTCTAAATGAGGTTTCCAGGAGCCTGGCTCTGAGGAGAGGTTTCCTCATGCTGCCATGGACAATAGCCTATTGTATAGCGACACTGAAGTCCAGGGAGAGGTGGTGAGTCAGCTCCTAGTACCTGAACTATATAGAAGTATAGTGCTGGGGTTGTCACATAGTCACATACTTGAGGGACCAGATGGTGCAGTTAATGTTGTGGATGACATGTTAACTAAGGTTCCAGATCAAGATGTGAATGAAAATGAATTGTATGGCCCTGACAGTGAGCAGGATATGAATGAAAATGAATTGTATAACACTGACAGTGAGCCCGGCCCTAGGGTCAAGATGAAACCGTGCAGGATACCCGAGGCCCACAGAGAGTATAGGCCTGGGAGGGTACAGGGTAGTGCGGATGATTCAGATGAAGAGAAAGCTGATGTTGGCTATGACTCAGGTGACGATACAAATGACAGTGGTGAAGATGAAGCTGATGAGGGCCATGACTGGTCCAGAGTTCACTGTCTCTGTTGGATTGTTGACCAGCCCTCCGGTCTGGATGACCAGCCCTCCGGTCTGGAGAAGAGGGAGGGGATATGTGAGACAGTGAAGGAATATGTGTTGAATGGGGTGTACATTTCACCTAGGTACTGTGTTGTATGGTATAAGGGAAATGTGTGGCTTTGTAAACCTAGTGGTAGAGAAAGGTCACTACACCTCACATTCAACACACACTTGCAGCTCAGGCCTGAAATCACTCAGGTCTTAATTAGGAGACCAGAAGTAGGTGTCTGCAAACACAATCAGCGAGCTGGCTTAGCCTGGACACAGGAAGGTGTCCCGGCACAAGAAGCAGTCTCCAAGAGTGGAGCTGGCTTAGCCTGGACACAGGAAGGTGTCCCGGCACAAGAAGCAGTCTCCAAGAGTGGAGCTGGCTTAGCCTGGACACAGGAGGTGTCCCGCACAAGAGCATCCCAAGGTGAGGGCTTAGCTGACAGGTTCGCAAAGACGTCCAGGAGTGTGAGCTATCTCAGTCTGGGTGCAGGAGGTACCCCGAACACAGGAGTAGTCTCAGTGAGAATCCGTGCGAATAGCGGCTGAATAGGAGTGGAACTCTCTCAAGTCTGGACGCTGAAGGGGCCTTCAGACACAAGGAGGAGTATCTGTGAAGCTCCATACTGGTAACATACAGTACAGACCAAAAGTTTGGACACACCTTCTCATTCAAAGATTCTTCTGTATTTTCATGACTATGATAATTGTAGAATCACACTGAAGGCATCAAAACTATGAATTAACACATGTGGAATTATACATTACACTTTACAAAAAAGTGTGAAACAACTGAATATATGTCTTATATTCTAGGTTCTTCAAAGTAGCCACCTTTTGCTTTGATTACTGCTTTGCACGCAGAAAAGGTGAACGGCTGGACTCTACATGCCTAGTTCCCACCGTGAAGCTTGGAGGAGGTGTGTGTGTGTAGGGTGCTTTGCTGGTGACACTGTTGAGGATTTATTCAAAATTGAAGCGGTGAGCGGTCCAGCTCACCCCAAACCATCTCGATTGGGTTCAGGTCTGGTGACTGTGGAGGCCAGGTCATCTGGCGTAGACCCCAACACTCTCCTTCTTGGTCAAATAGCCCTTACACAGTCTAGAGGTGTGTTTAGGGTCATTGTCCTGTTGAAAAAAAAATGATGGTCCAACTAAACGCAAACCGGATGGAATAGCATGCTGCTGCAAGATGCTGTGGTAGCCATGCTGGTTCACTATGCCTTCAAGTCTGAATAAATCCCCAATGGTGTCACCAGCAAAGCACACCCACACCATCACACCACCTCCTCCATGCTTCACGGTGGGAACTAGGCATGTAGAGTCCATCCGTTCACCTTTTCTGCGTGCAAAGCAGTAATTAAAGCAAAAGGTGGCTGCTTTGAAGAACCTAGAATATAAGACATATTTTCAGTTGTTTCACACTTTTTTGTAAAGTGTAATGTATAATTCCACATTGTTTGATTCATAGTTTTGATGCCTTCAGTGTGATTCTACAATTTTCACAGTCATGAAAATACAGAAAAATCATTGAATGAGAAGGTGTGTCCAAACTTTTGGTCTGTACTGTATATCATGTGTGTTGTTTTGGGCACAGACTGGTAGAGTCTGGACCCGGAGAGACAGGGAAATCGATCTATGTGTAATTAGTGGCTAGACAAGCCCAGGTTTTCTGTTTTTGATTTATTTTTATCTGTTTGCTGTGGACTTTAATAAAGCTGGTTGCGGCCAGTTTTCACCAGAACTGCTGTCTGAATGAACTGTTTTCGTGCCATTCTGTCTACCCAGACAGCGATCCTAGAGCTATACCCCCTGGAAATGTTACAATAGATATTTAATCTCAAACGCACAACTGTATGATTTTTCTGCGTCAGTTGTATCCTTACATGATACAATGGATAGATTAGCATAGAAATTATGTAGGTGGGTTAGAAAGAAAAATTGTCTGGAATTCCACAATTCGCTGCTTTGTAGAATATGATCTTCAAATGTTCTTTCTTTGTGACCGGCCAGCCTGAGCAAGCTGAAGAACATTACATGCCAATTTACTGCTATTTGTTTCCTGTTTCATCTACAAAGGCTACAATCTGTATATTGTACCATTTTATGACTTAGGGATATTACAATACAAGTTAGTGTTAAATCGGTCACCCAGAAAACAATTGATACTTTATGTTACATTTAAAAAACAACACTGGCTAGGGACAACCATATCAAGGAACTACTGGCTTCTCAAGACTTTCAAATTGCACTGGGGTAATATGACAAATACTGGAGATAAACCTGCATAAGACATCTAGGATATAAAGAGAACCTGTCAGCACAATTTTGTAATATAATATAAATACATGGCTGTACTGGCACTGTAAGACAGATTACATTGATACTTTGGAGAAGAAATCCACTTTGTTTTTCTTCTTTAATCACCACTTGAAGTGTTCTGCTGATTTCAGAGCATAGGTGTCGGACTGTACACAGGGGTCTTCTCCTCCCTGTCTGTGTTTCCCCGGCTCCTCCACCTGCCTCTAGTCTTTGTATGACCGGCCTCATATGTCTGAAATCTCAGCAATGACCTATCATTCACATACGAGAGGCGGACGGAGGGGCAGGAGAAACACAGACAGGGAGGAGAAGACCCTGTGTACAGTCCGTCCCCTGTGCACCGAAATCTAATTAGCAGAAAACTTCAAATGGTGATAAACCCCTCTCTGACGTACTATCCCGTCCATGTGACCCGGCACAATTAGACCATGGATGGGATAGTACGTCATGGCGATCGGCCGCGCTCACGGGGGGAGTGCAGCCGATTGCGGCCGGGTGTCAGCTGATTTTCACAGCTGACACCGGCACTAAGTGCCAGGAGCAGTCACGGACCGCTTCCAGCACTTTAACCCCTGGAACACTGCAATCAAACAAGATTGCAGCGTTCCGGCAGCAGGCAGAGGGCTGACAGCCCCTCTGCCTTTGGATCGGAGACCCCACGGTGTGATGCAAGGTCCTGATCGCTGCCATTTAGACCTGATGATGTCATGACGACATTCGGGTCTCCAAAGCTGAGAAGTTTCCTGTCATGCCCAGTGCATGTCAGGAAGTCTCTCAAGCCAGTGTGCACTGAGTGCAGCGCTGACAGCTTCTGTAGCATGCAGATGCTGCTTCATCTCCATGCTATAGAAGCGATCAGCCTGCAGAAAATGATTGTCCCATAGTGGGACAAAGTGTAAAAGTTAGAATAAAGTAAAAAAAAATGTAAATAATTGTAAATATATACAAAAAAATAATAATAATAAAAAAATCAATATTTATTCTATCACTAAATAAATAATTGAATGAAAAAAAATCTAAACAATAAAAATACACATATTTGGTATCGCCGCGTAACGACCCGACCTATAAAACTGCCTCACTAGTTAACCCCTTTAGTGAACACCATAAAAAAACAAGGCAAAAAATGCTTTATCATCATACCACCGAACAAAAAGTGGAATAACACGCGATCAAAAAGATGGATATAAATAGACATGGTACTGCTGAAAACGTCATCTTGTACGGCAAAAAACAAGCCGCCATACAGCATCATCAGCGAAAAAATAAAAAAGTTATAGCTCTCAGAATAAAGTGATGCAAAAATAATTATTTTTTCTATAAAATAGTTTTATTACATAAAAGCGCCAAAACATAAAAAAAAGATATAAATGAGGCATCGCTGTCATGGCACTGACCCGACGAATAAAACTGTCTTATCAATTTTACCACACGCAAGACGGTGTAAACGACCCACTCCAAAAGAAATTCATGAATTGCAGGTTTTTGCTCATTCTGTATCCCAAAAATCGTAATAGACAGTGATCAAAAAATGTCTTGTGCCTGAAAATGGTACCAATAAAAACGTCAACTCGTTCCACAAAGAACAAGACCCCACATGACTCTGTGGAACAAAATGTGGAAAAATTATAGCTCTCAAAATGTGGTGATGTAAAAACTATTTTTTGCATAAAAAGCATCTTCTAGTGTGTGACAGCTGCCAAACATAAAAACCCGCTATAACGCCTCTTTCACACGTCCTGATATTTCCGGTACCAGAGATGTGTGTAATACTGTCATGTGTGCATTGCCACGAAGATCGTCGCGGTTGCACATTTTGACTTCTCACAGCTGAGCTGCTGTTTCTTTGTGTTTGGCAGCTAGGGAGTTAATTCTGTCTGTGCTCGGTGCTGGGACTGGGTGCAGTTTCTCCCGGCTGCAATTGATTGTTTGTTGATTGGTTTCCTTTAAATTCCTGGTTGTCTGCTTGGGGAGTTGCCAGTGAAACCTTCATGCAGACCACAGATAGGAATGAATCTGTATAGACTTTAGTTGTGAGCTCCTTAGTTGTTCTAAGCTCAACTTGGTTAGAGTTTATTTCCCAGACCATTTATGTTCCTTTGGTGTTTGAGTGTGTATGCAAGCGAGTGTTATCCTGTCTGTCTTATATGTCTAATCTGTGTATTTAGCTAAGTTCAGCCCTTATCCCTTTGGTGGTAGTCAGGATCCTTCTTAGGACTGATTACAGGGTTTAGGGTCTGATAGGAGACAGGGTTAAGGTACTGCCACACTAAACAATCCCGCTAGCAATCACAATAACGACGCATACTAATGCGATCGCTAGCGGGATTGTTTCTATATCGCTAAGTGAGGCCACATTTAGCGATATAGTTAACGACGCTATCGCCGTTAGCGATCTTCTTAACGACTTTAGCGGTACAAAAGTACCGCTAAATCGCTAAGAAAAGGTGCCACACTAGCGATATATACTTACCCAGCGGGAGCGCCGACGAGAAAATAGGGTCCGGAGCGATTCCAGCGACGAGCGAGATCACAGCAGGAAGCTCGTCGCTGGAAGCTGCCGCACTGAACAACATCGCTAACGGGATCGCTAAATAGTGACGTTTTTTAGCGATCCCGTTAGCGATATTGTTCAGTGTGGCATACCCTTTAGGTTGGTGACTTGGACCTCTGAACCATTATCAGTACCTCCAAGGTGAGGGATTAGTTAGGACCCCAGTTTAGGGTCAGGTTAGATCCCGGTCCACCTCTTTCCTGTTTCAGCTCATCAAGTCCTCAAGATTAACCCTGAGTTCAGCAGATATCGTGTCAGGTAAATCTATTCTATACTTACATGCTGATGTTGCTATACTAGTTGTTGTATAGAGTGTTGTTCCTGTATTAATAGTTTACTGACATTGTATACATATCATTAGACAGCGTGACATTTTCACTGGCCCTAAAAATTATCTCCAGTTACCATGGATCCAGTAGCCCAGCTGGCTCTGCAGTTGCAGGGATTATCCATGGAGCTGACGGACATTAAGTCCAAAGTTTTGTCTCCCCTGGAGCAAACCAGAGTTGAACCTAAGGTTGCTCTCCCGGACAGGTTCACTGGTGGGCGAGACAAATTTTTCACCTTCCGGGAGGCATGTAAATTGTATTTTCGGCTTCGGCCTCGATCATCAGGGAGTGAGGAGCAGAGAGTGGGAATTGTTATCTCACTTCTGCAAGGGGACCCTCAATCCTGGGCATTTTCCCTTCCTCCGGGATCCCCGGCTCTACTGTCTGTAGATCAATTTTTTACTGCCCTGGGATTGGTATATGATGACCCAGATCGGGTCTCTCTTGCTGAGACAAAATTACGTAAGATACAGCAGGGAGATCGTCGGCAGAGGAATTTGCTTCTGAGTTTCGTAGATGGGCCACAGATACTCAGTGGAATGACCCAGCTCTTAGGAGCCAGTTTTGTCATGGGCTTTCTGATAAATTAAAGGACGTTTTGGCTCAGTATGAGTCTCCTCCTTCTCTGGAGGCTGCTATGGCCTTAGCTATCCGTACTGATAGACGGCTTCAGGAGAGGGGTGAGGTAACCCCACTCCCTGTTGTTTCTCCACCTACCACTAAAGTCCCTTATGTTGAGGTTCCCCTTGTCTGTTCGGATGAGCCTATGCAGTTGGGAGGGACATCATTTCGTAGGAGGGGATTGGCGGTACGCCGCAGGACTAGAAGATGTTTTTTCTGCGGGAAAGAGGGACATTTTGTTGGAGAATGTCCATCCCGTGCCTTGTTGAGCCAAAAGTCGCCGGAAAACTGTTAATCCCAGGTTGTGTGGTGGACGACAACCTGGGAGTATGTATTTCATCCGCCAGTTCTTCTCAGTTCCTTGTACCAGTGGAGGTGGTAGTTGGTACGAGAGTGGAGAGATTGTCTGTTCTTCTTGATAGTGGTTCCGGGGCTAATCTGGTTGACGCTCAGTTTGCTCAGGCTCAAGGTATGCATCTGAGTGTATTGGTCAAACCGATCACTATATTCTCCATTGACGCCAGGCCTCTCGGCCAAGGTAGCTTTGTTCATGAGGTTCATAACATTGACCTTCGGGTAGGGGCAATACATAGGGAACAATTATCTTGTTATGTGTTGGAGGGTCTACCTACTCCCATTGTGTTGGGACTTCCCTGGTTGGTTAAACATAACCCTGTGATTAATTGGCAGTCCAGAGAGATAAGCCAATGGGGTGAGTTTTGCAAAAGCAACTGCATGAACACAGTCATCAGTGCGGTCGTGCCTAGTACATTGCCTCCTTTTTTGGAGGATTTTGGGGATGTTTTCTCTGAGGAGGGGTGTCAGGAGTTGCCTCCTCATCGCGTGTATGACTGCTCTATTAATCTCCTTCCTGATGCTAAGTTGCCTAAAGCTAGGTTGTATAATCTTTCTGGTCCTGAGAGGCAGGCTATGAAAGATTATATTTCTGAAAGTCTGGCCAAAGGGCATATTAGACCTTCATCTTCCCCAGTAGCCGCGGGGTTCTTCTTTGTGAAGAAGAAAGATGGAGGCCTACGCCCTTGCTTGGATTTCCGCGAACTTAATCAGATTACTGTTCGAGATCCGTATCCACTACCTCTTATTCCTGATCTCTTCAATCAAATTGTTGGCGCCAAATGGTTTTCTAAATTGGATCTCAGGGGGGCGTATAATCTGATTAGGATAAAAGAGGGGGATGAGTGGAAAACGGCGTTTAACACGCCGGAGGGACATTATGAGAACCTAGTCATGCCTTTTGGTCTGACTACTGCACCAGCAGTATTCCAACATTTTGTTAATGACATTTTTCGTCACCTTGTGGGGCTGTTTGTGGTTGTATATTTGGACAACATTTTAATTTACTCGCCAGATCTTGTGTCTCATCAGGAGCATGTGAGACAGGTGTTGCAGATCTTGCGAGACAATAAATTATACGCCAAACTGGAGAAGTGTGTATTTGCCGTACAGGAACTTCAGTTTTTGGGTTTTTTGGTGTCAGCCTCCGGTTTTCGTATGGACCCTGAAAAGGTGAGAGCAGTGCTTGAATGGGATCAGCCCGGGGATCTTAAGGCTCTGCAGCGTTTTTTGGGGTTTGCTAACTACTACCGGAAATTTATTTGTAATTTCTCATCTGTCGTCAAACCTCTCACTGACATGACAAGAAAAGGGACGGATTTTTCTAAATGGTCGGACAAAGCTTGCCAAGCCTTTTCCTCTTTGAAGAAATGTTTTGCTTCGGCACCCGTTCTCATCCAACCAGATGCATCTCAGCCGTTCATTGTGGAGGTGGATGCGTCTGACGTAGGGGTGGGTGCTATATTGTCCCAGGGTCCGTCCCCTGGTAAATGGCATCCGTGCGCTTTCTTTTCTAAGAAATTGTCGTCCGCCGAAAGGAATTATGATATCGGCAATAGGGAACTTTTGGCCATTAAGTTAGCTTTTGAAGAATGGCGTCACTTTTTGGAGGGGCAGTCCACCCGGTTACCGTTATTACTGATCACAAGAACCTGTTGTATTTGGAATCCGCTAAGCGTCTGAATTCCAGACAAGCTCGATGGTCGTTGTTTTTTACCAGGTTTAATTTTGTCGTCACTTATCGCCCGGGGTCTAAGAATGTAAAGGCTGATGCCTTGTCTCGCAGTTTCCCAGGGGCCGGGAAAACGGATGACCCGAGTCCTATCCTTCAGGAGGGGGTGGTAGTGTCGGCTGTATTTTCTGAGCTTGAGGAGGAGGTGTTAGAGACTCAGGGGGACGCCCCTGCAGGACCTCCAGGGAGACTGTCCCAAATCTGTTGAGACAAAAGGTTATTGAGGCACATCATAATTCTGCTCTAGCAGGACATCCAGGGAGTAAGGCTACTTTAGATCTCCTTTCTCGCCGGTTTTGGTGGCCTAATGCTAATAAAGATGTTATAACTTTTGTCGCGTCATGTGGGGTGTGTGCTCGCTCTAAAACCCCTCATACCCGTCCGTCTGGGACCCTTTTACCCTTGAAACTTCCGGAGCGTCCATGGACTCATTTATCTATGGACTTCATTACGGACCTTCCTCCGTCGTCAGGGAATACTGTCATACTGGTGGTTGTTGACAGGTTCAGTAAGATGGCACATTTCGTTGCTCTTCCTGCACTCCCTAATGCTAAAACTCTGGCGCAGGTGTTCATTAGGGAGATCGTTAGACTTCATGGGTTGCCTTCTGATGTGGTGTCAGATAGGGGGTCTCAGTTTGTGTCCAAATTTTGGAGGGCATTTTGTTTACGTCGGGGGATGCAATTGTCATTTTCCTCGGCTTTTCATCCGCAGACCAATGGTCAGACAGAGCGTCTGAATCAGAGCTTAGAGACAGGGGCGTCTCCCTGAGTCTCTAACACCTCCTCCTCAAGCTCCCCGTTTTTTGGGGCATATGGTTTCATCCCCAGTTTTGTACTTTCAATGGGGGGGGCCCTTCTGAGGTTCCTGAGGAGGAGCGTTTCTCGTCGTCACTTGCTTCTGTGTGGAGAGGTGTATTGAATAATCTGAGTGCGATGGGGAACCGTTACAAACGTATGGCTGATAGGAGGAGAGTTTCTGGTCCAGATCTGAATGTGAACGATCTGGTATGGTTGTCTACCAGGAATATAAAACTTAAAGTGCCCTCCTGGAAACTGGGTCCCAGATTCATCGGGCCGTACAGGATCAGTTCCATAATTAACCCTGTGGCATTTCGTCTGGACCTCCCTCCTACGTTTAAAATTCATAATGTGTTCCACAAGTCATTACTTAAAAGGTATGTGGCACCAGTCATACCGTCACCTCTACCTCCTCCTCCTGTGTTGGTCAATGGTAACTTGGAATTTCAAGTATCAAAGATCATTGACTCACGTCTGAATCGCCGGTCCCTTCAGTACTTGGTGCATTGGACGGGGTATGGTCCAGAGGAGAGGACGTGGGTCCCTGCGTCTGATGTTAACGCAGATCGTTTGGTTCGGACCTTCCACAGAACTCACCCGGGCAGGCCTGGCCCTGAGGGTCCGGAGGCCCCTCGTAGAAGGGGGGGTACTGTCATGTGTGCATTGCCACGAAGATCGTCGCGGTTGCACATTTTGACTTCTCACAGCTGAGCTGCTGTTTCTTTGTGTTTGGCAGCTAGGGAGTTAATTCTGTCTGTGCTCGGTGCTGGGACTGGGTGCAGTTTCTCCCGGCTGCAATTGATTGTTTGTTGATTGGTTTCCTTTAAATTCCTGGTTGTCTGCTTGGGGAGTTGCCAGTGAAACCTTCATGCAGACCACAGATAGGAATGAATCTGTATAGACTTTAGTTGTGAGCTCCTTAGTTGTTCTAAGCTCAACTTGGTTAGAGTTTATTTCCCAGACCATTTATGTTCCTTTGGTGTTTGAGTGTGTATGCAAGCGAGTGTTATCCTGTCTGTCTTATATGTCTAATCTGTGTATTTAGCTAAGTTCAGCCCTTATCCCTTTGGTGGTAGTCAGGATCCTTCTTAGGACTGATTACAGGGTTTAGGGTCTGATAGGAGACAGGGTTAGGTTGGAGACTTGGACCTCTGAACCATTATCAGTACCTCCAAGGTGAGGGATTAGTTAGGACCCCAGTTTAGGGTCAGGTTAGATCCCGGTCCACCTCTTTCCTGTTTCAGCTCATCAAGTCCTCAAGATTAACCCTGAGTTCAGCAGATATCGTGTCAGGTAAATCTATTCTATACTTACATGCTGATGTTGCTATACTAGTTGTTGTATAGAGTGTTGTTCCTGTATTAATAGTTTACTGACATTGTATACATATCATTAGACAGTGTGACAAATACTTGCGGCACACGTGTGGCATGTGTGTACCGCATCAGTACCACACGGATGGACGCCAGGGAAGAAGCGCTACAGTAAGCGCTGTTCCCCAACGCTGGGTGCTGAACATGGCTCTCAGCATTCTCCCCTGCTCTGCCAGCGATCGGCGCAAGCAGGGGAGAATGGTGAGAGTTACATTTACCCTCTTAACGACCACCGATACGCCTTTTCACAGCAGCAGTTAAGAGTACTTAAACCACAGCGCTGATTTTTAGCGGCGCTGAGGTTAAAGGTTATAGCGCCCCCCAGCGTCGGAATTTCTCCATGGTCTCAGCTGCCAGGGGTAGCCAAGACCCCAGAGAACATGATTCGTGTTGGTTTTTACTGACACCGATGTTGCGATCGCTGTTATTAACGGTATAACGGCGACCGCAAAAAAAGTCTGATTTTTCCATTTAATTCCTCTCTCCTCTGATGTGGTCACACATCAGAGGAGAGAGAAATAGGGTCCCCCGATCACCCCCCGGTACCTCCGTTGTCCCTGCAGGCCCCCCTGAAGTCCCCCGAGCCAACGGCTTCTTCTTCCAGGAGTAAATGGCGGGCACATACGAAGTGCGACCGCCGAGATCTGCCAGCCGGCAACCATAACAATGAGATTTTTTCCTATTGGTTCATTTTGATCACTGTGATAGACCCTATCACAGTGATCAAAATAAAACAAATAGTAAATCAAACCCCCCTTTATCACCCCCTTAGAGAAAAGTAATAAAATAAAAAAAATGTATTTATTTCCATTTTCTCATTAGGGTTAGAGTTGGGCTAAAGTGAGTTGTGCTAAAGTTAGGGTTAGGGTTGGGACCAAAGTTAGGGTTGGGGCTAAAGTTAGGGTTGGGGCTAAAATTAGGGTTAGGGTTGGGGTTAAAGTTATGGTTAGGGTTGGAGCTAAAGTTAGGGTTAGGGTTGGAGCTAAAGTTAGGGTTAGGATTGGGGCTAAAGTTAGGGTTAGGGTTGAGGCTACAGTTGGGTTAGGGTTTGGATTACGGTTACAGTTGGGATTAGGGTTAAGGTTGGGATTAGTGTTAGGGGTGTGTTAGGGTTAGGTTTGTGGTTAAGTTTATGGTTAGGGTTGGGATTAGGGTTAGGGGTGTGTTGGGGTTAGGGTTTGAGTTAGAATTGGGGGTTCTCCAAACACGACATGATCTCAATTCCAGCCAATTCTGCGTTGAAAAAGTCAAACGGTGCTCCTTCCCTTCCGAGCTCTGCCATGTGCCCAAACAGTGGTTTACCCCCACATATGGGGTATCAGCATACTCAGGACAAATTGCAAAACAACTTTTGGGGACCAAGTTCACCTGTTACTCTTGTGAAAATAAAAAATTGGGGGCAAAAAGATAAATATGATTTTTTATTTTTACGGCTCTACGTTATAAACTTCTGTGAAGCCCTTGGGGGTTCAAAGTGCTCACCACACATCTAGATAAGTTCCTTAGGGGTCTACTTTCAAAAATGGTGTCACTTGTAGGGGGTTTTCCACTGTTTAGGCACATCAGGGGCTATCCAAACATGACATGGCGTCCGATCTCAATTCCAGCCAATTTTGCATTGAAAAGTCAAACGGCGATCCTTCCCTTCCGAGCTCTACCATGCACCCAAACAGTGGTTTACCTGCATATATTGGGTATCAGGGTACTCAGGACACATTGTACAACAACCTTTACCATCCAATTTCTCATGATACCCTTGGTAAAATAAAAAAAAATTAGATCTGAAGTAATTTTTTTGTGAAAAAAGTTAAATGTTCATTTTTTTTAAACATTCCAAAAATTCCTGTGAAGCACCTGAAGGGTTAATAAACTTCTTGAATGTGGTTTTGAGCACCTTGAGGGGTGTGGTTTTTAGAATGGTGTCACTTTTGGGTATTTTCTGTCATATAGACCTCTCAAAGTGACTTCAAATGTGATGTGGTCCCTAAAAAAAATTGTGTTGTAAAAATACTTCAAACGTGATGTGGTCCCTAAAAAAATGGTGTAAAAATGAGAAACCACTGTTTAACTTTTAACCCTTATAACTTCCTAACATAAAAAAAAAATTGGTTCCAAAATTGTGCTGACTTAAAATAAACATGTGGGAAATGTTACTTATTAAGTATTTTATGTGACATATCTCTGTGATTTAAGGGCATGAAAAATCAAAATTGGAAAATTGCGAAATTTTCTAAATTTTTGCCAAATTTTCATTTTTTTTCACAAATAAACACAAGACATATCAAAGAAATTTTACCACTATCATGAAGTACAATATGTCATGAGAAAACAACAGAATCACCGGGATCCATGGAAGAGTTCCAGAGTTATTACCTCATAAAGGGACAGTGGTCAGAATTGTAAAAATTGGCCTTGTCATTAACGTGCAAACCACCCTTGGGGGTAAAGGGATCAAAGAAGAACAACAAAGCGGATTTCTTCAACAAAGGTAACAATGTAATCAATATTACAGCCCAGTTACAGCCATGTCTTTACTTTACATTACAAAATTGTGCTGACAGGTTTTCATTAAGACTTGAAAATTTAATATTTTAGATTGAAACATTGAAGCAGAACATCACACTGTTCCAGTTGTAGAATTATCTTAAACACTCCACATTCTATCAGGCACAGGTCAGAGAATTTCCAAAAATACATGACAATAAAAAAAATGCAAAAACTGGTTGGTTCTTTATCTTTAGCTTCTCAGTAGTTCCTAGTTCTAGATGTGGTGGAAAAAGGGCCATTGTGTAATGGAGAAAAATTAGCAATTTTGTTGATCCAAAAGACAATGTAGGATCATCAAAATATACAGAAATTACTAAAGGAGGCTAGAATAAGGAATATCTAGAGAATTTTTAATTTTTGTGTTAACCAAAATCGTTTAATACTGCACATTTTCCAAAATGCAAGATTTTTTTTTATCTTTTTCCTTCTTTCACTACTAGAACCCCTGCTTATTTTTTTTCCTGACTGAATTTGAATACTATAGCATTTTTTAAAATCTGCAGCATGTCAAATCTTTCAGTGTTCTGGCAGCGTTTTTTCACCCATTGAAAGCAATGAAAAAAGTGCAAAAAATGCTGCAAACCCCCCTTCCCCCAGAAAACTGGTTTTGCAGCATTGTTGGTGAATAAAACTATCGTATTATTCGGATTATAAGACACACTTTTTTCCTCCAAATTTGCACTTGGATGGGGTCACAGGAGGCAGGGTCGCTGCTGAAGGAGGCCAGCAGAAGCAGCAATGGGGCAATGCTGCGGGCCCCGGGCTGGGGGGGGGTGCGATGGTGCAAAGCCGCAGCGCCTGCGCTTTCATAAAATGTCGGCGGTGAGCAGAGTCCTCTACTCATTGATTTCCCTGTGGTAGAATTTGGGAAAATCCCACCTGAAGAATATCAATGGGAAGGGGACTCCGTTCCCTATCCACATTTTATGAAAGCCCAGAGCTTGCAGCCTTCACCGCCAAGGCACTCCATCCTCCCAGTACAGGATCTGCAGCATTACCTCACATCTGTCACCTTCTGCAGCAGTGACCCAATGTCCTAAGACCCCTCTGCATCGCAGCCATCCCCCTCCATCTACTGTAAAATCGGATTATAAAGGTACTGCCACACTAAACGCTCCCGCTAACGATCACGATAACGACGCATACTAATGCGATCGTTTTTGTGATCGTTTTGATGTCGCTAGTAGCTGCCAAACTTAACGATCTCGTTAACGACGCATAAGCGGTTAGCGATCTCGTTAACGACTTTTGCGGTCATTGTGATGTAAAAAACAGCGCACATCGTTAACAAAAGGTGCCAGACACAGCGATATAGCGCTCACCAGCGGGACGCCAGCGATAAAATACGGTCCAGAACGCTAGTGAACGATCAGCGAGATCACAGCAGGGGCCACGTCGTTGCTACATGCCACACACAACAACGTCACTAACGAGATCGCTAAATAGTGACGTTTTTTAGCGATCTCGTTAGCGTTCTTGTTTAGTGTGGCATACCCTTTAGACGCACCAGCATTTTATTTAAACAATGTTTTTTTCCTATTTTGCTCCACAAAATTTGGGGTGTGTCTTATGTTCTGATGCGTAAAATACATTAACTTTATTAAACATAAACTGAAGATAAATCACACATGTAATCCACAGCAAAAAAGGCAGCAAAAATGCACCAAAAAATGCTGCAAAGACACAGCAGTTTAAGCTGCCAAGAGAGCAGGTTTTGGCTGCAGAAAAAAATGCTGTGAGTGAACATGGCCATAGAATAGCATTCATTCTGTTATCTCTTCTGTGCTACTTTGTGTTACTTATTTTTATTGCTTTATGTTTGTTTCTCCTATCACCATGGTTTTCATTCTTGTCTCAGTGTTTCCAAATAGTTGTGACCTAACCCCCAGGGAGGTAGATATTAAAAGATTTAATTCTCCTGACTCTGGCAACACAATAAAAACATCATGGATATTCTAAATATATCGGCAAGTGGACCTTTTGGATTACAAAGCGGAAACAGACATTTGATGAGCAAAATGATTTATGTACCAGTTGCTAAAAATACAGTGTCACATTCAGATAGGTTAGCTTCCATCAACATTATGTAATTGGTTCATGTGTTTTTGCATCTTTAAATCCAAATAAACTATGTTTTTTCTCCTTTCTCTAGGACAATATAATACATACTGTATATGATGTGTTATGTGACTTAGGCTTTGTTCACATAATTTGTGCCTATATTCTTTTTCAGCTGATGTTATGAGACTTGCAAACTTCTCAATTTCTGTATACAGTTTTAGTGTAAACTAAGAAAAGTGAGACCAGGTTCACAGAGTTATATAAAAAATGGGTCAGTCACGAAATGTGAAAGTGCTCAATTGTATTGTAGATGGGCCAGAAGATGCCTTTTGCTATTATGGACCATAACATAGAGCAGAACAGTTTATGGTATGATTCATGGTCCACATGGAGCATGAGGAATCCTCGGTGCACGTTTGGCATGATGACCAATGGCTCAGTGCACCATGCCGCCCCCTTAAGGAATCATCATGATACACACGTCCCCTTAACCTAATTGACAGTGCTCACTTGCCGAGAGTTGCCTAAAATAAATCCCCGACCCTGCACGTATACACTGACACTGCAGAAACCATACAGGCAGGTAAGCTCCTATCCTTCCACACTTTCTGCATTCCTGCTTGTTACCGTGTGATCCTGTACGGAGCAAGCAGGCACTGCAGACATGAGAAAGGGAGGAGGGCACGCCCATACTGAAACTGTCTCATAACATCTTAATTTAATCAGTATTGAGTATGAGCACCCCGTGCAGAAATACACAGACTTAAACACCTTGGCATGCTACCGCTGAGGTTATTAATAGTTGTCTGAGGAAAGAACTGCCATGCTGAATGCACTTCTGCTCGCAAATCATCAAGATCTGCTGCTGACAGTTCCCTTTGCAATTGTCAAATACTGACGTCCCAAATGTGCTCAGTCGGAGACACTGCAGGCCATAGTAGCATGTTTAGGCCACACAGGTTGCTCACAGTAGCAGAAGCAACATGTAGCCTGGCATTGTCCTGTTAAAAAAGTGCTTTTAATACAGTATGAATAAAAGTTACATTTTTATTTAGATTCAAATTATTTTTATCTTCTTTTCCCTTTCTTGCTGATGTATACGTTTTAATGAAGAGAAGTTTTCTTTTAATTAATGATTGTTAACTAAAATAGAAGCACTAAAGCTAAGGGCATACAGTCATGGCTGAAAATGTTAGCACCCTTGAAATTGTTCCTGAAAATGAAGTATTTCTCCCAGAAAATTATTGCAATTACACATGTTTTGTTATACATATGTTTATTTCTTTTCTGTGTATTGAAATAATATAAAAAAAACAGAGAAAAAAAAGGCAAATGGTATATAATTTCACACTAAACCCTAAAAATGGCCGGGACAAAATTGTTGGCACCCTCAACTTAATATTTGGTTGGACACCCTTTTGAATAAACTACTGCAATCAATCGCTTCCTATAACCGTCAACAAGCTTCTTACACCTCTCATCTGGAATTTTGGACCACTCTTCTTTGCAAACTGCTCCAGGTCGCTCATATTTGAAGGGCACCTTCTCCCAACAGCAATTTTAAGATCTCTCCACAGGTGTTAGATCTGGACTCATTGCTGGCCACTTCAGAACTCCAGTCCCCAGAATTTTGTTTCCATCCATTTCTGGCTTTTTCTTAAAGTATGCTGTAGTCGTTGTCTTGATGGAAGATTCATGACCTAGGACGCAAACCCAGCTTTCTGACACTGGCCACTACATTGCAATCCAAATCCTTTGGTAATCTTCAGATTTCATGTAGCCTTCCACACAGTCAAGGCTCCCAGTGCCAGAAGCAACATATCAACCTCCACCTTATTTGACTGTAGTACTGTGTTCTTTTCTTTGTAGGCCTCATTCTGTTTTCGGTAAACAGTACTATGATGTGCTTTACTAAAAATCTCTCTTGGTTCATCGACCACAAGACATTTTCCCAGAAGGGTTTTGGCTTACACATGTATATTTTGGCAAACTGCAGTCTAGCTTTTATGTCTCTGTGTCAGCAGTTGGGTCCTCTGGGTCTCCTGCCATAGTATTTCATTTCATTCAAATGTCGACAGATAGTTCGTACTGACACTGATGCAACCTGAGCCTGCAGAACAGCTTAAGTTTCTTTGGAACTTGATTGGGGCTGCTTATCCACCATCTGGACTATCCTGCATTGCAACCTTTCATCAATTTTTCTCTGATGTCCGCGTCCAGTGAGATTAGCTACAGTGCCATGGGTTGTAAACTTCTTGATTATGTTGCACACTGTGGATAGAAAATGGAACATCAAGATCTATGGAGATGGACTTGTAACCTTGAGATTATTGATATTGTTTAACATTTTGGTTTTCAAGACCTTAGACATCTCTCTTCTCCTCTTTCTGTTCTCCATGCTTAGTGTGGCACACACAGACACACAATGCAAAAATGAGTCAACTTCTCCCCTTTTTATCTGGTTTCAGGTGTGATTTTATATTGCCCACACCTATTACTTGCCACAGGTGAGTTTGAACGAGTATATGTTTGAAATAAAGCTGTTACCCACACTTTTGGAAAGTTGCCAACAATTTTGTCCGCTATTATTGGGTTTAGTGTGAAATTATATCCAATTTGCCTTTTCAATACACACAAGGAAATAAACATGTCTATAACAAAACATGTGTAATTGCAATAATTTTCTTAGAGAAATATTTCATTCTCTAGAGCAATTTCAAGGTGCCAACACTTTCGGCCATGACTGTATTTTCACAATAGTATTTCATGTCTATGTGCCATCAGGATTAAAAAATAAACAGTACACTTATCCATGTACTTTCTTAATGATCTATTTATCTATTCTGTTAAACTGAGTGCATGTCAGACATTGCCATGCAAGTCTTTGAGTCTCAATTAAAAAAGATGCCACACTGAAGCCATCTGTTTTAATAATCAAATACAGCCATGTGCCCCAAGTACAAAGGTAAATGTTTCCAAAGGTCGTCATAATGTGCTACGATGATGTTTTGTATAGCACAAAAGATCACTTCTCCCAACAAACAAGTGTTTTGTTTGTTCGTCAGGTGATCAGTAACGTGTTCAGACTACAAGTTTATATTTTGTATAGCACAAAAGATCATTTCTCTCGACAAACAAGTATTTTGCTTGTTCTTCACATGATCGGCAGTGTGTTTATGTTATGTTCTGCTACAAGTACTAAGGAAAGAAGGGAAATCTGTCCCTACGATAGAACTAAGCTAGATCCCTACGATGTAACGGGGAACCTGACCCTGCGATCAGACCCGCTAAAATCCTCAGCTAGTCTGTACGAAGACCTATAGATGCGAGGAAGGGATCCCTACAAGAACTAGGGACTGGGAGAAAGATGGACACCTCCTAACAGAAGTTGTAGCAGTAAAAGACAAACAAACAACATAGAACATAGAGGTCCGAAGACCAAGCAAAACTGACTGAGTAAGGTAACAAAGCACCTGGCTAGCTTAAGAGTAGAAATTACAATGAAGTCCAGCAAAGCCAGAAGGGCGGAGCAGGATTAAATAGGCAAAAAATGTCATGAGACCAGCAAGATAGAAAAAACCTAACAGGAGAGTTCTAACAGTACCCCCCCTTCTAAGAGGATCCTCCGGATCCCCTAGGCCCAGGCTTACCCGGAGACCTCTTGTGAAACGCTCTGACAAGTCTGGACGCAGAAACATCATCCGCCCTCACCCATGAGTTATCCTCGGGTCCAAAACCCTTCCAAGCGACGAGATACTGCAAACTCCCTCTATACCGTCTAGAATTTAGGATGCGGGAAATTTCATATTCCCCGTCCTCCACCACCGGGGAAACAGTGGCAGAGGCGTCTCCATCCGACACATCAGCTCTTTTCAACAGAGAAACATGAAACACCGGATTATTCTTCCAGGAGGTAGGAACCTCCAACCTAACAGCCGATTGGTTAACAACCTGAAGCACCTTAAAGGGCCCTACAAACTTGGGACCCAATTTTTTAGAAGGAATCCTCAACCTCAGATTCTTAGAGGATAACCAAACCATGTCACCAATAGCAAACAAAACCTCTTGCCGTTTCCTATCAAAGAACCTTTTAGATTTTCTGTTAGCCTCCTGAAGATTACCACGCACATCCGTCCAAACTCTCTCCAAATCACCAGAAAAATTCTCCTCTTCAGGCACGGCCGATACCAATTTGGAGAATGACCCAAACGACGGATGTCTCCCAGTACAACAAAAAAAGACGAACAACCAGCAGAAGAGGATGTATGGTTGTTAAGAGCAAATTCAACAAGTGGCAGAAACTCGGACCACCCCTCTTGATTGTCTGCCACAAAACAACGCAAGAACTGCTCAACATCCTGGTTTTTCCTTTCTGTCTGGCCATTAGACTCAGGATGATATCCGGATGAAAACGACAAATTAACTCCCAACCTGTCACAAAAGGCGCGCCAAAAACGAGCCACGAACTGAGGTCCCCTATCAGAAACAATGTCAGTAGGAACGCCATGTAGTCTGACAATTTCCTTGACAAAGGCCTTAGCGAGAGTCTTAGCGCAGGGCAGTTTGATGAAAGGAACCAAGTGACACATCTTGCTAAAACGGTCCATGACCACCCAGATGACAGTGAAACCCTCAGAGGGGGGAAGGTCAGTAATAAAGTCCATAGCCAAATGTGTCCAAAGTGCACTAGTGATCTCCAGAGGGCAGAGTAACCCCGCAGCAGGAGTATGTGAAGACTTAGATGTAGCACACACAGTGCATTGACGCACCCACTTAATGACTTCCTTCTGCCATCCAGGCCACCAAAAACTGCGACCCACAAGTCTCTTGGTCTCAGAGATTCCAGGATGACCTGCCAACCGAGACTCATGACACTCAACAAACAAATCTCTCCTAAAGGTCCCAGGCACAAACAACCTCCCATGGGGAGTGTTAGATGGGGCATTCTCCTGTGCTTTAAGAATCTCATCTTCCAACACAGAGTCCAAAGCAGCAATCACAACCCCTTCTTATAAAATTTTCTCCTCCTCCTCAGCACCAACCATGGGAGAAAAGCTGCGAGACAAAGCATCGGCTTTAACATTCTTAGTACCTGGGATGTAAGAAACGGAAAAATTAAACCGCGAGAAAAACAGTGCCCACCTAGCCTGACGGGCATTCAAGCGTTTGGCAGCATCAAGATAGATCAGATTTTTATGATCAGTGAAAACCTGAATGGGAAATTCAGCACCTTCCAAGAGATGACGCCAGTGTTCAAATGCGAGTTTAATAGCCAACAATTCCCGATTACCAATATCGTAATTCAGTTCAGTCTCAGAAAATTTTTTTGAAAAAAAGGCACAGGGATGTACTCCATCTCTGTTTTCCTGAGACAATACCGCGCCGACCCCCACAGAAGAAGCATCAACCTCAACCAAAAACGGTTTAGTCACATCAGGCTGCATAAGGATGGGAGCAGAGCTGAACCTCTCCTTTAGAAACACAAAAGCTTCAATGGCCTCAGTAGTCCACTGAACCGCATTAGCACCTTTCCTGGTGAGATCGGTCAGTGGTTTGACAATAATAGAAAAATTTTTAATGAATTTTCTATAATAATTGGCGAAACCCAAAAACCTGTGTAACGATTTCAAACCAATAGGCCTAGGCCATTCCTGCACAGCTTGAACTTTCACCGGGTCCATCTCAAAACCTTCGCTGGAGATAATGTAGCCCAAAAAACTAATTCTCTGTACAGCGAACTCACATTTCTCCAGCTTAGCAAAAAGCGAATTGTCAATCAATAACTGTAATACCTCATGAACGCTCCACCAATGAGACTCCAGATCCGGCGAATAAATCAAAATGTCATCCAAATACACAACCACATTTTTGCCGATCAAAGGTCTAAGGATGTCATTAATAAGATTCTGAAAAAATGCAGGAGCATTGGTAAGACCAAAAGGCATAACCAGATTCTCAAAATGACCCACCGGAGTGTTAAAAGCAGTCTTCCATTCGTCACCCTCCTTCATGCACAACAAATTGTATGCCCTCGAAGATCAATTTTAGAGAACCACTTGGCCCCCGCTAACTGGTTAAACAAATCAGGAATCAATGGCAGTGGGTAAGGATTGCGTACAGTAATTTTATTAATCTCACGAAAGTCCAAACAAGGACGTAAACCGCCGTCCTTTTTTTTTAACAAAAAAAATCCAACAGCCACAGGAGACTTGGAAGGCCTAATGTGACCGGCGGCCAAGCTTGTCTGTATGTATTCCTCCAAAGTCTTTCTCTCAGGAATAGTAAGATTAAATAAACGACTTTTAGGAAGAGTCGCTCCAGGGACAAATTCAATAGTACAATCATAGTCTCTATGGGGAGGTAAAATCTGCGATTCCTTCTCAGAAAAAACTTTCCAAAAATCCTGAATAGGTACAGGTAATTCCCCTTTATCCACAGCAGCAATACGCCCGTTACAACACTTGTCATAACACTTAGGGCTCCAGGACTTAATTTCATTGGTAGACCAATCCAGTACAGGATTGTGCAATTTTAACCAGGGTAACCCCAAAACCTCCGGAGAAGGCAAATTATTCAATACTACCAAATCCAAATTCTCTTGGTGAACACCATTAATAGTGAGGGGAAATTCACATACCTTGTGAGTAACATTCTTCAAGGGAGAGCCATCAACAGAAACCACGGCAATAGGGGATGACAAAGGTTTGGGTTTTAATTTAAGTTTTTCCAAGAATCCCCCATCAATTACATTCAGAGTAGAACCACAATCGTTAAATACCCGAAATTCCATTAATTCTTCCTGAGCAGCAGTAGAGGCAGAAAGAAAGAAAGACACCCTTAGTGTTTAAACAGGCTATACGGGCGAAACTGACCTCTTTTTTTTTTACTTTGTTCATACGAAGCACACAGTTCTTAATGAAATGGTCAGATTTGCCGCAATAAAAGCACTCTCCAATGTCAGTACAGACCCTCTCAAGACTTGGAGCTGACATGGCAGAGGATTTACTCTCATTAACCCTTGCACGCAGTCTCCTATACACCCGTATAGCTAATTGCATAGCCTCCTACAAGTTACCAGGTATGGGATAAGCAATCAGCAAATCTTTAACCCTTTCACCTAGCCCTGCAAGAAACAAACTTTTCAAAGCTGACTCGTTCCACCCCACCTGAGTAGACCACCGACGGAAGTGAGTACAATATTTTTCCACATTACCTGATCTCTGCCTCAAACGTCTCAATTCTGTCTCAGCTGATGAGACACGATCAGGATCATCATACAATAACCCCAAAGCAGAAAAAAACTATCCACTGATCTAAAGCATGGATCACTAGGTTGCAGAGAAAAGGCCCATTCCTGAGGATCTTTGCGCAAAAGTGACATTATGAACCCTATGCGCTGCAATTCATCACCAGAGGGTCTGGGTCTCAAACGAAAATACAACAAGCAAGCATTTTTAAAAGAAAAAAAATCTTGTTCACCAAAAAATAAATCAGGCAAACGTACCTTTGGCTCCACGAAATGTGCCCCAGAACAGCTACTCACGTGTTGCTGGAGCTCGGCCACCTCCAGAGAGAGTCCCTGCAGGCGTTGAGCCAAGTCCTGAACCGACACCATGATGGAAACTGGAAATCTTTCCTTAGAGATATTTTTGGGCTAGACTTACTGTTATGTTCTGCTACAAGTACTAAGGAAAGAAGGGAAATCTGTCCCTATGATCAGACCCGCTAAAATCCTCAGCTAGTCTGTACGAAGACCTATAGATGCGAGGAAGGGATCCCTACAAGAACTAGGGACTGGGAGAAAGATGGACACCTCCTAACAGAAGTTGTAGCAGTAAAAGACAAACAAACATAGAACATAGAGGTCCGAAGACCAAGCAAAACTGACTGAGTAAGGTAACAAAGCACCTGGCTAGCTTAAGAGTAGAAATTACAATGAAGTCCAGCAAAGCCAGAAGGGCGGAGCAGGATTAAATAGGCAAAAAAGGTCATGTGACCAGCAAGATAGAAAAAACCTAACAGGAGAGTTCTAACAGTTTAGACTGAAAGTTTATTGTGAAACGAGAATTGTTAGGCATGCCCATTCACGATAATCGTGCAAAAGTAAATGGGCCATTAGCAATATTGAAAAGTAACGTATTTTTCAGACTATAAGACGCACCGGACCATAAGGCGCACCTAGGTTTTAGAGGAGGAAATTAGGGAATAAAATTGAAGCAAAAAATATGATAAATTCTTTACTTAATATCCATTATCCTGGTATACATGGTCCCTTCATCCCCATCCTGATACACATGGCCCCCTCATCCCTATCCTGGTATGCATGGCCCCCCTCATCCCTACCCTGGTATGCATGGCCCCCCTCATCCCTATCCTGGTATGCATGGCTCCCTCATTCCTATCCTGGTGTGCATGGCCCCCTTATCCTGATCCTGGTGTGCATGGCCCTCATCCCCATCCTAGTATGCATGCCTCCTCATCCCTAGCCTGGTATGCATGCCTGCATACTCCTCTTATCCTGGTAGGAATGGCCCCCTCATCCCTATCCTAGTAGAAATGGTCCCCCACATCCCTATCCTGGCAGGAATGAATGCCCTCATCCCTATCGTGGTATGCAGGGCCCCCATCTCGTCCTAGTATGCATTGCTCCATCCCTATCCTGATATGCAGGGCCTTAAATGCAACATCCGAAACTACACTACGTAAAGGAGCTAGGTAAAAAAATCACATAGAAGAAAAAGAAAGTCTTCTTTGTTAAGCAATTTAATAAATGGAAAGCAATGATTTTTGAGCATTTCTTAGCTGGGAAGTTGTGATTGTTTTCATCCTGCCTGCATTCCTCTTTTTTGGCCTACGCATAACTTAGATTCCTTCTGACTGGTTTGCTTTTCCTTCCATAGTGAGGCTGAGCGTGCCAAGCAGACTTTCAGAAGTCCAGGCAGACTAGACATGAGCTGCACACCAGCCATACCTCACTATTTAGCTCACTGTCTGAAAGCTTTCAGGACCAGCCAAATAAAAGTGAGCTTTCTTTACAGTTAATTGATTTGAAATATGCATAGCATTTAAAGTTGTAGCTGAAGATTCATTTCCTGTCTACGCAAGGGAAAAAAGTAACATTAAAGATAGGACTAAACAGCAACATGTTGTGTGACACTAAAATCGCAGTGATACACTGCAATATTGGATGTAATGATTTCCTATAGTGTCATGCTGTGATCTGCGACACACTGAAACACAGCACATGTTTAACCCCTTAGTGACAGCGCCAATTTTGTACTTAATGACCAAGCCAATTTTTTACAATTCTGACCACTTTCAAGTTATAGCTCTGGAACACTTCAATGGATACTACTGATTCTGAGAATGTTTTTTGTGACATATTGTACTTCATGTTGGTGATAAAAGTTCTTCAATATGACTTTCATTTATTTATGAAAAAAATGGAACTATGGCAAAAAATTTTAACATTTAGCAATTTTCAAACTTAATTTTTGTACCCTTAAATCAGAGTCATATTGCACAAAATAGTCAATAAATAACATTTCCCACATATCAACCTTACATCAGCACAATTTTGGAAACATAATTTTTTGTTAGGACGTTATAAGGGTTAAAACTTGGCCAGCGATTTCTCATTTTTCCAACAAAATCATTTTTTTTTAGGGACCACCTCACATTTGAAGTGAGTTTGGGGGGGTCAATATGACAGACAATACCCAAAAGTGACATTATTCTAAAAACTGCACCACTCAAGGTACTCAAAACCACATTCAAGAAGTTTATTAACCCTTCAGGTGCTTCCCGAGAACTAAAGCAATGTGGAAGAAAAAATTAATATTTTACTTTTTCACAAAATATTTATTTTAGACCCAAACTTTTTTATTTTCACAAAGGTAACAAGAGAAAATGGACCACAAAATTTGTTGTGCAATTTCTCCTGAGTACACCGATACCCCGTGTATGGGGGAAAGCCACTCTTTGGGAGTATGGCAGGGCTCAGACAGGAGGGAGCACCATTTGACTTTTTGAACCCAAAATTGGCTTTAATCAATGGCGGGCGCCATATTGCGTTTGGAGACGACCTGATGTTCCTAAACAGTGGAAACACCCCAATTCTAACTAAAACCCTAACACACCCCTACCGCTGATCCTAATCAAAACCCTAATCCTAATCCCAAGCCTATCTCTAACCACAACCCTAACCCCAACTCCAACACCACCCTAACCCCAACACTCCAACCGTAACCCCAACACAACCGTAACCCTAACACAACCCTAACCCCAACACCACAACCGAACCACAACACAACCCTAACCCTAGCTCTAACCCCAACCCTAACCCTAGCCCAACCCTAACCCTAGCCCTAACCCTAATGGAAAAATGGAAATAAATACATTTTTTTATTATTTTTACCTAACTAAGGGGGTGATAAAGGGGGGTTTGATTTAAGGGTATGCCACACTAAGCAAGATCGCTAGCGAGATCGCTAACGAGATCGCTAGCTGCGTCACCATTTATGACGCAGTAGCGATCTCGTTAGCGACTTAGCTGTGTGTGACATGTAGCAGCGATGTGGCCCCTGCTGAGATGTCACTGATCGCTTATGAACGTTCTGAGCCGTTTTTTGGTCGTTGGTGTCCCGCTGGTGAGCCTGAATCGCTCAGTGTGACACCCTTTATGAACGACTTCACCAGCGTCGCAGGTGGGACTAGGTTTTCCCAACGACCGCAGAGGTTGTTATACAGATCGCTGATGTGTTGTGTTTGGAATCTAGCTAGCGATCACATAGCGATCGCACTAGCTATCTCGCCAGGTCGTGTCGTTGTAGTGATCGCTGGTGCAATCGCTAAGTGTGGCAGTGCCTTTACTATTTTTTTATTTTGATCACTGTGATAGGGTCTATCACAGTAATCAAAATGAACCAATAGGAGAAATCTATTGTTGCTGGGTGCCGGCCGGCAGATCTCGGCCTGTGCACTGCGCATGCGCCTGCCATTTTCTTCTTGGAAGAAGACACCGAGGGCCGGGGGACATATCCAGCAGGACCGGAAGGACACCAGAGGTACGGGGGGGGGCTCGGGAGACCCCATTTCTCTCTCCTCTGATGTGCTAGATCATATCAGAGGAGAGAGAAATAAACGGGAAATCTGACTTTTTTTTTGCGGTTACCGTTATTGGGTGAATAACAGCGATCGCAACCCCCAGTAGCCGAGACCTGGAGATTTTCCGACACTGGGGGGCGCTATAACATTATTTCTCAGCGCTGTTAAAAAGCGGCTCTGAGGAATAAGTTCCCTTAACTGCCGCCGTTAAAAGACGTTCGTTAAGGGGTTAAAAGTGTTGGCTCATCTATTGCTAGTCGCAAGTCACACATGATACACTCATATGTCACACACATAGGCTTCAATGAAGGTTGCACGCGACATGTCGACTTCTGCATGAGCATGGCTGTTTTATTACCAGCAAAATTAGAGCTCTAAAATAGTCATACAACAGCATGGCGCACACAAATAACAAATGTTTTTTTCATGTAACTTTTCAGAGACACATTTTGCCAATGTAGCACTAGCCTTAGACAATTTTTTTGTTTTTATAATGCACTGCCTATTGTGTAAATGAGGGTAAGGTACTCCAGCTGTAGCTTTCAGCTCTGTGAGGTATGCTCTTCTGTGTCTTGTTCTCAGCATTCTGACTTTCTGGATTTTCCTATTGACTACCCGTTTGTATTACCCCTTTTACTCTGATCTGCTATATTCTTGGTTGTCTGACCTCAGACTGTTATCTGACTATGTCTTTGTCTCTTCCCTCTGTTTATGACGTACCCTACTGGCTATTAACCTCAGACTCCTTGACTATCCCGACTGACAACTTGTCCGTGAGAATTGACTCAGAGTTACAACCGAACTCTTGGTGCAAACAGAACTTTATTGAATGTGCATGGCAACAACGCATTTCAAAGACAAACTATCTTCATCATCAGGTAAAAAATGCCAATTGGTAATATTTAGCTGATGAAAAATATAGATCAGCTTCAAAATCGTTGTTGTCCCTAAAGCTGCAAAATGAGGCAAAGCTACTATTATATGTCACTGCTGTGTATGGCAGTAGCAACAAGTGGGACCAAGTTATCTTTCTATATACTGTAAATACTTTTTTTTCTAAAAACTAGAAATATGGGAAGTCAAAACGCTGTACTCAGCTCTAAAAAGATAAATGAAAGCACATAAATGTCAATGAAAAAGATGGCATACCAGTACTGATTTTGACATGCGATTGTAAGAGCCTGTTATATTACTAAAAGTACTAATAAAAAAAAAGCATTTGTAACAATACTTCTCCAAATTAAATGCAAAATATATTTATGGAAATTGGTTGCTTATTCCTAAAATTTAGAACTTTGGAAATTGTTAATAGTAAATAGTCATCTTCCGTCTTTTCCTGTCTGTCGATGTATTTCTCGATGATAAATATGCATCTTAGGGCCCCGTCACACCTAGCGACACACCAGTGATCCCGACAACGATATGCACTTGTCAGGATCGCTGGTGTGTCGCTACATGATCGCTACTGAGCTCAACAGCAGTAGCGCGTAGACAGCGACACTGCAGGTAACGTCGCTAGTTACGCATGTACGTTGGATCCACTCGCTGGTGCAGGACGGTATCAAAGTACACATGGTTCAGGCCTGCGCGGCACCTGGAAGCCCGATGTGTACCTTGGTTACCAGCTCCCCTGCAGCAACGCTGGTATCTAAGTACACATGGGTTTCCAGGCGCCGCCGGCGCCTGGAAACCCGATGTGTACCTTGGTTAACCCAGCTGATCGCTGGTTCTCTCTGCCTTTCACACGCAGCGATGCGTGCTGGCCGGGCGGTGAGACCAACAATCAAAAATGTCGACTTAACCTTCAGGATACCAGCATGGTGGGCTGATCATCGCTGATGTCACACACAGCGATATCGCTGGGGAGATCGCTGTGGTCACAAAACTAGTGACTCAGCAGCGATTCGATAGTGAGATCGCTGTTGTGATGGGGGGCTTAGTGATGCTTGAAACACTAAAACAAGTAGTGGACTTATCTCCTGTTTGGACTTATTAAAACTTTAAAAAACATAAGACAGCAAATTTCTGTAGCTGCAGGGACTTTATATGTTAACTCCACTTAAAAGATGGACTTGCGCATACATTGATTATAAATAGAAAGACCTAATGAATTGTATCATTTATCTTGGGACTATACACTTCCACTAAAACGTGGCTTTTTCAATATAAGAATGGCAGAAATGTAAGAATCAGCATGAAATCTCTGTGCTGGAGGACAGAAGGGCTTGCTATTGTGGGTAGAGAAACTAATTTCTACTGTGCATATTTTGGTTAGGGGAGGATGTGCTTCTGTATTGTTTGTAGTCTCTCTTTGGCTGACTCGTAATAGCCTCAGGGCCCACATTTGTAATACATGATTAGCATAATACGGACATGCATGCAAATGTAATAGCACTTACACAGGGTAATATCGGTGTTTAGGTCACCTAACAAATGACCTGCATCTTAATATACATTACAGACCAAAGGTTTGGCCACACCTTCTCATTTAAAGAGTTTTCTGTATTTTCATGTCTATGAAAATTGTACATTCACACTGAAGGCATCAAAACTATGAATTAACACATGTAGAATTATATACTTAACAAAAAAGTGTGTAACAACTGAAATTACCGTATGTCTTATATTCTAGGTTCCTCAAAGTAGCCATCTTTTGCTTTGATGACTGCTTTGCACACTCTTGGCATTCTCTTAATGAGCTTCAAGAGGTAGTCACCGGAAATGGTTTTCACTTCACAGGTGGGCCATGTCAGGTTTAATAAGTGGGATTTCTGGCCTTATAAATGGGGTTGGGACCATCAGTTGTGTTGTGCAGAAGTCTGGTGGATACACAGCTGATAGTCCTACTGAATAGACTGTTAGAATTTGTATTATGGCAAGAAAAAAGCAGCTAAGTGAAGAAAAACGAGTGGCCATCATTACTTAAAGAAATGAAGGTCAGTCAGTCTGAAAAATTGGGAAAACTTTGAAGGTGTCCCCAAATGCAGTTGCAAAAACCATCAAGCGCTACAAAGAAACTGGCTCACATGAGGACCACCCCAGGAAAAAAGACCAAGAGTCACCTCTGCTTCTGAGGATAAGTTTATCTGAGTCACCAGCCTCAAAAATCACAGCAGCTCAGATTAGAGACCAGGTCAATGCCACACATAGTTCTAGCAGCAGACACATTCTACAACAACTGTTAAGAGGAGACTTTGTGCAGCAGGCCCTCATGGTAAAATAGCTGCTAGGAAACCACTGCTAAGGACAGGCAACAAGCAGAAGAGACTTGTTTGGGCTAAAGAACACAAGGAATGGACATTAGACCAGTGGAAATCTGTGCTTTGGTCTGTTGAGTCCAAATTTGAGATCTTTGGTTCCAACCACCGTGTCTTTGTGCGACGCAGAAAAGGTGAATGGATGGACTTTACATGCCTGGTTCCCACCGTGAAGCATGGAGGAGGAGGTGTGATGGTGTGGGGGTTCTTTGCTGGTGACACTGTTGGGGATTTATTCAAAATTGAAGGCATACTGAACCAGCATGGCTACCACAGCATGTTGCAGCGGCATGCTATTCTATCCGGTTTGCGTTTAGTTGGACCATCATTTATTTTTCAACACGACAATGACCCCAAACACACCTCCAGGCTGTGTAAGGGCTATTTCACCAAGAAGGAGAGTAATGGGGTGCTACGCCAGATGACCTGGTCTCCACAGTCACCAGACCTGAACCCAATTGAGATGGTTTGGGGTGAGCTGGACCGCAGAGTGAAGGCACAAGGGCCAACAAGTGCTAAGCATCTCTGGGAACTCCTTCAAGATTGTTGGAAGACCATTTCCGGTGACTACCTCTTGAAGCTCATCAAGAGAATGCCAAGAGTGTGCAAAGCAGTCATCTAAGCAAAAGGTGGCTACTTTGAAGAACCTAGAATATAAGACATATTCTCAGTTGTTTAACACTTTTTTGTTAAGTATATAATTCCACATGTGTTAATTCATAATTTTGATGCCTTCAGTGTGAATGTACAATTTTCATAGTCATGAAAATATAGAAAAATCTTTAAATGAGAAGGTGTGTCCAAACTTTTGGTCTGTACTGTATAGTTGAAGTGATAGAAGCAATAAGATATGGAACTTGTAGGATTTAGAGTCTCTGGAGGCAACCGTATGAAAAATCATACATATTTCATCCAGAAAACTTTGATGAGTTTTTTGTAATTTCATCCGTGTGCAATTCGTGAATGTTTTTATGCCTGTGTGACTGTCGAGACTCTGTTGTCTGGTGACCCGGGACCCGGGGCTCCTTCCCTGTCCCTAACGAAAGGGGGAGCCCTAGCTCACCCTGTTCCCCGGGTTACTTCTGAAGGTGAAGATGCATGGGCCACGCACCTTGCCTTATCTCCTGAATCAGCCCTCCGTCTGTATCCTTCCCCTACCCAGGGAAGAGGGGAGTAGCAGTGCACCATAGTACACCAACGAAATGAACAAGGTAACACAGACAGGGAAAAATAAATACCAGGCATACAAATAAACACTCACATATAACAGAGGAATGCATCGGGAGTGGAGGATGGGGTAAAACCAAAGTAGGAGAAGAAAGGGAATTATCACACTTACTAAACCAAGCAAGAGTCACAGATAAATCCACCAAATGCCTACCCTTATAACCACCAACTACAGTCATGGACAAAAGTTTTGAGAATGACACAAATATTAATTTTTACAAAGTCTACTGCTTCACTTTTTCTAATGGCAATTTGCATATACTCCAGAATGTTATAAAGAGTGATCAGCTTAACAGCAATTACTTGCAAAATCAATATTTGGCTAGAAAATGAACTTTATCCCCCAAAACACATTTCAACATCATTGCAGCCCGCCTTAAAAGGACCAGCTAACCTCTTTTCAGTGATTGCTCCATTAACACAGGTGTGGGTGTTGATGAGGACATGGCTGGAGATCAATCTGTCATGATTAAGTAAGAATGACACCACTGGACACTTTAAAAGGAGGCTGGTGCTTGGCATCATTGTTTCTCTTCTGTTAACCATTGTAACATTTCCAGGGGATATAGCTCTGAGATCGCCGTCTGGGTAGACAGAGTGGCACGGAAACAGTTCATTCAGACAGCAGTTCTGGTGAAAACTGGCCGCAACCAGCTTTATTAAAGTCCACAGCAAACAGATATAAAACAAAATCATAAACAGAAGACCTAGGCTTGTCTAGCCACTAATTACACTTAGATAGATTTCCCTATCTATCCGGGTCCCGACTCTACCAGCCGGGGCCAAAACAACACATATGTTCAGCATTTGTCAGCATTTACCAGCATTTACCAGCATTGAGGTTCACAGAGTCTCCTCCTTGTGTCTGAAGGCACCTTCAACGTCCAGACTTGAGAGAGCTCCCCTCCTATTCAGCCGCTATTCACACGGATTCTCACTGAGGCTACTCCTGTGTCCGGGGTACATCGAGCACCCAGACTGAGATAGCTCACACTCCTGGAGACTGCTTCTTGTGCCGGGACTCCTTGTCCAGACTAAGCGAGCTCCCACTCCTGGAGACTGCTTCTTGTGCCTGGACACCTTCCTGTGTCCAGACTAAGCGTGCTCTCTGACTGTGTTTGCAGACACCTACTTCCGGTCTCCTAATTAACAGCTGAATGGTTTCAGGCCTGAGCTGCAAGTGTGTGCTGAATGTAAGGTGTAGTGACCTTTCTCTACCACTAGGTTTACAAAGCCACACATTTCCCTTATACCATACAGCACAGTACCTAGGTGAAATGTACACCCCATTCAACACATATTCCTTCACTGTCTCACATATCCCCTCCCTCTTCTCCAGACCGGAGGGCTGGTCATCCAGACCGGAGGGCTGGTCAACAATCCAAAAGAAACAGTGAACTCTGGACCAGTCATGGCCTTCATCAGCTTCATCTTCACTACTGTCATCCGTATCTTCACCTGAGCCATAGCCAACATCAGCTTTCTCTTCATCTGAAGCATCCGCACTACCCTGTACCCTCCCAGGCCTATGCTCTCTGCGGGCCTCGGGTATCCTGCACGGTTTCATCTTGACCTTAGGGCCGGGCTCAGTTTCGATATAGTGCCTGACCAGAGAAGTACGACCCGGCACATCAGAACACTTCTGCTGACTCTTTCTCAGAAACTCACGTACCTCCTGTCCCTGGTGCACTGACCATGTGTCACCAACTATCACAGAAGGTATAGGGGGTTTTTCACTTTTCTCCAGTTCCCCTTGAACCTTCTTTACTTCATTGAGCTTCTCCAGAAGATGCTCATGGCTCTCATCACGCTCCTTCATCACAGTTTGGAGTTTCATCTTGTACCTGTTGGACGTCCTTTATGTCTTCAGCCCCTTCTTCAGGCTCTTCTGGTAGGACATGCTCAGAAGCCCTACCGTCAGTCTTACATTCTACTTCTTCAGTCACATCATTATGGTCTCCAATATCTCCATTTATTCCAGCTTTCAAGTTCTCCTTGATAGCTGCATCTGTATACTCAGAACCCGCCGGATTCTTCTCTTCCACCACGTTCTGCATCCCGTCTGAGCTCCCGTGTGTCTGCAGCGGCAACGGAGTGACACACCGCTTTTCCCATTTATTGGGACGTGGCTCCGATGTAGACTCCATGAAAGTGCGCTTGAGCTCACCAATGCCAGCTACTGATCCGGACGTAACCCGTCCACGCCGCTGTCTTCGGCAGAAACAGATTCCTGGACAGAGTCAGTCCCCATATCTTCAGTCTTGTTCCTCACAGCTTCACTTGAAACCTCAGCTTCTGATGAGGCATCTGGCTTGGTGACCACCACTTCCATGGCTTTTTCCACCTCTGCAGCATTACCTTCAGAGTCCTGGGCATGATGCAGCTCCATACCATACATTGATAACTTTCATCTACAACAGCATCCACTTGTGCTGTGTTCAGTTTCAGAGTCCTGCCTTTAAAGCTCAGCTCTCCTTTCACCTTAGTCTTCGCCAGGGAACCGGCCAACTGTAAAACATCTTCAGATGCCATCTTCTGTCTGGCTGTAAGGTCAGCATCAGCTTTCTTCTCAGGACTCTCAACCTCCTCTGCTACCATGCCTTCCTCATTTGCACTAGTTGCTTTATGGTCATCAGATGATTCACTATCACTATCACTATCCCTGTCTGACCCCTTTTTCTCAGCCACATCCGGGTCACTTTCAGGGTTATACCCTTCATTTTCATTCACATCCTGCTCACTGTCAGGGTTATACAATTCATTTTCATTCACATCCTGCTCACTGTCAGGGTTATACAATTCATTTTCATTCACATCCTGATCTGGAACCTTAGTTAACATGTCATCCACAACATTAACTTCACCATCTGGCCCCTCAAGTATGTGACTATGTGACAACCCCAGCACTATACTTCTATATAGCTCAGGTACTAGGAGCTGACTCACGACCTCTCCCTGGACTTCAGTGTCCCTATACAATAGGTTATTGTTCATGGCAGCATGAGGAAACCTCTCCTCAGAGCCAGGCTCTTGGGAAACCTCATTTAGAACATTTATATTTTCCTGGGCCGTTTTAAGAGAGGGGTCTCGCCACTGCTCACTCTCAAAATTGTCACAGGACACAGGTAAGTCAGGGACACTCGGTTCCCGAGAACCACCATCCTCGTCTCCCAACATCACCTGCAAAGGAATTTCATCACTATCACAGTCATCATTATTATCAATATCATTATCATGATTATGATCAGTATCATCATCACTATCATGATCCTCATCACTATCATTATCAGCATCAGCATCATTATCATGGTCATCATCATTATCATGATCATCTCATGGGTAATAATGAGGGCAATCTGGCCTGTTTTATCTGTCCCCGAGGCTCCGGGGGGCCCCTTGCCAGATTGTGCTCATGTGAGGCCAGCAGGGAGAGATCCTGCCTGCAAGAGAAAATGGCAGTGGAGCTGCAGCGATCCGTCCTGCTCCCTGCCTGCGCTTCCTGTCTCTCACACAGTCAGCAGCGCAGCTGGATGACGTCATCATTCAGCACCGTGGCTGTGCCAGAGAGAGGAAGCTGATGGCGATGGTGATGCTGCGGGAGAGCATGTGGAGAGGTGAGAGGTGCTGTGTGTGTGTGTCGCTGCGGGGGAACTTGCAGAGAGGTGAATGGTGCTGTGTGTGTAGGTGGTTAGGAGAGGGCAGTGATAGGGGAGAAGGCAATGATGGTGGAAGTTGAAAGGACAATGATGGGGTGGTGGGGAAAGATGAAATGATGAGGTGGTGGAATGGGCAATCATGGGGTGGTGGGGGAAAAGGCAATGCTGGTGGCAGTGGAAAGAACAATGATGGGTGGTGGGGGTGAAGGCAATGATGGAGGTGGTGGAATGGACAATGATGCATGGTGGGGAAGAAGGCAATGATGGAGGTGGTGGAATGGGCAATGATGGAGGTGGTGGGGAGAAGGCAACAATGGTGGCAGTGGAAAGGACAATGATGGGGTGGTGGGGGTGAAGGCAATGATGGTGGCAGTTAAAAGGACAATGATGGGGTGGTGGGGGAGGAGGAAATGATCGAAGTGGTGGAATGGGCAATGATGGGGTGGTGGGGAGAAGGCAATGATGGTGGCAGTGGAAAGGACAATGATAGGAGTGGTAGGGAAGGAGGTAATGATGAAGGTGGTGGGGAAGACAATGATGGTGGTGGGGGAGAAGGCAATGATAGGGGTGATGAGGAGGGCAATGATGAGGGTGGTGGGGAGAAAGCGATGATGGAGGTGGTGGAAAGGGCAATGATGGTGGTGGTGGGGGAGAAAGCAATGATGGAGGTGGTGGAGAGGGCAATCATGGGGGTGGTGTAGGAAAAAGCAATGATGGAGGTGGTGGAATGGGCAATGATGAGGTGGAGGGGAAAAGGAAATTGGTGGTGGTGGAAAGGATAATGATGGTTGTGGGGGAAAGGGCAATAATGGAGGTGGTGGAATGGGCAATGATGGGGGTGGTAGTGGAAAGGACAATGTTGGTGGAAAGAGCAATGATGGGGGTGGTGGGGGAGGAGGAAACGATGGAGGAGGTGGAATGGGCAATGATGGGGTGGTGGGGGAGAAGGCAATGATGGAGGTGGTGGGGAGAAAGCAATGATGGAGGTGGTGAAGAGGGCAATGCTTGGGGTGGGAGAGGACAATAATGGGATGCGGGGGGAGTAGGACAATGAGGGGTGTGGGGGATTGGGGTGAGAGGAAGGGATTTATAATGGATTTAGGAACAGGGGGAGGTGGAGGAAGACGTTATTATCGCTTATTATGTCTAACACAGTCTATTAGTATATAGTGTACTTACTTATTATGTATATGCCATCTCTCAGTATATAGTGTAGTCACTTTTTATGATGCCATCCCTTATTATATAGCTTCCTCTGCTGTTATGTACAGTGCTGTCTCTTACATAGTGTATTCTTGTTATTTTTGGTATTCACATCGCCCTCTTATATTACATAGTCCCCTCTCTTGTTAGATATAAAATGACTGCTGAAGGAGAAAATGGTGACCAGACTACCAGTACATCGACTCCTCCACTAGAAAAGAAGCTTTCCCATGCTCCATCAGCCATCATTGCATTATACAGCTAACAAGACAGGATGGTATGTAATAAAAAACAGAGCTCTATATAATCCAATATGTAAGGGACGGTGCAGTACATAACAAGAGAGGGCACTGTACAGGTACAGACTGGGGCTGAAATTCAGCTCTGGCATTTGAAATCACACAGTCCCATGTTGTCCCCGTCCCCAAGTACCAGATGGGGATATATTACTAATATTACCCTGAATGGAGCAAAGCAAGATTTTCTACAAAACCAATATAATATAATATTAATAATAAATAATAATAATCTTTATTTATGTAGCGCCAACATACTCTGCAGCACTTTACAGTTCAACAGTTTCAAACACAACAGTCATAAGTAACAACGTTAACAATAATTAAAGCAAAATAATACAACCCTGCTTGTGAGAGCTTACAATCTACAATGGGGTGGGAGAGATACAAAGTACAGGTGTGTATTTACAATGATGTATTTACAATGATGGTCCAGCCATCTTGAGGGAGTGGGGGGTAGATAGAGATAGTGAATGGGGTACATACACACACTTACACATAAAATGACTTTGATTAGGGAACGCTCTGAACAAATGTGTTTTGAGGGAGCGCCTAAAACTGTGCAAGTTGTGGATGGTGCTAATTTCTTGGGGTAGAGCATTCCAGAGGATTGGTGCAGCGCGGGAGAAGTCTGGGAGTCGGAGAGTGGAAGGTACAGATTAGTGCAGAGGTTAGTCGAAAGTCGTTTGCAGAGCACAGCGATTGGCTAGGCTGATAGACAGAAATGAGGGAGGAGATGTAAGGGGGTTCCGCACTGTTGAGAGCTTTGTGGGTGAGAAAAAGTACTTTGAATTGGATCCTGTAGTGAATGATCAGCCAGTGTAGCAACTGGCAAAGAGCGGACACGTCTGAGTACCGATTAGCCAGATGTACGACACTGGCTGCTGAATTAAGGATGGACTGAAGAGGGAAAAGTCGAGTAAGGGGGAGGCCAATTAGTAGAGCATTACAGTAGCCCAGGCGGGAGTGGATCAAGGCTTCAGGGAGGGTTTTTGTTGTTTCCATGGTGAGAAAAGGGCGGATTCTAGGATTCTAGCAGACAGCGGGAGCAGAAGTTCGGTTTTGGAGAGGTTGAGTTTCAGAAAAAGGCCGGACATGATGTTGGAGACTGTGGACAGACAGTCACTGGCGTTCTGTAGTACAGCGGAGGTAAGGTCAGGGGATGATGTGTATAGTTGTGTGTCATCAGCATAAAGATGGTACTGAAAGCCAAATCTGCTGATAGTCTGTCCAATTGGGGCCATGTAGAGAGAGAAAAGAAGGGTGCCAAGGACTGAGCCCTGAGGTACCCTAACAGTGAAAGAGGAGATGAAGTGGAGCCAGCGAACAAAACACTGAAGGAGCGGTCAGAAAGATAGGAAGAGAACCAGGAGAGAGCAGTGTCTTTAATGCCTAGTGACTGGAGCCTAGAGAGTAGGAGACGGTGGTCAACAGTGTCGAAAGCTGCAGAAAGGTCAAGAAGAATGAGCAGAGAGTGGTCACCGTTACATTTTGCTGTCAGAAGGTCATTGGTCACTTTGATGAGTGCAGTTTCTGTCGAATGTAGGGGGCGGAAGCCGGACTGTGAAGGATCTAGAAGTGAATGAGTGGAGAGGTAATGGGTAAGGCAGGAGTAGACAAGGCACTCCAAGAGTTTAGAGATGAAGGGAAGATTGGAGACTGGTCTGTAGTTATTTGTGCAGGATGGGTCGAGAGCGGGTTTTTTTAATAATGGAGTAATGATAGAGTGTTTGAAGAAGGAGGGGAAAATGCCCGAGGAGAGGGAGAGATTAAAGATTGTAGTTAGGTGAGTTGTGACGACTGGAGAGAGAGACTGGAGGAGATGTGAGGGAATGGGGTCAGTAGTGCATGTACTCAGACGAGAAGAAGAGAGGAGCCTGGAGACTTCTGTGATGGATCAAATGTGGAGAGTGAGCCAGGGGAAATGCAGGAGGGATGGGAATCACAGCACTTGGTGGTAGCGGATTTCCTGACGGATATTATTTATTTTCTCTATAAAGTTGGAGGCCAGGTCATCAGCACAAATGTCCGTGATAGGGGCTTGTGCTTTTGGACTGAGGAGGCAGTGAAAGGTGTCAAAAAGTTTCTTGGGGTTGTTGGATAGTGAGGAGATCAGGGTGGTGTAGTAGGTCTGTTTGGCGAGGTGAAGGGCAGAATTATAGGTTCTTAACATAAATTTGAAGTGGATGAAGTCTTCTGGTGTGCGAGTTTCCCTCCATAAGCGTTCAGCACTCTAAGGCTGGAGTCACACACAACGTCTAAAAAATCGGTCCGTTTTAGTCGGTCAATAATCGGATAAAAATTTCATGAACATTGATGCGACTGGCATCCGATTTTTTGTAGTTGATGCGATTTTGTAGCATGTACGCTTACGTTTCACATCCGATTACCCACCGACTACCGATTCTTAGTGGCATCATAGCAAAATGGACATTTAACGTTTTTGAGGCCTGCAAATAATTTGACTAATGAGCCAGACCCATATTTAAGCGTGGTTTGACTGTTATTACCCTCCCACCGTTGCCGTGGAGTGTTTTGCTTCTTAGTGGTTCCTGTTGTGTTGCTGCTAAGTTAAAAATATGAGTGACAGACTACGTTTTAATACAACTGAGCGTGTGCTGTACTATTGGCTGCTATCCAGAACTTTTGGGGAACCATACCCTGTAGTTGTTTCTCACAGAATCCGCAGAAGAATGTGGGTGCATCCCCTTGTGAAGCGAAGGATCAGCAAAGGCCATTTTGAGCGCCTGTATTCGACACTGCGTAGGAATCCTGACAAGTTTTTTGCCTATTGTCGCATGAGTGTTGTCACCTTTGATATATTGCGCCCTGGAATCACCTTGCAGAACACCAGGATGCGTCCTTCAATTTGTGCTGAGGAAAGGCTTCTTCTAACATTAAGGTATGTGTGTCAACGATATGTTGATGATGTTTTTCATAATTTACCATCTTTCACATTCTTCTTACTTTGTTCATCTTAACATACTGAAGATCATGGCATTATGAAATTGTATTATTTTCCCTATATGCTTGTGTGTAGCAGTCTTAATGGTTATGAACTCCTAACATTAAGAGAATGTGTGAGTATACAAATGTCCACTATTTACATTTGTTTAATGTTTTTGAATATTTTGTTTGTCTGATGTGTACATGTTTGTTGTTGTTTCTGTATTGCAGGTTCCTTTCCACTCGGCTCTCATACGCTGCTCTGCATTTAGAGTTTTTAATTGGAAAATCCAATTTCCGGAATAGTCAGCTCTACTTGTGGACAAATTTGGTCCAGACTAAATAAAGAAGTGATGCCAGAGCCCAAAATGGAAGATTGGTTGAGAATTTCACATGGATTTCAACAAAACAGTCATTTTCCTCACTGTATTGGAGCCCTGGACGGGAAGCACATACGTGTGCGTAAGCCGCCGAACTCAGGGACCCAATTCTACAATTATAAGCAACTAGCTGAAGAGCCCGGCGCTGCCCGGGCATAGTACCTAACTACGGTTAGTTATAACAAATTGTAATGATTATATCTATATACAAGTATTCAGCTTTCTCCCCATTATGTAGATAGGGCCAAAATTGTTTGGCGATTTGGAACGTGCGGGGTTAAAATTTCCATTCAACACATAGCCTATGATGCTCCTGGGTGTTGAGATTGCGGGCATGCAAAATTTCATGCCCGTAAGTACAACGGTGCAGATTCCTATCCCGGGCCAAAATTATTTGCCGATTTGGAATGCGCGGGGTTAAAATTTCGACTAAAAACCTAGCCTATGACGCTCCCGGGGTCGAGACGTGCGGGTGTGCAAAATTTCATGCCCGTAAATGCAGATTCCTATGCTGGACATACACACAAGCATTCAGCTTTCTCCCCATTATGTAGATAGGGCCAAAATTGTTTGGCGATTTGGAACGTGCGGGGGTTAAAATTTCCATTCAACACATAGCCTATAATGCTCCTGGGGTTGAGATGTGCGGGCATGCAAAATTTCATGCCCGTAAGTACAACGGTGCAGATTCCTATCCCGAGCCAAAATTATTTGCCGATTTGGAATGCGCGGGGTTAAAATTTCTACTCAAAACCTAGCCTATGACGCTCCCGGGGTCGAGACGTGCGGGTGTGCAAAATTTCATGCCCGTAAATGCAGATTCCTATGCCGGACATACACACAAGCATTCAGCTTTCTCCCCATTATGTAGATAGGGCCAAAATTGTTTGGCAATTTGGAACGCGCGGGGTTAAAATTTCGATTCAAAACATAGCCTAGGACTCTTTCGGGGTCGAGACGTGCGGGCGTGCAAAATTTCATGCCCGTAAGTGCGACGGTGCGGATTCCAATCCCGGACAAACATACCCACATACATACACACATACATACATTCAGCTTTATATATTAGATATTTTTCTATAGTTTTGTTGGGCTTGGTCGACAGTAACTACCGCTTCATAATTGTAGACATTGGGGCCTATGGAAGGACTGGAGACTCCAGAGTCTTCAATTCTTCCATTATGGGTCGGCGGCTACGCAATAACCAATTGGACTTACCACCACCATGTCAACTTCCACACTCCAATATGGATGCAGTGCCATATGTTGTAGTAGCGGATGAGGCCTTCCAATTAAGTTGTAATGTTATGAGGCCATATCCTCAGCGCAATCTGAACCATCAGAGACGCATCTTTAATTATCGGCTTTCTCGTGCACGACGCCTGGTGGAGTGCACATTTGGTATTCTTACAGCCAAATGGCGTGTCCTACAATCAGCCATTCAGCTAAGTGAATCAAATGTAAATCTTGTAGTGCAAGCATGTGTGGTACTACATAATTTTACAAGAATGCATGAATGCTCATCAGCTGATATGCCTGACCTTCAGTCTGATAATATGACGAGGCCTATGAGACCAGTCATCCATCCTCGTCGTCCCCCTTCTGGTCTGAAAGTGCGTGAATTATTGACAAATTATTTTGTTTCCCCTGGTGGTTCTATTCCTTGGCAAGATGAGGCCATAGGTATGTAGTGTGTTTTATGTGATATCATAACATAAAGTTCCTTTTGATTATTCAATTCATGGTTGACTCTCTTTTTTTGGATAATACTTTCCCATACTTAAGACACTACATAACATATAACAATAAACACAGACAACCAATGTAACTTCACTAATTTTACTCATTAGTGTTTTCTTTTGAAGCCTTTTAAAGGCTGATATATTTTTTGGTAAACAGGACCAACATGTCCAAACAGAATAAAAAAATATGTATAACATTATTAATGTGAAAATACAAAAATATATAACTTAAAAAATAAAAAACAATTCTTACAGCTACAATTGCTGGTAGCTTGGTGGTGGTGTTGGTGAGGATGGAGGGGCAGGTTGTGTATTTGCCCTTCCACAATCTGCAACCTGTGTTTGAGAAACAGCTGCTGCAGATCCTACATTAGCAGCTGGGTTACTGGCTGCATCATGAATGCCTTGTGGGTAGGGGTACATAGGGAATTGATGCTCATAGTCATATAGATATGACTGAGCACTAGCAGAGTGACCCCCAATATGCCCATGTCTAACATATCCATGTTGTGGCCAGCCAACAACATTGGGTATGTTAGAGTGGGCATATTGTGCATGGCCACTCTGTCCCATTGTTTGGAGCTCGGAAGCTCCATAGAAAGAATGAGCTGCAGTCAGACCCCGTCTCCCTCTCAGTTAGGTTTGACTCAGTTCTAGGAATGAAAAAAATGATACAAATTAAAATCAATACAAATTGAAATTTTGCCATGAAAGTGCTTCAACACACATGCACTTACGGTCGCAGATCCAACACTGGCTCAAGGAAGTTCAGTCTATCAAAATAGACGTACTTTCTCTTCTTAGATGCTGAAGCCCCACTCCGATCCCTAATCTGCCTCTCCCTCCGGTAGCAGTCCCGACAACTGCGCCATCGCCTTGTCACATCAGTCACTACAAATTTAAGAAGAGCATAACGGTTATTAGGACTGATATCTATTTATTAAGCCAAACAAAAAAAAATATGCAACACTGAACATTTAAATACTGGTCATGTGTGATGTGATTTACAATATTAAAAGACATCAACATACAACCAGAAGTATCCATGTTATAAGCACTAACATACATTTAAAAAAATGCTTGGCCCTTTACAAAACGCCTCAATCATTTTGAATTTTATGACCAAAACACTACATCTGAGGTGAAGATAAATACAAAATGTTGTAGTCAATAGATGCCGAAGCATCGATGATATTTAAAGATACATGGATACTGTTTGCGTACACACACATCAATGTTTTCTTCTAAATAGTAAGAGGTCGATAATGCTGGCTTTTAACCCCTTAATGACCAAGCCATTTTGTAGGTTAAAGACCAGGCCAATTTTTACAATTCTGACCACTGTCTCTGTATGAGGTTATAACTCTGGAACGCTTCTACGGATCTTGGCGATTCTGAGACTGTTTTCTCGTGACATATTGTACTTCATGATAGTGGTAAAATTTCTTCAATATAACTTGCGTTTTTTTATGAAAAAAATGGAAATATGGCAAAAATTTTGAAAATTTTGCAATTTTCAAACTTTTAATTTTTATGCCATTAAATCAGAGATATGTCACAAAAATTAGTTAATAAATAACATTTCCCACATGTCTACTTTACATCAGCACAATTTTGGAACCAAAATTTTTTTTTGTTACGAAGTTATAAGTGTTAAAAGTTGACCAGCAATTTCTCATTTTTCCAACAAAATTTACAAAACCATTTTTTTAGGGACCACCTCACATTTGAAGTGAATTTGAGGGGTTAATATGACAGAAAATACCCAAAAGTGACACCATTCTAAAAACTGAACCCCTCAATGTGTTCAAAGCCACATTCAAGAAGTTTATTAACCCTTTAGGTACTTCACAAGAATTGAAGCAATGTGGAAGGAAAAAATGAACATTTAACTTTTTTTCCCAAAATTTTTCTTTCGACACAATTTTTTTAAATTTTGTCAAGGGTATCAGGAGAAAATGAACCACAATATTTGTTGTACAATTTCTCCAGAGTACACCGATATACCATGTGTGGGGGTAAACCACTATTTGGGCGCATGGCAGAGCTCGGAATGGAAGCAGCGCCATTTGACTTTTTTGGCTGGAATTGAGATTGGACGCCATGTCGCATTTGGAGAGTCCCTGTGTGCCTAAACAGTGGAAACCCCCCACAAGTGACCCCATTTTGGAAACTGGACCCCTCAAGGAACTCATCTAAATGTGTTGTGAGAGCTTTTAACCCCAAGGGCTTCACAGAAGGTTATAACGTAGAGCCGTAAAATTAAAAAATCATATTTTTTCCACAAAAATGATCTTTTCATCCCAATTATTATTTTCCAAAGGATAAAAGGACCCCAAAAGTTATTGGGCAATTAGTCCTGAGTACGCTGATACCCCATATGTGGGGGTAAACCACTATTTGGGCGCATGGCAGAGCTCGGAAGGGAAGCAGCGCCATTTGACTTTTTTGGCTGGAATTGAGATTGGACGCCATGTCGCATTTGGAGAGTCCCTGTGTGCCTAAACAGTGGAAACCCCCCACAAGTGACCCCATTTTGGAAACTAGACCCCCCAAGGAACTTATCTAGATGTGTGGTGAGAGCTTTGAACCCCCAAGGGCTTCACAGAAGGTTATAACGTAGAGCAGTAAAATTAAAAAATCATATCTTTTCCACAAAAATGATCTTTCCACCCCCAATTGTTATTTTCCAAAGGGTAACAGGACCCCAAAAGTATTGTGCAATTGTCCTGAGTACGCTGATACCCCATATGTGGGGGGAAACCACTATTTTGACGCATGGCAGAGCTCGAAAGGGAAGTAGCGCCTTTTTCAAATGCAGACTTTGATGGAATGGTCTGTGGGTGTCATGTCACGTTTGGATAGCCCCTGATGTGCCTAAACAGTAGAAACCCCCCACAAGTGACTCCATTTTGGAAACTAGACCCCCCAAGGAACTTTTCTAGATGTGTGGTGAGCACTTTGAACCCCCAAGTGCTTCACAGAAGTTTATAACGTAGAGCCGTGAAAATAAAAAAATCATATTTTTTTCCACAAAAATAATCTTTTTGCCCCAAATTTTTATTTTTATAATGGTAACAGGAGAAATAGGACCCCAAAAGCTATTGTGCAATTTGTCCTGAGTACGCTGATATCCCATATGTGGGGGGGAACCACTATTTTGACGCATGGCAGAGCTCGAAAGGGAAGTAGCGCCTTTTTCAAATGCAGACTTTGATGGAATGGTCTGTGGGTGTCATGTCACGTTTGGATAGCCCCTGATGTGCCTAAACAGTAGAAACCCCCCACAAGTGACTCCATTTTGGAAACTAGACCCCCCAAGGAACTTTTCTAGATGTGTGGTGAGCACTTTGAACCCCCAAGTGCTTCACAGAAGTTTATAACGTAGAGCCGTGAAAATAAAAAAAATCATATTTTTTTCCACAAAAATAATCTTTTTGCCCCAAATTTTTATTTTTATAATGGTAACAGGAGAAATAGGACCCCAAAAGCTATTGTGCAATTTGTCCTGAGTACGCTGATATCCCATATGTGGGGGGGAACCACTATTTTGACGCATGGCAGAGATCGGAAGGGAAGGAGCACCGTTTTTAAATGCAGACTTTGATGGAATGGTCTGCGGGTGTCATGTCGCGCTTGGAGAGCCCCTGATGTGCCTAAACAGTAGAAACCCCCCACAAATGACCCCATTTTGCAAACTAGACCCCCAAGGAACTTATCTAGATGTGTGGTCAGCACTTTGAACCCCCAAGGGCTTCACAGAAGTTTATAACGTAGAGCGTGAAAATAAAAAAAATCATATTTTTTTCCACAAAAATGACCTTTTTGCCCCCAAATTTTTATTTTTATAAGGGTAACAGGAGAAATAGGACCCCAAAAGCTATTGTGCATTTTGTCCTGAGTACGCTGATACCCCATATGCGGGGGGAACCACTGTGATCGCCTTACTGCGATCTTTGGGAGGCACAATGAACAAATCTACCAAAGGTGAAGAATTGGTTTTCTTTTTTACGCCGTTCCTCGTGCGATATTAGTGATTAGGCGACTTTATTCCTCGGATCGGTGCGATTACAGCGATACCAGATTTACACCCTTTTTTCATGTTTAGCTTCTGTCACACTCTAAAAGATGCTTTTTTTTGGAATAATTTTTTGTAAGAATTTTTTGCATCGCCGTATTTTGAGAGCTATAATTTTTCCATATTTCGGCCGACAGAGTTATCTGTGGGCTTATTTTTTGCGGGACGAGCTGACGTATTTATTGGTACCATATTCGGGCACATAACGTTTTTTGATCGCTTCCTATTCCGATTTTTGTGGAAGCAGAATGAACAAAAACCAGCAATTCAGGAATTGTTTTTTTTTTTATTTTTTTCCCCCGTTCCGCGTGTGGTAAAATTGATAAAGCAGCTTTATTCTTCGGGTCACTACGATTACAGCGATACCTCATTTATATATTTTTTTTATGTTTTGGCGTTTTTTACACAATAAAGAATTTTATAGAAAAAATAATTATTTTTGCATCAGTTTATTCCGCGAGCTATAACTTTTTTATTTTTTCGCTGATGATGCTATATAGCGGCTTGTTTTTTGCGGGACAAGATGACGTTTTCAGCGGTACCATGATTATTTATATCTGACTTTTTGATCGCGTGTTATTGCACTTTTTCCAAGCGGTATAATGATACCGCTTGGAAAAAGTATAATTTACTGCTTTTTTGTGTTTTTTTTTTACGGCTTTCACTGAAGGGGTTAACTAGGGTTATGCTTTTATAGATGGGATTTTTACGGACATGGCGATACCTAACATGTGTATTTTTTTTGTTTTTTATTTTTTTTATTACATAAAAATGTGTATTTTTTAGGGGATTTTTTTTAAATTATTTTTTAATATTTTTTTTTACAATTTTTTTAAAAAAATGATTTTTTTCAACTTGTCCCTTTATGGGACTTTCACTTTTTTACTTTTGATTGCAGTTACAATGCATTGCAATGCTCTGGCATTGCAATGCATTGCAACTATAGTGGAAGCTGCTGTGACATGATCACAGCAGCTTCCCGTAGCTAAATGACCCGGAGGTTGTCATGACAACCCCCGGGTCATCAAGGCAGAGATCGGGCCCTGCGATTACATCGCTGGGACGCTGATCTGAGGCAGAGGGAGCTCCCGACCCTCTGCCTCCCCCCCTGAGCTCTGCGATCGCGCTGGATCGCAGCAGTCAGGGGGTTAACAGCCAGGGGCGGTGGGGGCTCCGCTCCTGGCTGTCAGTGCAGGAAGCCTGGCCACTGCAGCGCCGGCTCCTGCACTGATCGCGCTGGGGAAGCTGAAATTTCAGCTTCTCCTGCGCGATCGCTGCTGTGTTTGGTCAGTCAGATTGACTGACCAAGCACAGCGCTGTGGGTGCGGGGACCGACGGCAAAGGTCCCCGCACCGCTTGCCGTGCCTGTCAGCTGTCTGTGACAGCTGTCGGCACTGATCTACCACTGCGTGTTTACACGCAGTGGTAGATCAAAGGCATGACGTGCAGAGTCCGTCCTGGTGCCGGAACTGGCACCTTGCCATGACGGACTCTGCACGTCAGTGGACATTAAGGGGTTAAATAGCATTTAAACACATAAGGCTACATTATTATTTGCTTCCAAAATTTTTAAAAACATTTTAAAAAACCGTTACATGCGGTACTTACTAAGTCGCTCTTGGTCCTCCCTGGATCTCTGGTGATAGTCCGGAAAAATGTGCACACATATTGTTTTCCATGCCGCCTCTTTGCGCGTCCGATTGCTGTAATTGGGATCGCGCTGGTCCCACAATTCAGGCCTCTCCTGCACCAATACAATGAGGAGTTCCACATTGATGAGGGTAGATGCCATGTTTCTGGACTCCGTGTAGGCGTTCTTCCTGTTTTTTTTTAAGATGTGCTTAGCTAATTAGCATGTAAAGGCTTCCTGAGAAATTCAAAGCCAGTTTCCTGTCACCTGGAAAAGTTGTGCGATTTAATCGCAACTCACACGTGCGGTCCGTTTGTAATCCCACTTTTCATCGCTCCCATAGACTTGCATTGGCGATAGTCGACCCACAATCGGTGACAATCGCAGCATGCTGCGATTGCACTCGCACGTTTAAATCGGACCACAAAAAATCGGATGATGGGAGCTACTCCATTGATTAATATTGGTTAGACTGCAATGCGATATTTCATCGCATTCTAGTGGTACGATTTAGTCGCCAGTGTGACTCCAGCCTTAGAGCATCGATAGAGAAATTGAGTTTGTGATGTGAGCCAAGGCTGTTTTACTCTGTGCTTGGAGGTTCTGAGGGTGAGGGACGCTACTTGGGCAAGGGTGTTTCTGAGAGTGTCAGAGTCATATTTCTAATGATACCCTTAGCCTGATGGGGTAAGGTTATGTGCACACGTTGCGTTTTTTAAGCGTTTTTGCCGCAGTTTCCGGCGCGAAAACGCTTACACAACGCAACCCATTTCATTCTATGGCATTCCGCATAGCTATGCTAATGCTGCGTATTTTTCCGCGGTGGAATTGCATTGCGGAAAAATACGAAGCATGCTCATTCTTTTTGCATAATTGCGGCGATTATGCCGCCATAGGATTGCATTGAAACACTCACTTTACGCATGTGGCTATGCCCACCATGCGTGAAATGAGCGCTTCATATGCAGTTGGTACCCAGGGCCTGGAGGAGAGGAGACTCTCCTCCAGGCCCTGGGTACCATATTCCTGTTATAATAGAATTAAAATAAAAAATATGGATATACTCACCCTCTGACGGCCTCCGGAGTTTTCCCGCTCCTCAGCGAAGCTGCCGCCAAGTTTCCATTACCAGGGATGCATTGCGAAAATAAGCCCAGATAACATAGCGGTCGCGTGACCGCTACGTCATCAGAGGTCATTCGCGCAATTTATCCCTGTGAACGGAACTTGCCGGCAGCGTCGCTGAGGAGCGGGAAAACTCCGGTGGCCGTCAGAGGATGAGTATATCAATATTTGTTTGATTATTTCTAACATTCTATCGTTTAGTACTGATGCGGGCATACAGTCATGGACAAAAGTTTTGAGAATGACACAAATATTAATTTTTACAAAGCCTACTTCTTCACTTTTTCTAATGGCAATTTGCATATACTCCAGAATGTTATAAAGAGTGATCAGCTTAACAGCAATCACTTGCAAAGTCAATATTTGGCTAGAAAATGAACTTTATCCCCCAAAACACATTTCAACATCATTGCAGCCCTGCCTTAAAAGGACCAGCTAACCTCTTTTCAGTGATTGCTCCATTAACACAGGTGTGGGTGTTGATGAGGACATGGCTGGAGATCAATCTGTCATGATTAAGTAAGAATGACACCACTGGACACTTTAAAAGGAGGCTGGTGCTTGGCATCATTGTTTCTCTTCTGTTAATCATGGTTATCTCTAAAGAAACACGTGCAGTCATCATTGCAATGCACAAAAATAGCCTAACAGGGAAGAGTATCGCAGCTAGAAAGATTGCACCTCAGTCAACAATCTATCGCATCATCAAGAACTTCAAGGAGAGAGGTTCCATTGTTGCCAAAAAGGCTCCAGGGCGCCCAAGAAAGACCAGCAAGCGCCAGGACCGTCTCTTAAAAGTGTTTCACCTGCGGGATCGGGCTACCAGCAGTGCAGAGCTTGCTCAGGAATGGCAGCAGGCCGGTGTGAGTGCATCTGCACGCACTGTGAGGCGGAGACTCTTGGAGCAAGGCCTGGTCTCAAGGAGGGCAGCAAAGAAGCCACTTCTCTCCAGAAAAAACATCATGGACAGACTGATATTCTGCAAAAGGTACAGGCAGTGGACTGCTGAGGATTGGGGTAAAGTTATTTTCTCTGATGAATCCCCTTTTCGATTGTTTGGGACATCAGGTAAATGCCTCATTCGGAGAAGACAAGGTGAGCGCTACCACCAGTCTTGTCTCATGCCAACTGTTAAGCATCCTGAAACCATTCATGTGTGGGGTTGCTTCTCAGCCAAGGGAATCGGCTCTCTCACAATCTTGCCTAAAAACACAGCTATGAATAAAGAATGGTACCAGAATGTCCTCCAAGAGCAACTTCTCCCAACCCTCCAAGAGCAGTTTGGCGATCAACAATGCCTTTTCCAGCATGATGGAGCACCTTGCCATAAAGCAAAGGTGATAACTAAATGGCTCAGGGAACAAAACATAGAGATTTTGGGTCCATGGCCTGGAAACTCCCCAGATCTTAATCCCATTGAGAACTTGTGGTCAATCATCAAGAGACTGGTGGACAAACAAAAACCTAAAAATTCTGACAAAATGAAAGCATTGATTGTGCAAGAATGGACTGCTATCAGTCAGGATTTGGTCCAGAAGTTGATTGAGAGCATGCCAGGGAGAATTGCAGAGGTCCTGAAGAAGAAGGGTCAATACTGCAAATATTGACTTGCTGCATCAGCTCATTCTAACTGTCAATATAAGCTTTTGTTACTCATATGTTTGCTATTATATTTCTGTCTGTGATAAAAACATCTGTCAAACACACATAAAAAACAGAGGGCAGCAGATCATGTGAAAATATAATATTTGTGTCATTCTCAAAACTTTTGGCCATGACTGTAGGCAGCATCAATAGTAAAAAGTTGGTCACACTTGTCAAACACTATGTTTGACTAGTATGACCAACCTGTCAATCAGTTTTCCAGGCGATGCTACAGATCGCTTGGAAAACACCAGCATTCTGCAAGCTAAATACTCTTGCAAAACGCTAGTTTTTTGCGGGAATACGCAAAACGGAATGCATGCGTATTTCCCACGGCAGGGAGGTGCGGGAATTCCGCAGCAATTCCGACTGTGTGCACATAGCCTTAGTGACGGAGTCAGTGACTTTGTGCTCCGTCACAACTCTTTACAGTACGGGTGTCTTGAGCACACCGATTCTGTTAACAATGTAGCAGACATGGTGGCACAACCAGAAATGCCAGTCCGGCCCTGTATAATAAGGGATGGCATCATACATAATAAAGGAGCTATATATTATATACATATATAGCTTTGTCACCATAGAAGGAGAGGGGCCCAGACACATTTCTTGTACAGGGGCCCCAGTGTCCGTCCCTGCATTGAGTGCTGTTTGATATGCTGGATCTATTTGCTGCTCTCCATCTTTACTCCTCCTTATTTGACATACTTGTAAATAATGGTAACTATTTTTAAGTGAATTGTTTCAATAAATGTTATTTTTTGTTTCATTGGTGGTTTATGGGTCCTCCATTTTTTCTTTCTTTTGCTCACAGACACACTTTTATTAAGCCCTCAGCACATCACATTCTTGTCCCTCATGTTAGGACACTTTGCTGACACATTGGAACAGTTTGTCAGCTGCTGGACTTTGAAGTTTCAAGAAAGTAAAACAAGAAAACAAGAGCCTGAGGTAAAAAGAAGCAAGTATGGCTGCGGGGAGGATTGGACAGACATTCCTTTGTCCCACACTCAGCCTCAGCAAAGTATTTTTCGGAGATCTCCATCAGGTCACAGGAAGCCATTTTGTCAGCACATAAGAATGCGAGCTACCGTGTGCCGAGCACAGGCCTGTTACATGGAGCTATGCCCTGATATAGAAATCTCCTCACATCACCGCGACGTGCGGGAACTGTGCGCACAGAGGGGAAGAGCAGAGCCCGCCGCCTGCAAGCCCCGCCCCCCCCAATCAGATGCGCGTATGCTAATGACACGTACACTCTGCGAGTGCGACCCAAACAGAGCTCTCAGATAGCGGCGAGCGTCCAGTGTGAGAGCGGTCGTGTCTGCTCAGGATCCAGCGGACATTGCTGCGCCTCACCAATGTGGACTTCGTAACTCCAGAGACCAGGAAGGCTGCAAGCATGAAGTACAAGGTGAGGCAGCTGCGCTTCTGAGCTGTGCTCTGCGGATATAAGGCTCCGTATGGCAGGCGGGGGCAGCTCCACTGTGGAAGCTTCGTAGTGTGAGGGTCGCAAGGCTGTCTAGTGACAGAGCTTAACCCTGACTGTGCTGCTGCCGCTGCAACCCGTAGGAATTCCAGCAAGTCTTCTCCCACTAATTAGACAGCATAATCCCTGGTGTCAGCCTGCCTAGGAGGAAGCTTCGTATTGTTTTCCATTATTACTTCCTAGGGATTGGAAGAAGTTGGGGTAACGTTATAATATTTAATGTGTGTGAGCAGTTTGCTTCCCACCAAATTCTTTTTTTTTTTAGGTTGCATGAAAATAACTTTTATGTCACAAATACAGTGTGTAGCCTCAGACCTGGTTCACACAAGTGTACAAAAAATCGTCAGTTTCATCTAGAAAACTCATGATGTTTTTTTTTTCTTGTGTGTTTATTATATATATATATATATATAATTTTTTTTTTTTGCAGGTAAATTACAATACCATTTATAGTTTCATATGTTAAGGAATTACAATGACGCTGTAAAAAAAAAAAAAAAGCTATATGTATGGCATCCGATTATTCCCCTCCCCCACACACATCTGCACTGCCTCATTGAATAACATTGGTCCAAGTGCGCTCTGGGGTTTTTTTTTAGTTTTTTTTTTACAGACCGCACTCGGACCAAACAATACGGTCGTGTGAACGAGCCCTTGGCTCAGGCAAGCTTATTATTACTGATGTTTGCTGTCAGGGTTAAAATCCTATATGGACCAATATTCTTCATCAGGGCTGTTCAAATGTGAGTTCACAGTGATTGAGCGTCAGTGTAGAAGAAAACAAACCACAGCATGCAGGAGCATACCCTGAATTTCGGATGAGGCTTACCCATTCAAGTCTGTGTATGCAAAAAGAAATATACAACTATTCTATGTAAATCATCCATATTGCAGCTGTTTTTTTTCTGGATATATTGTAATTATCACCAAAAATAAGGTTAAGACCAAATACAATTTCCTGTTAACTTCAATGTACCCATGAAAAAAATGGATGCAATACGTATGACCTATATGGGATCCAGTCTTATGCATCAAATGTTAGGAAACAGCAAATGGTCTTTTAGGCCTCTTTCACACATCAGTTTTTTGCCGTCAGGCGCCATCCGGCATTTTTGTAAAAAAACGGATCCGTTTTTTTTAACCACTGGATCCGTTTTTTTTCTCTTTGACATGCATTAGCGCCGGATCGAGCCGCATGTCATTGCGTTTAGTCCGTTTTCTGCCGGATCCGTCCTAGATTTTAATTCCGGCGGCCGGATAGGACGCATCATGTAAGGTTTTTTTTTCTGCCGGAAACGCCTGAAGCGGCGCATCAGGCGGCCGGAAACAATAGAACTCTATGGGATCGGATCAGTCTTTTGTGCAATCAGCTAAAAGACTGATCCGGATTGTGGAAATCAAGGACTACTACTACTAAAAACGGATCCGGCACATCAGTTTTTTACAATCTACTCCAGATCCGTCTTTTAAACAATTTGCCGGATTGTGCCTGATTGCAAAAAACTGATGCGTGAAAGAGGCCTTAAGACTTAGACTTTTTCTCCTTTTTTAAGGATATATGTCCATGGATACTAAAAAAAAACAAACCCATAGACCGTATACAGATGAAAATCTTCTTTTTCTGTGTTCAATCTCTTATCTGAACCTTAGTAGTGCTGATAAGGTGTTATCCGAGCATATGCTAGTGTGCTGAGTGTCTTCAGCGTGCTCGAATATTATGTTCAAGTCCTCGCGGCTGCATATCTCATGGCTGTTCGACAGCCGCAACACATGAAGGGGATTCCCTGTTAGGCAATCCCTACATGTGTTGCGGCTGTCGAACAACCGCGAGGCATGCAGTTGTGTGAATTTTAACATTTTTCGAGCATGCCGAAGACACTGGGTTAGCACACAAGCATGCTCAGATAACACCTTATCACAGCACGTTCTCTCATCACTAAACCTTACCTCAGGACCCATTGATTTGAATGAACTCGTTTGATCCGTGAGTCCGTTTAAAAATGGACATGTGAACAGCCCCATAGATTAGAATGTGTAACATGTACATGAAAGCCTGACATCTGAATGAGGCCTTACAGCAGGGGTCCCCAACTCCAGTCCTCAAGGCCCACCAACAGTTCATGTTTTCAGGATTTCCTTAGTATTGCCCAGGTGATAATTGCATCACCTGTGCAATACAAAGGAAATCCTGAAAACATGACCTGTTGGTGGGCCTTGAGGACTGGAGTTGGGGAACCCTGGCTTACAGGATAGGTGCTGGTTATAAAGATTTTAGTTTGTGTGATAAGACATGTGATATGAATATTGCGCAACTATTAATGAGGCTACAAATCCTTCATTGTGTGTAATGGCTTCACTTATGGCACACTTTCTTTTTTTTATGAAACCATTCACACCTGTCACCTCAGAAGTTTCTATTTACTTGCAGTTATGGGGTTAATCTGCCAGTAAGTAGCATTTCAGTACTTCCCAGCCATCTTATTACTGACACTGCCGATTACTGGGAGAAAATAAATTTATTTCCTCCCTGCAGCCTCCGGCTTTAGTCATGCCTGGAGCGGCAGCAGTCAGTGCTCGCTGTACTGTGAGTGGCGGCTGTAATCACACCCTGGAACATTGCACAGCTGTGCTGCAGTTATCAGAGTTCCGGGGCATGCTTACAGTATTGTGAGCAATGGCTATAGCTTCTCCATGTACGCTTCTGGGAGGAAGTAAGGTAATTTTCTCCCTGTAGCTGCACTCTCATCCAGAAGACATTGTAAAACTAGTCACCTGCAGATTAACTCTATATCTGCAGGTAAATGGCTTTTCTGAGTTGACTGGTTTTATTTATGGCCAAAGTCAGGGCTACATAGTGATTAAGTGACGTGAAGTCTCAGACAGGTTTCATGACCAAGAAACTTCTGCAACTTGTCTGTGACTTCTTGTCATGTGGCTACGTTACTGTTTTGAAGCAAGTACCGTAATTTTCAGACTGGTCTCAAGGAAGTTGCAGTCAGATTGTGATTTCTGATAGTCGTTTCTGGCTAAAGAAATGTAGCTGCTTCTGATTTTAGACTAGTCACATCATCTGATGCATGCTGCAACATAGTAACTGACCATCATGGAATGCGATATCACAATGCAATATTGTGGTATCCTTGTCATACGACTAAAGTCACATTGTCACCCAGCCTACATGAGTATATACGAAGCAATGACTGCATTATTGTCTCACCTTTGTTTAAATGGTTTGTGAAATAATTAAATCAAGATCTGGCCAATATTGGGTTTAAATGGGCATGTTGCCAATGTTTGAGCCAGTAAACAATTTTATTTGCTTATATAGCGCCATTAATTTTCACAGTGCTTTACCGACATCTTCATCACAAACATGGGTAGAACATACTAACTCCTTGCAGATGTTGTCCTTTGTGGGACTTGAACCTAGGACCCCAGAATAGTAAGGCTCAGCTTTCCAAGCACTCTAGTAGGCTGGGTTCACACTTCTGTTCTGCGGTCTGAATACAGAATGGCCACCGTTTTGCTGTTGATGAGGCTGTGGATTTCAGTTTGGAAGATCCACAGCCAGTCCGAGTATCTGGACCATGAAATATGAAATCTGTCATTTATGCCTACTAGGCAGTTAGTTTGGGACAGTAGATCGGTTGGTTGGGCCTGATAATCCGATAAGAGCACAGTGTGTGTGTTTCATGGATGTGTGAAACCAGCTTTTCGGCAGTAATAAGAGTTTATATATTCTCCAGATGCGTCAGTTGGAGTATGCACATTGTGCTGATGAAGCAGATGACCATACGCTTGCCAGCCCATGAACTTACCTTGGTGTGTAGCAGACTATATATTACTCAATGCTAAAAAGGCTGCTTTTGACATGGACATGTTTAAACTGCTAAATTCCAGCTGTATAATGAAATGCTTGTTTAGTGGCCCCAAGCCAGAAAGTTAACACTAGTTTATTTGACAGATCAATCAACGGATTTTACTCATTTAGATGAGCCCTCTCACACTCTTATGATCCCTTTTTTTTTTCATGGATTATCTTGTAATGCATTTTATAGTATGAATGTAACTTGTGTACTAAAGATATCATATTATGATGTATGCAAAGCTACTGATCTACTATATAAAAAGGCAAAGGGTCGGCATTTACAAGCTGTCAAGATGAGGGATTCGTGTTTCAGCATGTCTATGTCCTTACTTTATATACATGACGTTGTCTACTAGGCCCAGAACAAGCTCTTTGTGATTGCTTTTTGACATGTTATCTTATCTGTACTGAAGCTCGACAAGGCCCAGCAACACAATATGCTACTTATTCTAGGGTGCACTCAGAAATCTTCATGTGGCAGCATTGAGCCTGCTACTCCTATTCATCTAGTGGTGGGGCATCTTGTATGTACCCATAGTATGGATTTTGTTTCAGATTTGATTAGAATTATCACTTGCCCATACAATTTCGTAGGCTCCATGCCCACGATCAGCAATAGTAGCGTTTTGGACTGTGTATTTGCTCTGCATTCTACATACATTGCAAGCACCATGGATGAGATTTCTAGAAAACCCATGCCCACTGTGCTTCTTTTTTACGCTGCATAAACTGACCTGCGGTGCGGGTTTATGAGCCACATCATGTTAATTTCTGTAGCGGAGACGCTTGTCTCTGCATACTTTGCCTGAAAACTGTCATTACATGCAGTAAAATCCGCATAGTTATGTAGAGTGCAGCATTTTGGCCTGATCTTGGGCATGCAGCCTTATTAGCACTACTAGCTGTATGCCAAACTATATACTTTTTCTGGCTTATTTTTATGTGATCCATGAGCAGATGTATATTTCTGGTGTTCCTTCACTAAGATTTATAAGTGTTGTTTGCCGATATCAGTCACATCTATGGGTGCCTAGCTTGGTTAATATTGACATGAGGATGTAATTGGGCAAAGCACACAGACACTTTAACAAAATTGTTTCCAATAACATTCAATTGTTATATGAAAATTGTCTGAGATTTTGTCTAACTTAATTTACCATTCCATCTTGTTGCTGTTGCCTTGACAAGTATAATAAAGTTGAGGATGACTTAGAATTTAATAAACTATCCTGCCCTCGTTAAATAATGCTGCAGGTACTTTAGAGTAGCCTGTCCCAATTGCTGCCAATCACAATAAGTTACGGAGATACCACACAATTCCGAAGAAAGTTGATTTGTCCATTAGTTTCCCCACTCAAAGAACTGAAATTTGTAGTTGTTGACTTACTGGAGTCCCCACAGAGGTGATTTAAAAAAACAAAAGGGAAACCTAATATTCCCAACTCTGTGGATTAGTGTAATGCCTCCAGCTCTGTTAATTTTATGGAAAGAGTGTAGAAAGACAGATGGTGCTTCAGTATCTTCACTTAACGCACACCTTGTGGTCTGTCTTCTAACTGCTATTACTTTATAAAATGGTTATCTATCCACAGTCTCAAACTTGGTGATTAAAATGTGTGTTACAACAGGGTGGATTGATTTAAATCACGCCGATTTAAATCAACGATTTAAATCATGATTTAAATCAAATGATTTTTTTCTATTTAAATCAGATCGATTTAAATCGTGATTTTAATCATGATTTAAATCACTGATTTAAATCAAAAGATTTTTTTAATATAAATCACGATTAAAATCTAAAACTTTCAATCATTGTTCAATTAACTCCACACTTCTAGCTTGGTTTCAATTTCTGTAGCTTGGTTTCAGTTTCTTTTTCCATTCAGTTGACATGCCCAAACTTGTTGGATAGTCAGTCAGCAGTACTTGGCTGTAGTAACAATCAAACTTCAGAAGTGATCTGCGTGAGCCATGGCAGGTCGTAAGAGAGACCCTATTTGGGTTCATTTTGTTGAGATGCCAGCAGAGCTTGGAAAGAAAGGTGGGAGAGCAAAGTGCAAATACTGTCAAAAGGATATCCAAGGACTTGTTTGCCGTTTGAAATCACATGAAAACTGCAACCAGAAGGGAAATGAAGATGTTGATAGTGATACAACTAATGTCAATGAACCCCCACAGCTTCTTATGCACCAGGACCCTAGCACTAGTGGTAAGTCTGGCAATTACAACCTATTTTAACAGACGTTTTACTGGGATGGTTAAAGTCTATGAAAAGAAAAATTTCTAGCACTAGTTCTGGAGTATAGAATTTAAATTTATGTTAAGGCAATATTTCACAGAAGATTAACGTTAAGTAAAAATAAAAGAGTGTGTATACGCCTATTTTTTTTTTTTATTGTAGGCTACAATTCACTTTTGAAGTCTGCAAAATTGACCATTTTTTTAAAAAAACATTTTTAAAACTTTTGTGACATAATTTTTTTCAGTTGCTCTGATATTACTAGTATTACAGCAACTTCACCGGAAACTTGAGTAGCATAACTTTTGAGACAGCCCTTATAGGACGAGGACCATTACATTGTTCAAAAAGTTTGTTTCAAAATATTTTCGTTATATTTCTTCAAATACGCAGTCGAATTATATTTTTAATTACTGTGCTTTCAGAGTCAAATATGGCTTGTGCTGCACGTGACAATCAGGGGCGGAACTATCGTGGAAGCAGGGGAAGCAGCTGCCATAGGGCCCGGGCTAGCAGGGGGCCCGTCCCTGCTGCAGCTGTCTCCCCTGCGGCTGTGTTCCGCCGCCCATGGCCTGAGAGTCGGCGGTTCCCTGTGCTGGCTGTCATGCTGACAGCCGGCGCAGAGAAGCTGCTGCGTGCCGTCTCCCAGGAATCAATTGCACTGGTGTCTATACAGACGCCAGTACAATTGAAGCTCTGACCGCCGGGTCAGAGCGACGTCTGCAGCGTGATCATGTCATGTGATCACGCTGCTGACGTCACTCGTCGGCGGCGCCCAGAAGGGTGAACACTGGTGGTGAGTGTGCTCCACTGTGGAGCTGAAGATACCACCGAAGATTAACGGGGGCACATACTGTGTGAGTGATAACTCTGCATTCTTGGCTGCATTACTACTTGAGGGGCACATTACTACTGATGGGAGAATAAGAGGGCTTATTACTAGTTATGGGGGCATAATGTGCCTGCATTAATAGTTATGCGGGACATGGTTACTAGTAATGGTAGCATAAGGGGGCTGCATTGCTACCAGTCCATTATATTATATTGTGTTTCCATAATGTCTGCTTTAAATACAGCTCTGATTTGGGCAAAAAGCTGGCCGTTATGAGACTGAAGAGTATTTTTTGGGCCTAGAGAATTGCTGTGATTTGCTCCGCCCACTGCTATTGGCTCCGCCCACTATCAGAACCCCGCCCCCCCGCCGCCCGTTTGGGAGAGGGGGCCCCGTTCAAAATTTTGCTGTGGGGCCCCGCCATTTCTAGTTACGCCACTGGTGACAATCAATATCTGGGTACAACTTCAACAAAGCAGCCCAACAAAAAACTTTGCGTGCAAAGTGTAGAAAAATTCCTCTTAAAGACTACGACGAGCCAGAAAGAACATTTTGATGAATTAATTGCTAAATTCATATTTGCAACCAATTCTTCTTTCCGACTAGTTGAACACCCATTGTTTGTACAAATGATCGAAGGAATAAGACCAGGCTACAAACCACCAAGTAGATTTGATATCTCAGGAAAACATCTTCAGGCTGTATACGACAAAGAAAGAGCGGCTTGTACAAAATATTTGAAAGACAAAGTTGTTAACATGAGCTTGGATGGTTGGAGCAACATCCACAACGACCCCATAATTGCACTTGTGTCACAACAGAAGATGGTGAAACTTACCTTACAGACACAATCGACACATCTGGAAATTCACATACTGCTGAATATTTACTTGAAATTGCTAAGAACTCAATTCACCAATGCCAAGAACAGTTTGGATGTAAAGTAAGGAGCTTAGTTACTGATAACGCAAGCAATGTGGCAAAAATGCGAGCGGAACTGGCACATGAGGATGACACAAATGTCATTACATACGGTTGTTCTGCCCATTTGTTGCATCTTTTGGCAAAAGACCTGCATATTTCGGGTGTCAAGGAACATGTTGTAGAAATTGTTAAATATTTCCGCAATAATCATTTTGCACATGCAACCTACAAGGAAATGGGAGGACTGAAGTTGGTTCTACCACAAGACGTTAGATGGAATACCTTGGCTGAATGCTTGGAACTGTTTATTAACAACTGGTCAAAATTAGTGTCCATTTGCGAAACACATCGGGATAAAATTGATGCTAATATACGAAGCAAAGTATTAAATCTTGGTGTGAAGAGAAATGCCGAGGACCTTTTGGAAAGGTTAAAGCCAATATCTATTGCGTTGGATAAAATGCAGAAAGATACTGCAACCATAGCTGATGCCACAGAAGTTTGGAAAGATTTAGAAGGTTCGCTAGATCGCTTGAACCTCTCAAACAATGTAAAGGTTGCAATACACCACCGCAAGGACCAAGCATTAAAAGAAGAACACTATTTAGCCAATATCTTGCATCCCATCTACAGAGGGAAAAAAACTATCTGAGGCGGAAATCAACTCTGCAATGGAGTGGCTCGCCAATACTAACCATGACATTGTGGCAACTGTGCTGAAATTGAAGTGTGAATCTGCACCATTTCAAAAATACATGTTTGCAGATAACGTCGTTAATGAACTAAAACCACTGGACTGGTGGAAGTCGCAATCACTTGTTCTTCCAGCGAAGATAATAAATGTAGCTACTCAGCTACTGACTGCATCGGCTTCATCGGCAGGAGTAGAGAGATTGTTTTCTTCATTGGTTTTGTGCACACAACAGTCCGAAACCGCTTAGGATTCGGAACTGCTAAAGCAGGACAACTAGTTTTCCTATTAAAAGTCCTAAATAAACAGTAGGCTTAAAGGACTGATGTATTCACTGAAGATGTTTGCTTACTTCAAACGTTAGAGATAGGCTATTGTTAAAAAGTACTTACTCTCTGTAGTTCAATTCTGATTGTTTAATAGTGCAAATAAAAATTATTAGGTTTCATAATCATCAACTGTTTTAATATTTTTATTTGTGTAAAATAATTTGATTTGCAAAAAGACAAAGTTTTGCTTGTGTACAACTTGATTAAAAAATTCCTATTTAAATCAAAAAAATCCGATTTAAATCAAAAAAAATCCGATTTTTTTGATTTTTTTAAAAAAATCATGATTTTTATCCACCCTGTGTTACAATAAACTTCACCTTGTCAAGTATGCCAGAAGCAGCATCTGCTTCTTTGCTATGTAGGAAAGTATGAATTAGGCGTTATTGAAGTATTAGCATTTGAAATCTAACTGGATCATATCCTGATTAATGCTTATTGTATGCGTTACAATTATCACAAATCTCACAAAAATACTATTAGGCCTCATCCAGACACTTTTCTTGTACTTAAACATGGAAGCATTGCTCACCTGTATCTTGGCCCCCATTTGTCATCCATGTCACCCGGTCCACAAAAAACAAAAACAAGACATCGGAACTGCTCCATAAATTTATAATGGGTTATAATGTGTTGTGTTCTATGCATGGAAAACAAAAACAAATATATGACTTTGGTGTCTGAATGAGACCTTAGTTGATCATCTTGCCTCCTTGTTCAGCTAGAGCAGGAGCGAGGAAGCACCGGCCCGTGGGCCATTTACAACCCACAAAGTCCTTTCCTCTGGCCCACCGGGCAGAGTGCTTGGGCCCTTTAATTACTCCTTGCCGTGCAAGTGCGTTCACTAATGAACTCTGCGGCGCATGCAATAAGGGATTACACCCCCACACTGTCCAGTGCTAGAGTGAGGGCCTACTTTGTGGCGGAGTCAGTCCGCACTGCACTACGGTCCTACCAGCCAAGGCTGCAGTGACAGCCCTAGGCCCTTCTGTGAGCTTTATGCCCTCTTGTCTTTTCAAAATTCGTCGCCTGCTCTCCTGAACAACGAAATCTGGAAAATTAGTAGCAACATTGATACCACCTAACATTTAACTCACACCTAATGGAACTGCTTCTCTTTGGTGTGAAGTAAATGTTTATATAGCAGGATAAATATCAAGTAGATAATTTTGTGCAGCTTCCGAATGATGGTATAAATATCGAATTGGCCCTTGGCAAAAGAAAGTTCCCCACCTGTGACCTCTATAGAGCATGTGCAGCAGTGAGCGAACTTTCTTCCTTAAAGGGAATCTGTCACCCCATTTTTGCCATATCAGCTAAAGATATGACTAAATATTGCGTCCCATAAGCAAGCTATCGGTATGCAGCTTATATCCAGATACCCCCGTTTTGATAGCAAATACCTTTGTAAAGACCGGATTCTTTTCTGTAATTCAGGGCGGTCCGGAGGGCGGCGTTTTTGCTCCTCCCCCTTCCCCCTCCCCCCCCGCTCCTCTGCATCTCTTGCGTAGGCCGTCTGTCAATCGCACAGACGGCTTTCTGCTTCCCGCGATTGCGCTTTTCAAATCCCCCCCCGCGCATGCGCAGTGTGCTTTGCCCAACAGTGGGTAAAGCATAAAATCATTACAGCGCATGCGCAACTATTGTCATTCACTTTCCTTGCCCCGGAAGTCGTCCAAGGCAAGCAGTCATTTCCGGGGCAAGGAAAGAATTGCGCATGCGCTATAATGATTTTATGCTTTGCCCACTGTTGGGGCATACCCTAATGGTAATATCATCTACAAATGAGCATTTTCTTAAGTCAGGCCATTTACCGTCAAATGAGTTTTGCCTTGTGAATTGCAGCTGCTTTAAAAACTTGACTAGAAAACACTCAAGTCTGTAGCAACATGGGGGCTCTTTCTTGAGTCACAGAAATAGCTTTGCATGGACAGTAATTACCTAGGCAACACAAGACTCCACATATTTTGATATGTACAGAGAAAAGGGGAACAGAATGTGCTTTGTAGGCTTCGAGTTGCTTACCCCTCGCATTCCTGATTCCTGTGGTTATTAAATGTCTGGTAACTTTGCAAATAGAACTGTGAATAAACTCTAAAGAACATCCTTTAGACAAACTAACTTCTAATGAAAAGCATGACATGGCTTTCCATTTCTGGCACGCCTAATACCTAAATAGATGTTAAATTCTAATGTATTCTAGAGATGATGTTATGGGAAATATGACTGCAATCTTTCTGCGAAAAAGCCTTTGCAGGGTTGGGGTTTTTAAAGGTTGTAGATTCATATACTATACTTATGTTTGTACAGACAGATAATGTATTGTATCCCAATTCACCAAGTTGTTTTTTTTTTCTTTTGCCAGTATTTTTCCGTTGCAGAGTTGCACTTAAAGAATTGTTACTTTTTTGGTGTTTTTATGTCTGTCCTGGATAGATCTGCCAGTTGGCATGGCAAAGACCACTGATCAAATTGATCATACCTAAAGGCACGGGTCGCAGGAGCAGAGTGATGGGTGCTGTAGTCGAGTCTTCACCACTGTGGTTGGACTAGAGCAGGGAAGGAGAGCTTTTTCTGGCCCCAAAGGGGGATGAGAAAATTGTTCACTTTACACACACACACAAACCATTGAGGGAACAAGGATTTTCATGGTCATTTGCAGAGTCAGGAATTTGGCAGAATGACTTCAAATTCTTTTTAGAGGAATACTTTAATTTGGGAGGTACAAATATATCTTGTAACTATATCCTCCTAGTGCCTTCGTATTCATTGATATATAAAAAAAAAAAAAGTGACCCTTCATTGTTCTAGATTGGGACAACTAATAAACAAAAAAGCACTATTCATTATGGTGTTTTTGCCAGAATTCTGGTGTAAAACACGTTCAACTGTTGACAAAATGTTGGTGTTTTTATACCCTTCCCCAAAGTGGCTGGCGCTCGGGTGGGACGTGGCGAAACTTATACCAGAAAGTTACTCCAGCAAGATTTCTGGCAGAAGTGTCTGCCAGTTCTAGGAAGCCGCTGATTCATTAAGTGGCCCGCGCCTATTATTGATTTAGTCGCGTCTTACTCCCACAGTCTCTTTAGAATAGTGTGCAAAACGCCAGTAAAAGAATTGGACCCAATCGGTTTGTTTTAAGAGAGGAAGGAATTGGTCCTCCTCATGCATGCAGCAATCAAAGTGAAAGTCTTTTAGGAAAGTGTCATATTGTGGTTCCATTCCTATTAAATATGTAATGGAGAAGAAAGCAAGTCTTACCGGAAACTTAGAAGGCCTGCAATAAAATCTTTTGTACTGAAGTCACTAGAAGCCACCCTCAAAATAGGAAGATTAGTTATGAAAAAATGAGGGCTATAGTAACATATGTAGATAATAACCTAGAGTCTCTTCTTTAATTCTTTGACGAGAAATCAAGCCAACAGTGAATGGTGGGAAACCTCATGGTACTAATCACTGTCCAGGCATGTAGAGGGACGACAGTAAGCTTATTCCCAATTTTACCCTTTCTAATTAGAAAGGTTGTCTGACTGATGGCTTGAGTTCAGCAGGTGTGGGTTCTTTTTCATCTTAATTGCAACTTGCTTTATTAATTAATGATATGTTCCCACTCCAGTTCTAGTAGCCTTTGGCATTAACACCTTTTACTTTAAGTACATAATAACACACCTTGGCAGTGCCTGGAGTAATTAACCTGCGATTTCACACACGCCAACGAGTAGATGTTTGTGTTTTTACTTGGTGTGGCTCACTTTAGTCACAGTGAGATCATTTCACGATGTCATAAAGCTGTGTTTCTTGCTTTTCTAAACTAGTAGTGTCATGGATTTGAACAGCTTATAAGTGAACATTTACAAATATTTTTATTAACCTGTCAAATCTTGTCATAATCTACGTTGGTTAATGATGGTGTCAGGTCAGGCTATGGTAGCGCCTTCTGTAGTAGTTCATGAATGATTATATTTACAGTATAAACATACAAAGCACATCTCTGTGGGAACTGTCCTACATTAGGTTATGTTCACTTTCATCATTGTCAGCTACATGCTATCTCTATGGCATTCATTTTTATTTAGTACATTATATATTAAATGTTAACAAAACTCACATATTTTTTTTGTTTTGTGTACACCCATTGACTGGACTAGGTGAGTCTTGTATAAAAAAAAAATAGTGCATACTATGACTTTTTTTTTTTTTTTTATATACCCATGCATGCGCACGCATTTTGTCTTGGACATGCCGGACCCTTCTCTTTTCCCCCAGAATATGATTTTTTGGAGGAGTTGAGTTTCCCATAGTGCTTAGACTTTTGCCCAATATTGGCAAATTTGTGCTATGTTGGTAGTATATGAATAGGAGCATAAAGAAATGTTTACATTGAAATTTGAGATTTTGACTTGAACTCGCCAAGAGCGAAACGCGCGTCAGGGTGGAAGGGGACTCCTGGCCTTCCCTAAGGTTCGTTTATACCTTTAAAGGTGATGTGCAGTTATATTTATCATTGTTTATGCCTATGACTTTGACCTGGCTACCAATATTGGTTTAAGGACACATCTATATTGAGGAATGTTATTATTTATCCTTACTAGTTTGGTCAGTTATGTATATAGGCTCTGTGTATATAGGCTCCTTCTGTACTTATGTGTATCCTGTATTGCTCATATTTATTGTACTTGTCTATATTCGCCCCCTCTCACATGTAAAGCGCCATGGAATAAATGGCGCTATAAAAATGAATGATAATAATAATGGCCCATTACTGTTTTGTGTATGAACGCTATTAGGAGCACTAGATAAGCTATAAAAGTACATAACCTTTACATGACTTTGGTCTAACAGCATGAATCCGACTTTATGCTGCATACAGTTCACAGGACTCAAAGGCAAGCGATAACTGATCAGTTTTTCAATTAATCTACAGCTCATAGATCTTGGCAGTCTTCTCTGTCCAGCAATCTTAATTTTGTTGTTTGATCTTTACTACTTGGGGTCAAAATGAGTGACCTAGTTTGAATTGGGTGTCACTTCATTGTGTATGTATGAAAAATCTATATTGACACACCCATAATTTAGCTGACATGGGACGTGACCATTTGCAGCTTTACTGGTGACAAGGAACAGAGAACGATTATGATATTTACGATTCTTCAAGGTGATTTAGATATAGCACCTTCCTTTCTTATGAGTGAATTATTAACAAAGTTTTATTGTTGCACTTCTAAAATATAAAGTACAATGCACTGGACGTTGAACTAGCTTAATGGACTATACAAAACTTCACTTAGTATCTGATAGCATTGCTATGAGTATATGTTGAGACACTAGTTTCCCATAAAGTCAAATTTTATTTCACTCTGCTTACTGCCGATTAAGAAGTCCTATACAGACTATCAAAAAAGAAAAAAAAAATGTTATTTTTCTTTTCACCCTATAGTTTGCAGAATTATACAATGCTCATTATTTCCAACATCTGATAAAAATCTGTAATTTTTTGAGTGGGGTATATTAATGAGGGTCTTTTTTTTTTTTTTTTTCTCCATCCATGCTGAATGCCGCAGCTAGGATGTCAATCGCTAATCCGATGCCTCCACCCTGTGCAGTTATTGCACTGGCAGCTCAGCAGCGATAATATAGCGATACACCAGCGATCCTGATCGTTGTCAGGATCGCTGGTGTATCGCTATGTGAGACCCAGCATTAAGTTGTGAGGAGGAGGAAGGGGAAGCAGACAAGAAAATGAAAGTGAAACTTTGAGCACAAACTGCAGCATAGCCACAGACAGACAAGTCTGGATCTGTTTGTGTGTACGATCTGAGGTTTATTACATTCTTTCCTTATAAGGCAGCAGGCCGTAAAAGAGACCCAGTTTGGGAATATTTTAATGAAGCTCCTTCGCCTATCGGTAAGGCAGGCATGCGTGCAAAATGCAAACGATGCACAAAGAGATGCAAGGCCCGGTGGGGGAATGAGGGGAACATCTGAAGTGCGTTTATGAAGATGACCCCAAAAAAAACCCTTCTGAACGGAGGTCTTCGGGTTTGGGAAAATTTTTATTGAAAAACCTATTTTTAAAGCTGAACGTCTGTGTGAAAAATTTATTTCTTATTATTCGCATGTTTTTTTTAAAATAAAAAAGGCCCTTTCTTTTTGGGGAATTAAAAAAATTTTTTTTTAAAAAAAAAAAAAAAAAAAAATTTTTTTTTTTAAAAAAAATTTTATTTTTTTTTTTTTTTAAAAAAAAAAAAAAAAAATTTTTTTTGGAAATTTTTTTTTTACCCTTTTGGGGGGAAACCCCCTTAAAAAAAAAAAAAGTTTTTTTTTTTTCCCAAAGGGCCAAAAAAAAATTTTTTTCCTTTTTAAAACCCCTTTTTTTTTAAAAAAAAATTTTTTTTTTTTTTTTTTCCCCCCCCAAAAAAACCCCAATTTGGGGGGTTTTTTTTCCCCCAAGGTCCCCCTTTTTTTCCCCCCAAAAAAAAAAAATTTTTTAAACCCCCCTTTTTTTTCCCCTTTTTTTAAAAGGGGGAAAAAAAAAAAAAAAAAAGGGAAAAAAAAATTTTTTAAAAACCTTTTGCCCAAAAAAAAATTTTTTTTTTTTAAAGGGGTTTTTTTAAAAATTTTTTTGGGGGAAAAAAAGGGGGGGGGTTTTAAAAAAAAAACCCCCCCAAAATTAACCCTTTCCCAAAAACCCCAAAGGCCCAAAAGGGGGGGGTTTTTGGGGGGGGGCCCAAAAACAAAAAAAAAAAAAAAAACCCCCAAAAAAACCCCCAAAAGGGGGTTTTTTTTTTTTTAAAAATTTTTTCCTTTTAAAAAAAAATTAAAAAACCTTTTTTTTTTTTCCCCGGGCCCCGGGGGAAAAAAATTTTTTTTTGGGGGGGGGGGAAAAAAAAAAAGGGGGGGTTTTTTTTTTTTAAAACCCGTTTCCCTTTTTTTTGGGGAAAATTTTTTTTCCCCCCCCCCTTTTAAATTTTTTTTTTAAAACCCCCCAAAAAAAATTTTTTTAAAAAAAATAAATTTTAAAAAAAAAATTTTTTTTTTTTTTTTTGGGGGGTTTTTTTTGGGGAAAATTTTAAAAAAAAAGGGAAAATTTTTTTTTTTTTGGGGGCCTTTTTTTTTTTTTTTTTTAAAGGAAAAAAAAAAAATTGGGGTTTTTTTTTTTTTTCCCCCGCGGAAAAAATTTTAAAAGGGTTTTTGGGGGCAAATTGGGGGGAAATTTTTTTTTTTTTTTTTTTTAAAAAAATTTTTTTGGGTTTTTTTAAAAAAATTTTAAAAAAATTTTTTTTTTCCCCAAAAAAAAATTTTTTTAAAAAAAAGGGGGCCCCCCCCCAAAAAAATTTTTTTGGCCCTTTTTTTCCCGGGGGGGTTTTTTTAAAAATTAAAGAAAAAAAAAAAGGGGGGGAAAAAAAAGGTTTAATTTTTTTTTTTCCCTTTTTTTTCCAAGGTTTTTTAAAAAAAAAATTTTTTTTAAAAAGGGAAATTTTTGTTTTTTTTTTTTAAAAATTTTGGGGAATTTTTTTTTTTTTTTAAAAAAATTTTTTTAACTTGTTTTTTGGACTTTTTTTTTTTTTTTCTTTTGAATTTTTTAAAAATGTTTAATGGGGTTAAAAAAAAGGGGGTTTGGGAATTTTTAAAACCTTCCCCAAATCCCCGGGTTTAAAACCCCCCCCCCAAAAGCGGTTTCGGGTGCGTTAAATTGGAGGACTGACAGGGGACCCCACCCCGCCTCCCCCCGACCTATCCGCGGACCACCGGGGGGCCCCGGGGGGTTTTGGGGGCTGCTCCTGGGCACAAAGGGGCCCCTGAGGGGGAGATGCGCTGGGGAACAAAAAAAAACCCCCCCACCGGTTTTGGGGGTCCCAGATTATGAAAAAAAGGGGGGGGGCCCGCCCCAAAAGGTCCCCCCGCCGTCCCCAGTTTTAAACCGCACTTTTCTCCACCGGTTTCCCGGGGAAATCAAAATAGGAAACCCCTTTGGGGCCAACGGACCTTTTTTTTCCTTAAGGGGAATTTAGGGGAAAATAGAAAAAAAAGGAAATTTTTGTTCCTTTTAAAAACTTTTTTTAAAAAAATTAAAGGGGTCCCAAAAGTTTTTCCCCCCGGTTTTTGGGGTTTAGCCAAAAATTTAAAACCCTTTTTTTTTTTCCCCCCGTTTCCTAGGGGTTAATGGATTGGTCCCCAATTCACCCTTTGCCCAAAAAAATTCCCATTTGGGAGATAGTTTTTTTTTCCTTGGCGTTTTTCCTTTTTTTTTGGGTTTTTTTTTAAAAATGTGCTTAGTAAAAAAAAATTTTTTTGGGGAAAAAAATTCAAAAACCATTTTGCATGGAAAAGGGGGTTTTTAAAGAATTTAAAATTCCTTTTTAATTTCCCCCTTTTTGTTAAAGATTTGTTTTTTTTCCCCCCCAAAAATGTAAAATGAGATGCTTTTTTGATTTTTTTTAAAATAAAAAAAAAAATTATAGTATATTATTTAATAATTTTTTTGGGGGGGTTTTAGCTTGTGGCTTTTGCCAGGGGACCCAGCCTTAGACACTTTTGGAAAATTTGTGATTGCCAACGTTTTATTGTCGGGGCCCGAAAAACCTATTAAAAATTTTTTGGGGTCAAGCCTTTTTAATAAACCCTTCCCTATGGGGAAATTCCAGTTTTTTTAAAACTTTTTTCGTTTTCCCCGGCCCCTTTAAAACCCAACCAACCCATTTCTTTTTGGATTTCCCATAGCGAAACCTTTTTTTTCCCCGGGGGAAATCATTGGAAAAAGAAGAGTCATTTCTTTTTGCAAAATTCCCGGGATTTCCCTTGGATTCTTGCCCAAACTTTAACCAGGGTTCCCACCCTTGAGCTTTTTTAAAGGCCGTCCCCGGGGCCTAGGAAGGCCCCCCGGCCCCAAACCCCTTTTTTAAAAAAAAAAAAAAAAATTTAAAAACCCCCCCCCCGGGGGGTTTTTTCCCCCCCCAAAAGGCCGCCAAAGTTTTTAAAGGGTGCTTAAAAAAAATCCCCAATTTGCATACGTCGAGTACTTTAAACATTCCCAATTTCCCCCCTTAAGGAAACTTCCCCGCCCAGAAAAAAATTTGGGGCCGAGGGTAATACAAAATTTTTGGATTTTTTCCCTTCACTTTTAATTTGGCCAACATTTTTAAAAATTTTAAAAAAAATTTTTTTTTTAAAAATCTTTTCTTTTTCTTTTTTAAATTTGCTTATCCAGTTTTTAAAAAGGGGTGTTTAACAGAATATTGCAGTCAAATGGGCTGTAAATTTTCCCAAAACCCTTTTTCCTTTGGCCCGCCTTAAAAGGCCAAAATTTTTTTTTTCCCCATTCCATTTTTTGAAACTTAAAAACTTATTTTAATAAAAACCCCAAAAGGCCTTTAAAAAAGGGGTTTGGTTTTTAATTTTTTCCCCTTTTGAATTAAAAAAAGGGGTCTCTTGGGGACAAAATACCAAAAACAGGAAATTCCGGGAAAAAACCCCCAAACCACACCCTTCAAAAAAAGGGGTTTTGTTTCCCTTTCGGGGGCCCAAGAAAGACCACAAGCCCCCCGGCCCGGTCTTTTTAAAAAAAGGGTGTTCACCTGCGGGATCGGGGCTACCAGCATGCAGAGTTTGGGCTCAGGAAAGGCAGCGGCCGGTGTGAGTGCACCCCTGCACCACGGGTGAGGGAGCCCCCTTGGGGAGAAAGGGCCGGGCCCAAAAGGGAAGGGAAAGCAAAGAAGCCACTTCTTTTTTTCCCCAAAAAAAACATCAGGGACAACTGATTTTTCGAAAAAAGGGTACAGGCAGTGGCCCGGCTGAGGGACGGGGGTAAAGTTATTTTCTCTGAGGAAACCCCCTTTTTCGATTGTTTGGGACATCAGTAAATCCCCTCATTGGGAAAGACAAGTGAGGGGCTACCAACCATCTTGCTAAATGCCAATTTGTTAAGCACCCCTGAAACCATTCATGTGGGGGGTTTGCTTCCCCCCAAAAGGGGAAATCGGCTCTCCCCACAATCTTGCCTAAAAAAAACAGCTTTTAAAAAAAAAATGGTACCAGTTTTGTCCCCCCAAGAGCAAATTTTCCCCCAACCCCCCCAAAGGAGTTTGGCGATCAACAAGGGTTTTTTCCCGCATGATGGGGGCACCTTGCCATAAAGCAAAATGATAACTAAATGGCTCAGGGAACAAAACAAAGAGATTTTGGGTCCCCTGGCCTGGAAAATCCCCAATCTTAATCCCCTTGAGAACTGTGGGTTTAATCCCCAGAGACTGGGGGGACAAACAAAAACCTAAAAATTTTTGCAAAAAGAAAACATTGATTGTGCAAGAATGGACTGCTATCAGTCAGGAAAAATTTTGGGGCCAGAAATTGATTGAAAGCATGCCAGGGAAATTGCAGAGGGGCCGAAAAGAAGGCCCAAAACTGAAATATTTGGGGGGCTTTTGCATCAATCAATTTTAACGGCCCAAAATAAGGGTTTTTTACTCATATGTTTCTATTTATTTTTTGTCTGTTATAAAACATCTGTCAAAAAAACACAAAAAAAAACAAAAAGGAAAGGGGAGCAGGAAACATGTGAAAAATTTAATAATTTTTGTCATTCTCAAAAAATTTTGGGCCTGACTGTAAACAGCATTTAAAAGTAAAAAGTTGGGGGCACACTTGTCAAACACATTTTGACTATAAACCAACCTGTTTAATTTAGTTTTTCCCCGGGGATGCAAAAGATCGCTTGGAAAACACCCATTTTGGGAAGCTAAATACTCTTGCAAAAAGCTAGTTTTTTTCGGGAAACCAAAACGGAATGCTTTCTTTTTTCCCCCCGGCAGGGGGGTGCGGGGAAATTCCCCAGCCCAAATTTCCCACTTGGGGTGCACATAGCCTTAGGACGGAGTCAGTGACTTTTTGCTCCGTCACAACTCTTTTAAAAGTACGGGTGTCTTGGCCCACCGATTCTTTACAATGTAGCAACATGGTGGGACAACCAGAAAAGCCAGTCCCCCTGTAAAATAAGGGAAGGCATCATACTAATAAAGGAGCTATTTTTATAAATACATTTTAAAAAAACTTTGTCACCCCATAAAGAAAGGGGGGGAAGGGGCCCCGACACATTTCTTGTACAGGGGCCCCAAAGGGCCGTCCC
>JARQOD010000006.1:265886956-265928714 GCA_033576555.1 Oophaga sylvatica | reverse complement strand
ACACCTTGGCAGTGCCTGGAGTAATTAACCTGCGATTTCACACACGCCAACGAGTAGATGTTTGTGTTTTTACTTGGTGTGGCTCACTTTAGTCACAGTGAGATCATTTCACGATGTCATAAAGCTGTGTTTCTTGCTTTTCTAAACTAGTAGTGTCATGGATTTGAACAGCTTATAAGTGAACATTTACAAATATTTTTATTAACCTGTCAAATCTTGTCATAATCTACGTTGGTTAATGATGGTGTCAGGTCAGGCTATGGTAGCGCCTTCTGTAGTAGTTCATGAATGATTATATTTACAGTATAAACATACAAAGCACATCTCTGTGGGAACTGTCCTACATTAGGTTATGTTCACTTTCATCATTGTCAGCTACATGCTATCTCTATGGCATTCATTTTTATTTAGTACATTATATATTAAATGTTAACAAAACTCACATATTTTTTTTGTTTTGTGTACACCCATTGACTGGACTAGGTGAGTCTTGTATAAAAAAAAAATAGTGCATACTATGACTTTTTTTTTTTTTTATATACCCATGCATGCGCACGCATTTTGTCTTGGACATGCCGGACCCTTCTCTTTTCCCCCAGAATATGATTTTTTGGAGGAGTTGAGTTTCCCATAGTGCTTAGACTTTTGCCCAATATTGGCAAATTTGTGCTATGTTGGTAGTATATGAATAGGAGCATAAAGAAATGTTTACATTGAAATTTGAGATTTTGACTTGAACTCGCCAAGAGCGAAACGCGCGTCAGGGTGGAAGGGGGACTCCTGGCCTTCCCTAAGGTTCGTTTATACCTTTAAAGGTGATGTGCAGTTATATTTATCATTGTTTATGCCTATGACTTTGACCTGGCTACCAATATTGGTTTAAGGACACATCTATATTGAGGAATGTTATTATTTATCCTTACTAGTTTGGTCAGTTATGTATATAGGCTCTGTGTATATAGGCTCCTTCTGTACTTATGTGTATCCTGTATTGCTCATATTTATTGTACTTGTCTATATTCGCCCCCTCTCACATGTAAAGCGCCATGGAATAAATGGCGCTATAAAAATGAATGATAATAATAATGGCCCATTACTGTTTTGTGTATGAACGCTATTAGGAGCACTAGATAAGCTATAAAAGTACATAACCTTTACATGACTTTGGTCTAACAGCATGAATCCGACTTTATGCTGCATACAGTTCACAGGACTCAAAGGCAAGCGATAACTGATCAGTTTTTCAATTAATCTACAGCTCATAGATCTTGGCAGTCTTCTCTGTCCAGCAATCTTAATTTTGTTGTTTGATCTTTACTACTTGGGGTCAAAATGAGTGACCTAGTTTGAATTGGGTGTCACTTCATTGTGTATGTATGAAAAATCTATATTGACACACCCATAATTTAGCTGACATGGGACGTGACCATTTGCAGCTTTACTGGTGACAAGGAACAGAGAACGATTATGATATTTACGATTCTTCAAGGTGATTTAGATATAGCACCTTCCTTTCTTATGAGTGAATTATTAACAAAGTTTTATTGTTGCACTTCTAAAATATAAAGTACAATGCACTGGACGTTGAACTAGCTTAATGGACTATACAAACATCCTTCACTTAAGTATCTGATAGAGATTAGCATATAAGTCAAAAGTAATTTATTTCACTCTGCTTACTGCCGATTAAGAAGTCCTATACAGACTATCAAAAAAGAAAAAAAAAATGTTATTTTGCTTTTCACCCTATAGTTTGCAGGAATTATATCAATGCTCATTATTTCCAACATCTGATAACATCTGTAATTTTTAGAGTGTGTATATTAATGAGGGTCTTTTTTTTTTTTTTTTTCTCCAATCCATGCTGAATGCCGCAGCTAGGATGTCCAATCGCTAATCCGATGCCTCCACCCTGTGCTAGTTATTGCACTGGCAGCTCAGCAGCGATAATATAGCGATACACCAGCGATCCTGATCGTTGTCAGGATCGCTGGTGTATCGCTATGTGAGACCCAGCATTAAGTGTGAGGAGGAGGAAGGGCAAGCAGACAAGAAAATGAAAGTGAAACTTTGAGCACAATACTGCAGCATAGCCACAGACAGACAAGTCTGGATCTGTTTGTGTGTACGATCTGAGGTTTATTACATTCTTTCCTTATAATGGCAGCAGGCCGTAAAAGAGACCCAGTTTGGGAATATTTTAATGAAGCTCCTTCGCCTATCGGTAAGGCAGGCATGCGTGCAAAATGCAAACGATGCAACAAAGAGATGCAAGGCCTGGTGGCGCGAATGAGGCAACATCATGAGAAGTGCGGTGATGAAGATGACCAAAGAAACACTTCTGAACAGGCAGGATCTTCAGGTTGGTAAACATTTTTATTGAATCCTATTTTTAAAGACTGAACTGTCATGTGTGAGAAAAATTATATTTCTTATTATTACTGCATGTTACTGTCATTTGGTACAGTTATGAAGAAAAACAAATATTCCTTTTGGGGCAGTGCTGTGTTGTGTACAATAAGCAGAAATTGTATAAACAATAAAATAACAGCATCGACTTTTTTTGTTTAGGGGAATTCATGGATTCTGGAAACTATCCACCTCCAAGATCACCATCATCCTGTTCTACAGTTTCAGAGTTATCCATCCAGGATAGTGCTTCATTAGCAGCAGCATCATCATCAGACACCCACAGCCACATATCACCATCACCCAAAAGGAAGAAAAAACCTTTACCTCCTGGAACCACCATAGATAGGTTTGTGATAAGAACTAGCAGATTAGAAAAAGAGTTGATGAAAAAATTGCCCAGTTTATTTATGCAATGAACTCTTCTTTCCGTCTGACTGAGAACCCACATTTCATTAATATGGTTCAGTCACTGAGACCAGGATACAGTCCACCCAGCAGAGCTGATGTTGCAGGGAAACTGCTGGATCAAGTGTATGACAGAGAAATGGAGCAATGTGCAACAGCTCTGGAGGGTAAAATTGTTAACCTAAGTATTGATGGGTGGAGTAATGTCCACAATGATCCTATTGTATGTGCTTGTATAACAACAGAAGAAGGTAAAGTCTTCCTTGCACAAACAACTGATACGTCAGGAAATGCACACACAGCAGAATACTTACAAGAAGTGGCAGTAAAAGCTATAACAACATGTGAGCAAAAATTCAAATGTCTAGTACGCAGTTTGGTCACTGACAATGCTGCAAACGTATCCAAGATGAGAAGAAATTTAGAAGAGCAGGGAGGGAATACAAAGCTAATAACATATGGTTGCAGTGCTCATTTGCTGCACCTCTTGGCCAAAGACTTAAGTGAAAGTGTTCCAGAAATAAAGGCTAATGTTGTTGAAATTGCTAAATTAGATGTTAGATGGAACTCTGTGGTGGACTGTTTTGAGCAGTATATCAAAAACTGGCCTATTCTGATGACACTTTGTGAAAAAAATCGAGATAAAATAGATGGCACTGTCACGGCCAAAATCCTCAACATTGGGCTTAAGAGAAATGTTGAACATATGCTGAGCTTCCTGAAACCCATCTCTCAAGCTTTAAACAAAATACAGAAAAATAGCTGTTTTATTGCGGATGCTGTTGAAATTTGGAAGGAACTGAGTGAACACTTAAAAACAGAACTACACATGGACAGAATTAAATTACAAGCAGTAAACAAACGAATGGGACAAGCACTGACTCCAGCTCATTTTTTGGCAAATATTGTCAATATCCAATATCAGGGTCAAAACCTAAGTGCTGAGGAAGAGGAGTTAGCTATGACATGGGTATCCAGCAATCATCCATCTTTAATGCCAACTATAATAAACTTCAGAGCTAAGGGGGAACCATTCAAGAAATATATGTTTGCTGAAGATATTTTAAGGAAGGTCACACCAGTAAACTGGTGGAAGTCACTTAAGCGCTTGGATTTAGAGACTGTTCAAGTAATTCACTTTTAACAGCAGTAGCTTCTTCTGCAGGCGTTGAAAGAATATTCTCTTCCTTTGGACTCATTCATTCTAAATTGAGAAATCGGTTGGGACCCAATAAAGCAGGAAAGCTTGTTTTTCTTTTCCAGATTATGAATAGGAACAAAGAAGAAGATGATGACGAGTGAGCTACAGAGGACAGCAGGGACAGTAGTATTTAAGTTTTTCATGTGTCGGCTGGGCTGACAGTCTAAGTTTCTTAATATATATATATATATTTGTTTAGCCAAATTAGTTAACAAACATGGATGTTTGTTTAAGCAAATAACTTATGCTGTAATGTTGTTATTGTTTCAGTTGAATAAATCTATTTAAATTGTTATTAAGGTCAGGATTATTTTTCTCCTTCCTAAGTACAACAGAACAGTGGTGTCCAAATATGAATATTTAACCCATTAAACTGGGGAGAAAAAAGTAATATAAAAAGTGATTCTAAAAATCTTCATCTACTTGCATGTTAAAGTAGCAAGAACTAGTTTAGGTAGAAACTTTGATTTAAATCACTGATTTAAATCAAGCCTTACTGACTAGTGATTTAAATCAGTTTGATTTAAATCAAATCCACCCTGATATGTATGTGTGTATATATATGTATGTATGTATGTATATGTGGTGTGTATATATATATATATATATATAATATATATATATATATATATATATATATATATATATATATATATTACTTTCGGGGTTTAGCTTAGATCGCTGTCTGGGTAGACAGAATGGCACGGAAACAGTTCATTCAGACAGCAGTTTGGTGAAAACTGGCCGCAACCAGTTTTATTAAAGTCCACAGCACACAGATAAAAACAAATCATAAACAGAAAACCTGGGCTTGTCTAGCCTCTAATTACACTTAGATAGATGGCCCTCTCTATCCGGGACCCAGACTCTACCAGTCTGTGCCCAAAACAACACATATGATATATGTTACCAGTGTGGAGTTTCACAGACACTCCTCTTTATGTCTGAAGGCAACTCCAATGTCCAGACTTGAGAGAGGTCACCTCCTATTCAGTCGCTATTCGCACGGATTCTCACTGCGACTACTCCTGTGTCCGGGGTACTTCCTGCACCCAGACTGAGATAGCTCACACTCTTAGAGACTGCTTCCTTGTGCCAGGACACCTCCCTGTGTCCGGGCTAAAGACAGCTCCCACACTCTTGGAGACACCTTCTGTGCCTGGACCCCTTGTCCAGACTGAATGAGCTCTCTGACTGTGCTCCCAAGCACCTACTTCTGGCTTCCTAATCAACACCTGAGTGGATTCAGGTCTGAGCTGCAAGCGTGTACTGAATGGCAGGTGTAGTGACCTTTCTTTACCACCAGGTTTACAAAGCCACACATTTCGCTCATACCAGTCAGCAAGGTACTTAGGTGAAATATACACCTCATTCACCACATATTCCTTCACTGTCTCACATATCCCCTCCCTCTTCTCCAGACCGGAGGGCTGGTCATCCAGACCGGAGGGCTGGTCAACAATCCAACAGAGACAGTGAACTCTGGACCAGTCATGGCCCTCATCAGCTTCATCCTCACCACTGTCATAGCCAACATCAGTTTTCTCTTCATCTGAAGCATCCGCACTACCCTGTACCCTCCCAGGCCTATACTCTCTGCGGGCCTCGGGTATCCTGCACTGTTTCATCTTGACTTTAGTGCCAGCCTCAGTCTCGGTATAGTGGCTCACCAGATAAGTACGACCAGGCACGTCAGAACAGCTCTGCTGATTCTTCCTCAGAAACTTTCGTACCTCCTGTTTTTGGGGCACTGACCCTGTGTCACCAACTGTCACAGGAGGTATAGGGGTTTTCTCTAATTCCCCCTGAACTTTCTTTAGCACATCTACTTTCTTAAATATCAGTTGATTCATAAATTCTACCTCACAGAACCCAAGCGCCTCTGTCATGGTCTCTGACCATTCCGAGCCACACTGTTCAAACGATTGGCACTGTAGAGGAGCTGATCGTTTTTCTTGGTCGGTACACATAATTTATCCTCTTCTGGTACAGGCTCACTTTGCATAAGACTCAGAGCTCTTACTTCTTTCTCCAGGAGATCCTCATGGCTACGCATCTTCTCCTGTAGTTGTTGGACGTCCTTTACGTCTTTGGCCCCTTCTTCAGGCTCTTCTGGTAGGACATGCTCAGAAGCCCTACCATCAGTCTTCTTTTCCACCACGTTCTGCATCCCATCTGAGCTCCCGTGTATCTGCAGCGGCAACGGAGCGACACATCGCCCCTCCCACTCACTGGGACGTGGTTCAAGTGTAGACTCCATGAAAATGCGCCTGAGCTCACCAAGGCCAACCCGAGGTCTCAAAATCTCATCTTGGGATTTATCCAGATCCTTTGGGTCGCTCGGGAACTCCATGGCGCACCGGGCGCCGAATTTCCGGCCCGAGCTTCGCGAGTCGCAGCCACGGATCCGGACAGTACACCGTCCACGCCGCTGTCTCCGGCAGAAACATATTCCGGGCAGAGTCATTCCCCACATCTTCAGTCTTGTTCCTCACAGCTTCACTTGAGACATCAGCCTCTGGTGAGGCACCTGGCCTGGTGTCCACCACTTCCATGGCTTTCTCCACCTCTGCAGCATCACCTTCAGAGTCCTTGGCCTGATGCAGATCCACACCATACATTGATAACTTCTCATTTTCAACAGCATCCACTTGTGCTGTGTTCAGTTTCAGAGTCCTGTCTTTCACCTTAGTCTTCGCCAGGGAACCGGCCAACTGTACAACATCTTCAGATGCCATCCTCCGTCCGACTGCAAGGTCAGCCTCAGCCTTCCTCTCAGGACTCTCAATCTCCTCTGCTACCATGCCTTCCTCACTTGCACTGGTTGCTTTATTGTCATCAGATGACTCACTTTCACCACCACTATCCCTGTCTGACCCCCTTTTCTCAGCCACATCTGGCTCACTTTCAGGGTTATACAATTTATTCTCATTCACATCCTGCTCACTGTCAGGGTTATACAATTCATTCTCATTCACATCCGGCTCACTGTCAGGGTTATACAATTCATTCTCATTCACATCTTGATCTGGAACCTTAGTTAACATGTCATCCACAACATTAACTTCACCATCTGGTCCCTGGTTTCCCTCAGGTGGTCCCTCAAGTATGTGACTATGTGATAACCTCAGCACTATACTTCCATATAGCTCAGGTACCAGGAGCTGACTCACGACCTCTCCCTGGACTTCAGTGTCCCTATACAATAGGTTATTGTTCATGGCAGCATGAGGAAACCTTTCCTCAGAGCCAGGCTCTTGGGGAACCTCATTCAGAACAATTACATTCTCCTGTGCCGTTTTAAGAGTGGGTCTCGCACCGGCTCACTCCCAAAATTGTCACAGGAGCCAGGCAGGTCAGGGACACTCGGTTCCCGAGAACCACCATCCTCGTCTCCCAACATCACCTGCAAAGAAATGTCATCTTTATCACGGTCATCATCAGTATCATCACTATTATGATTAGCATTATCATCATTATCAATATCAGCATCCTCATCATGGTCATCATCATTATCATGATCATCATTATCATTATCAATATTATCATGGTCATCATCATTATCACATAAGTTTAACGGCCCACTAGCATTGTGTTCCGCCCCTCGGGACTGCGCACCCTCAGTAGGAGCTTCATCACACTGTCCATCAGAAACATTTTTCCCCCAGAGATCCTTAGACCGGGGAAAGTCATTACCCAATATAACAGGGTGCACCAGGGTCTTCACTACCCCTACTTCATATGAAACCTCCCCGAGTTTGGGGACCAAGTCCACGGCAGTCTCTGGGTAGACTTTGGTGTCTTCATGGATGTACACCACACTCAGGTGCTTATCAGGGATGAAGTCCCTATCACTCAGGCTGTCACATACGGAAGTCACTGGACTCTCTGAGTCCAAGAGGGCCTGTGCTGGGCAGTCACTTACAACCACCGGGGACCCCTGTGGTCCAGTCTCTTCGGCTGAGGTGGACACACACACAGGTTCTGCGCAGAGAGAGAGGGATCTGCCATCATCACAACACATAGGCTCCCCCTCTATTGGACAGTTGGCTGCAATTTCACGCCAGCTCCAACACTGTCCATCACACTCCCACCCACATGTCCCCTCGGGCCTGAACCCGCTTATCAGCATACCCCATGTCCCCAACAGCTGGAACGCTCTTACCGCGAGAGTTCAGCGTCCGGGAACTCCGAAGTGACGACCTCTCAGACGGCTGTACCTCAGGAGGACGTGCTTGGGTGTAGCGGTCCACTATCACCTTTTCAACTCCATAATCAGGCCTGCTGACTGCAGACTCCCAACTGTATCTCCAGTCACGAACTCCCCTGGCACGGGCTGTCACCGTAACACCCAGCCGGGTAAGAATCGCCGCTTTCAACTTGGCATAGTCTTCGCTGTCCTGCTTGCTCAGGTCAGCCCAGACTTTTTGGGTTCCCCAATCAGATAGGGTACGACCGCCATGGCCCATTCAGATAGTGGCAGATTCTCCTTCTCTGCCAGTCTCTCAAACCTAGTAAGATATACCTCCACATCATCACGAGGTGTCATTTTTCTCAAGGACCGTCTTACCGCCTTCTTTATAGCGGACAACGCCGGTGCCTTCACAACATTACTTCGGGACGCGGCACCGAAATCCTTTTTTGGTGCTGTCATCTGCTCAACAAATAACCGGTTATTCTCCTGCTGCTGCAGGAATTGCTGCTGGGCCTGCTGCATGTGCTGCTGGTGCTGCAGGCGCTGCTGCTCCATGCTTCGCTGGGCCTGCACCAGGTACTCAACGAGTTCCTCCATACTGCCGGACTCATCTGTCTCAATCACAGCAGTCTTATGTTGCACATTAACTTGCGCCATTTGTTCAAACAGCGCCTCCATGCTGTCATCCATGCTGTCCGATATCTCTGTCTTCACAACGGCAGACTTCAGTCAAGGCATACACACTACACAGCTTTTTTCCACAGAAAATTCAGCCTTGCTGTGCAAACACTTTTTTTTTTTTTCCTTTGCAAAGTCTATTAGGGCTACTGTCTCTTTAAGACTGCTCCACAAACTTTTCTTTTGCTGCTGCACATTCCACAGTCATTTCACAACAAGTTCAGCTTTGCTGTGCATACATTTTCTTTCTGCAGACCCTATCAGGGCCACTGTCTCTCCAAGACTGCTCCAAACAGACGTTTCTGCTGACACACACTTTTTTTTTTTTTTTCTGCTGCTATTTCAATAGACTTCACCTTTAATGCTGTCTCTCGCCACTGTGCTGCATACACACTCCAGCACTAACTGTATCAGGCACTGCGCTGCCCGCATTCTCCACCAATTGTAGCCTTTCCGGGGGGTTTAGCTCTAGGATCGCTGTCTGGGTAGACAGAATGGCACGGAAACAGTTCATTCAGACAGCAGTTTGGTGAAAACTGGCCGCAACCAGTTTTATTAAAGTCCACAGCACACAGATAAAAACAAATCATAAACAGAAAACACTGTGGGCTTAGTCTACGCTCCAAACATATATAACTTACATGATGGCCTTCTATCGGACCAGACTCTCCCAGTCTGTGCCCAAAACCAACAATTGATAAGTTACCTTGGGTTTCACAGACACTCCTCTTATGTCTGAAGGCAACTCCAATGTCAGACTGGAGAGGTCACCTCCTATTCAGTCGCTATTCGCACGGATTCTCACTGCGACTACTCCTGTGTCCGGGGTACTTCCTGCACCCAGACTGAGATAGCTCACACTCTTAGAGACTGCTTCCTTGTGCCAGGACACCTCCCTGTGTCCGGGCTAAAGACAGCTCCCACACTCTTGGAGACACCTTCTGTGCCTGGACCCCTTGTCCAGACTGAATGAGCTCTCTGACTGTGCTCCCAAGCACCTACTTCTGGCTTCCTAATCAACACCTGAGTGGATTCAGGTCTGAGCTGCAAGCGTGTACTGAATGGCAGGTGTAGTGACCTTTCTTTACCACCAGGTTTACAAAGCCACACATTTCGCTCATACCAGTCAGCAAGGTACTTAGGTGAAATATACACCTCATTCACCACATATTCCTTCACTGTCTCACAATATATATATATATATATATATATATATATATATATATATATATATATATATATATATATATATATACACACACACGTATATACTCGTGTATAAGCCGACCCGTGTATAAGCCGACCCCCCTAATTTTGCCACAAAAAACTGAGAAAACTTATTGACTCATGTATAAGCCGGGTGTATAAACTGCCCTCCTGCTCTGTGCTGCCCCCGTCCTGCTCCATGCTTCCCCCATCCTCCTCCATACTTCCCCTGTCCTCCGTTCTCCCCCCCGTCCTCCTCCATGCTTCCCCCGTCCACCGTTCTATCCCCCGTCCAGCTCCGTGCTCCTTGTCCTCTCCTCCATCATACTCACTCCTCCCCGTGCCATCGCTGAGCGTCCCTGCAATCCTGCGTTCTCCCCTGCTTCCTGCAGCTCTCCAGCGCTGAGCGGTGACGTAATACCGCTCATTAAGGCCATGAATATGGAGGCCACGCCCATGGGAGTGGTGTCGCGTCCATATTACATGACCTTAATGAGCGGGTATTACATCACCGCTCAGTGCTGGAGAGCTGCAGGAAGCAGGGAGAACGCAGGATTGCAGGGACCCTCAGCGATGGGAGGGGTGAGTATGATCCCAGCCACCGGCTCCTGCCGCGGCATCTCCTTCCCCGCTGGTTTCTGCCCTATGACTCGTGTATAAGCCGAGGGGGCATTTTCAGCACGAAAAAAGGTGCTGAAAATCTCGGCTTATACACGAGTATATAATATATGTATATATATATATGTGTGTGTAATATAATATATGTGTATATGTATATATATGTATATATATATATATATATATATATATAATATATATATATATATATATATATATATATATATATATATATAATTTTTTTTTTTTCACCAATATTTGAGGCAGGTAACTTTCCTACTTGGGGGCTGGCTAATTGGCATGCTCAGTTAAAAAAAGGAATCTGGCGACGGATCCGTTGCTGTCCGTTTTTTTTGACATACACGAAAAATGTTCCTTTGTCCGTTGTCTCCGGCCGCCGGACAAACAATTTTCGACGGATCCAGTGAACGACGGATGAAACATGAGGCCATCCGTCGCTAATACAAGTCAATAAGAAAAAACGGATCCGTCGGCATCAGTCACTGGATCCGTTTTTTTTTTTTTAAATTCTACGGATTGCGACGGATGGCAAAAAACTGATGTGTGAAAGGGGCCTAACAGAGCTAAGGTGCGCTCTGATGTGCATCATTTATGGGTATATAAGCCTACTGGAGGCCCAGATGCAGTCTACTACATCTCAGTGTCTGCCTCCAGTAGGCGTATACGCATGAAAATAATGCACGTCAGAGCACACTTTCGCTCTGCTGACACCATTAGACTATGGCTCCGTCGGCGTATACATCGGAATCCCATTTTGTGGGGGGGGGGGGGTTGAGACACAAGTCCTGACGGGAGCAAAAAACTTGTACTAAACGCAATGTAAAAGCTCCTATTTTAGAAGAATGATTTTTAATATGACTTGTCTAGGTCACTTCTATTAGAACTTGTTTGCCTCATGTTCTCTCCTTATGGTAGACACCCTTGGAAAATAGTAAAACTTTTTTCCTGCTACCACTGCCAAAAAATGTTATTGCATCCTCTGGCTGTAATTGTAGTAATAATGAAATGAATGGACTGATACATTTGAACATACCCATAATACACTTGCTTACGTCAGTCGTATTCATTGGTTGGCATTGGTCCAGTGTTATCATTTCATTGGGCTGAATAGGTTCTGTATATAGTCTTAGTTTATTTAATATTGCAATATTATATCTAGTAATACTAGGGAAAGATAACTCCTTCTGCATTTTTTTTATCTTGCCCTTAATTGGAGAAGTTGAAATGCCATTCTCTAGTATTATGACATTCCTAAGGATAACATTGTACCTGCTAGTGAAGGATTTATGAAACATCTTGCTCTCATTCCAAGAAAGTGTGTGATCACACCTTAATAATGAAAGGGAGACTTTTTGATTTCTGGTTATCTGTAATGTTTTTTTTTGTTTTTTGTTTTTTTGTAATGAAGGCTTTTAAAACCCTAAAACACCTTGCAAGTGAGTCAAGGACATCATGTTGTTGTAGTTTCTATTACTTAATCCCCCAACACCACCAATACACATTAATCTAACATCCGCTGAACCTGCCAACCGCCTATATATTTATAGCGGGGTCTCCCAACTCTCAGCATATGGTAACAGTTTATCTTGTCATTGGGGGAGTTGAGGATCTGTCCGGTTTCTGTAATACGGATCCATATTTTTTCCCTCTCTTGGAGATTGGTGGCAGCGGCGGTCTTATAGATAACAGAGGAACGCATAACAGCGAGTTTACCTTTCAAAGGAGGAGATGGGAGAGATAACAGCTGCTGCCCAAGCAATCAGCCGAACCTTCTTTTGGCCAAAGGCTGTCCATTGGGTATGGGGCCCCTTAGGCTTTAGGTTAGAAAAGGACGATGTATAAACTACATGTAGTTGGGTAACTGGGACTTATCTACAGCTAAACAATATCTAATTGTTCCAGTGGTAAATATTACCTTTCACTGTTTTCTGTGTGAAATCAAACACAACTTAGATATGCAAGGATAAATAGTTCACTGTCAGGTGAATTGCATGCAGTGTTGTTGGTTCATGGTAACAATAGGCAAACATGAATATTCACAATGGGAAAACTCAGTGCTGATTGCAACCAGTCTGTGCAATGTAAAGCCCCCGTCTCACACAGCGATCTCGCTAGCGAGATCGCTGCCGAGTCACTAGTTTTGTGACGCAACAGCGATCTCCCCAGCGATATCGCTGTGTGTGTCATTCAGCGACGATCAGCCCCCCGGCTGGGTATCGCTGATCGTCGCTGAATGTTCTAGACATTTTTTTTTTTGATCGCTGGTCTCCCGCTGGCCAGCACGCATCGCTGCGTGTGACAGGCGGGAGACCAGCGATCTGCTGGTAACCAAGGTAAACAGCGGGTTTCCAGGCGCGGGGCTGTGCCTGGAAACCCGCTGTGTACCTTGGATACCAGCGCCCTGATGCAGGAAGCTGGTAACCAAGGTACACAGCGGGTTTCCAGGCACCGCTCAGCGCCTGGAAACCCGACGTGTACCTTGGTTACCAGCTCCCTGCATCAGGGTGCTGGTATCCAACGTACACTGCGGGTAACTAAGCGATGTTACCCGCAGTGTCGCTGTGCTGATCGCTGCCTGAGCTGCCTGTTTGGCAGCTCAGCAGCGATCATGTAGCGACACACCAGCCATCCTGATCGTTGTCGTGGTGTATCGCTATGTGAGACCCGGGCTTAAATCAGCGATCAGATTATCTGTGTGATAACTAGGAATGTGGTGTGGTTTTTTTTTTTTTTTTTTTACAAGGGAATCAGCTGTTGGGTAAAATCTATGATTTTTAAAGTACGGCAAAATATTTCCCAATTTCATGGAAAAATGAAGAGCAGGAAAAGTTTAATTTCAGATTATTTGTCTTTTGACAATTGATGGATTTTGTATGAATCATGCGTGTAATATTTCTTTTACTATAATTAAAAACATCTTTTTCTTTTGTGTTTAGAATCTTATGGCAAGAGCTTTGTTTGATAATGTTCCAGAATGTGCAGAAGAACTGTCTTTCCGGAAAGGGGATATCTTAACAGTGATTGAGCAGAACACTGGAGGTTTGGAAGGGTGGTGGCTCTGCTCATTGCATGGACGCCAAGGTATCGCGCCAGGAAATAGACTGAAGCTTCTTATTGGACCCGTATCAGACAGTTCTAAACATGACATTCCAAAGCAAGAAGCTTCGCCTCAATCCTGCTACCAACATCAGATTTATCAAGTTCCGCAAAGTTCTTTTCAGGATTCTGTCTATCATGTTCCTCCATCTCATCATGGTCCAGCCACCTTAAAGTCTTTCAGGAGTCATGGTTTAGAAGACCTAAAGCAAGTTCCACAGTTTGTGGATAGTATGGGTGGTTCTCCAGGTGCTAAGGTAAGTTTACTACATTAACATCTGTTCTTGAAAGGGTAAGGCCATAGAGTGCTAGCAATTTGTGGCCATAGTGCAGCCCAACTGAAAACATTTTGGGTAACGGCCATTTTGCCCGACAAAGTCCTTGTTGAGAAACAGTCGCAAAGCCACAACCAGTAATGGCATACACACAATTTTTAGCTGGACTTTGTAGTTTTTAGGGGTGAAACTGGAGTTCCTTCCTAAGTTCAAGCGATTTTGTTTGTTTTAACAATCTCAAAATTAGCCATTAATTGATCATTTTTGTCTGATCCAGTTGGCCTTACCTTAAACATTTATTCCAACTTCTTTTTTTTTTCTTCAATTTTTAAATGTAATCATTGAGACAGAAAAGGGGCATTCTAGAAAAGTAAGAAGTTTTTAGATTTTAACCCCTTAACGACCAAGCCATTTTGTAGGTTAATGACCAGGCCAATTTTTACATTTCTGACCACTGTCACTTTATGTGCTTATAACTCTGGAACGCTTCAACGTATCTTAGCGATTCTGAGATTATTTTCTCGTGACATATTGTACTTCATAGTGGTAAAATTTCTTCGATATAACTTGCGTTTATTTATGAAAAAATGGAAATATGGCGAAAATTTTGCAATTTTCAAACTTTTAATTTTTATGCCCTTAAATCAGAGAGATATGTCACAAAAAATAGTTAATAAATAACATTTCCTACATGTCTACTTTACATCAGCACAATTTTGGAACCAAAATTTTTTTTTGTTAGGAAGTTAAGTGTTAAAAGTTGACCAGCGATTTCTCATTTTTCCAACAAAATCTACAAAACCATTTTTTTTTTTTTTTTTAGGGACCACCTCACATTTGAAGTGAATTTGATGGGTCAATATGACAGAAAATACCCAAAAATGACACCATTCTTAAAACTGCACCCCTCAAGGTGTTAAAAACCACATTCAAGAAGTTTATTAACCCTTTAGGTACTTCCCAAGAATTGAAGCAATGTGGAAGGAAAAAATGAACATTTAACTTTTTTTTCCTCAAAATTATTCTTTTGACACAATTTTTTTAAATTTTGTCAAGGGTATCAGGAGAAAATGAACCACAATATTTGTTGTACAATTTCTCCTGAGTACAAAGATACCCCATGTGTGGGGGAAAACCAATCTTCAGGCGCACGGCAGTGCTCAGAAGGGAAGGAGCATCATTTAAGGTTTTGAATGTCAAATTGGCTGGAATCGAGAGCGGACATCATGTCGCGTTTGGAGAGCCCTTGATGTACCTAAACAGTGGAAAAACCCCATAAGTGCCCCCATTTTGGAAACTAGGCCCCCTCAAGGAACTTATCTAGATGTGGTGAGAGCTTTGAACCCCCAAGGGCTTCACAGAAGGTTATAACGTAGAGCCGTAAAATTAAAAAATCATATCTTTTCCACAAAAATGATCTTTCCACCCCCAATTTTTATTTTCCAAAAGGTAACAGGAACCCAAAAGTTATTGTGCAATTTGTCCTGAGTACGCTAATACCCCATATGTGGGGGTAAACCACTATTTTGACGCATGGCAGAGCTCGGAAGGGAAGGAGCGCCGTTTTCGAATGCAGACTTTGATGGAATGGTCTGCGGGAGTCATGTCACGTTGAGAGCCCCTGATGTGCCTAAACAGTAGAACCCCCCCCACAAGTGACCCCATTTTGCAAACTAGACCCCCCCAAGGAACTTCTCTAGATGTGTGGTGAGCACTTTGAACTCCCAAGGGCTTCACAGAAGTTTATAACGTAGAGCCGTGAAAATAAAAAAATCATATTTTTTTTCACAAAAATGATCTTTTTGCCCCCAAATTTTTATTTTTATAAGGGTATCCGGAGAAATAGGACCCCAAAAGTTGATGTGCAATTTGTCCTGAGTACGCTGATACCCCATATGTGGGGGGGAACCATTGTGATCGCCTTACTGCGATCTTTGGGAGGCAGAATGAACAAATCCACAAAAGGTGAAGAATTGGTATTCTTTTTTTACGCCGTTCCTCGTGCGGTATTAGTGATTAGGCAACTTTATTCCTCGGGTCGGTGTGATTACAGCGATACCAGATTTACATCCTTTTTTCATGTGTAGCTTCTGTCACACACTAAAAGACGCTTTTTTTTTGGAAGAATTTTTTGTAAGAAATTTTTGCATCGCTGTATTTTGAGAGCTATAGTTTTTCCATATTTCGGCCGACAGTTATCTGCGGGCTTATTTTTTGCGGGACGAGCTGACGTTTTTATTGGTACCATATTCGGGCACGTAACGTTTTTTGATCGCTTCCTATTCCGATTTTTGTGGAAGCAAAATGAACAAAAACCAGCAATTCAGGAATTTTTTTTTTTTTTCTCCGTTCCGCGTGTGGTAAAATTGATAAAGCAGCTTTATTCTTCGGGTCACTACGATTACAGCGATACCTCATTTATATATTTTTTTTATGTTTTGTCGTTTTTTTACACAATAAAATTTAGAGAAAAAATAATTATTTTTGCATCAGTTTATTCCACGAGCTATAACTTTTTTTATTTTTTCGATCGGCTTGTTTTTTGCGGGATAAGATGACGTTTTCAGCGGTACCATGTTTATTTATATCCGTCTTTTTGATTGCGTGTTATTACACTTTTTCCAAGCGGTATGATACCGCTTGGAAAAAGTATAATTTAGGCTACTTTCACACTTGCGTTTTTTTTGCGCTGCGTTTCGAGCGCACATGAAGCGCATTAAAAAAAACGCTTGTAAACGCTGCGATATTTAGTCGCATCAGCATGCGCATTTCGACAAAAAAACGCAGCGTTTGTCTGCGATTTCATGCGTCTTTGCATGCGTTTGCGTTTTTTTGGCGCATGCGTTGTCTATGTGTCACATTTCTATCATCTGTCTCTATCATCTATCATCTGTCTCCATCATCTCTGGCTCCATCATCTCTGGCTCCATCATCTCTGGCTCCATCATCTCTGGCTCCATCATCTCTGGCTCCATCATTTACTGAAAAATCGTGTGCGTGCAAAAGCGCTGACGAGCGCAAAGCCATGCGCACGCCAGCGCCCCCATAGACTGCAATGTTATTTTTTGCGCATAGCATGCGCACACGTGCGCACGCGTTTTTTTAAAGCGGTTGGCCGAAAAAAATGCAACATGTAGCGTCTAGCGCGTATGGGCGCACAACGGGAAAATGCGCAGCGCACGACAAACGCACATGAACGCGTGCAAGCGCTAGACCCTGCGCCCACTATGTTAAAGATAGGGGAACATTGCGCATGCGTCCGATAGCGCAAGATGCGCTGCGCCAAAAAACGCAAGTGTGAAAGTAGCCTTACTACTTTTTTGTATGTTTTTTTTACGGCTTTCACTGAACGGGTTAACTATGGTTACACTTTTATAGATGGGATTTTTACGGACGCAGCGATACCAAACATGTGCATTTTTTTTGTTTTTTTATTACATAAAAATGTGTATTTTTAGGGGAATTTTTTTTTATTTTTTAATTTTTTTGACAATTTTTTTTAAAAATGCTTTTTTTTTTTACCTTGTCCCTTTATGGGACTTTCACTTTTTTATTTTTGATTGAAGGTTCAATGCATTGCAATGCTCCAGCATGGTACCTATGGTGAAAGCTGCTGTGACCCGTAGCTAGATGACCCGGAGGTTGTCATGACAACCCCCAGGTCATCAAGGCAGAGATCGGGCCCTGCAAATACATTGCAGGGCGCCGATCTGAGGCAGAGGGAGCTCCCGACCCTCTGCCTCTCCCCCTGAGCGCTGCGATCGCGCTCAATCGCAGCAGTCTGGGGGTTAACAACCAGGGGCGGCGGGGGCGCCGCTCCTGGCTGTCAGTGCAGGAAGCTCGGCCACTGCAGCGCTGAGCTCCTGCACTGATCGGGCAGAAGAGGCTGAAATTTCAGCCTCTTCTGCCTGATCGCTGCTGTGTTTGGTCAGTCACATTGACTGACCAATCACAGCGCTGTGGGTGCGGGGACCGACTGCAAAGGTCCCCGCACCGCTTGCCATGCCTGTCAGCTGTCATAGACAGCTGTCGGCACTGAACTACCACTGCGTGTTTACACGCAGTGGTAGTTCAAAGGCATGACGTGCACAGTCCCGTCAAGGTGCCAAAAGTGACACCTAGCCATGACGGACTGTGCACGTCAGTGGACATTAAGGGGTTAAAGATTTGTCATTCTGTATAATCGCTCTAAAAGAATGGTCTCGTCTCAGATGACTTCTTTTTAATATGAGAGCTTCTGCAATTAGCCGTTTAAGGTACTGTCACACTAAGCGATCGCACCAGCGATCACGACAGCGACACGACCTGGCAGAGATCGTTTGTACATCGCTATATGGTCGCTAGTTAGCATCCAAACAGGAAGATCTCATAAACTACACATCAGCGATCTGTATAACCACCTCGGCGGTTGTTGGGACCTGTCACACAGCATGTATTGTTAAAGATCCCGACCTCGATAGGCGTGATTGAGCGCAACCTTTTCCACGCCCCTCAGCACAGATTGGTGGTCACTGTATGTCATGACTGTTTGTCACAGCTCTCGCTTTGTGATTGAACGACCGCGTCATAAAAGACGACGTATTAGTGCTCCCTTCCATTGTTCTCGAGCGCAAGTGGTTCATACGAATTTCCAGCATCGTTCCATACTGCGTCCTGCTAGCCTTCTGCTTTGCAGCTACTGCGATCCAGTCTGTGCCGCTATTGCGTTTGCCCCGGACTAGAACGTTGCAGTAATCCACAAAGCGCTCTGAAACAATGGATGGGGGCGCAGTTTTCCGTTTACATCTATTGCTGAGGTGATGTTGTGGCCACCAATCGGAGCTGAGGGGCGTTACTAAAGAAAACCTAGTCCCGCCTGCGCCGCTGACATATGAGTCGCCAACGAGGTCGCTCGTTCATAAAGGGTGTCAAGCTCAGCGATTCAGGCTCACCAGTGGGACGTCAATGATCAAAATATGGCCCAGAACGTTCGTGTACGATCAGCGACATCGCAGCAGGGGCCACATCGCTGCTACATGTCACACACAGCGACGTCGCTGCTGCGTCATAAAATCTGTGTCGCTTAAGCGATATCGCTAGCGATCTCGCCTAGTGTGACAGTACCTTTAGAGTTGGTTTTTCTCCAGAGGCCCTTGGCACACAGCTGATTTGGCTGGCTATAGGCAGGGGGGGGCCCAGTGGCAGTGCTGACACCGCTAACGGGCGCCGGGGTGCCCGACGGCGAGTGGGCACCCCCGCCTGCTCAGGGCCCCAGCAGTAGCCGGCGCAATACTTACCTCTCCCCGTGCCTCCGCTGCCGCAGCTCGGGGCTCCAGGGGGCGCCTGCGCCGGCGCTTCCTCTCTCACAGCAGCGCCACCTGAATGACGTCATCATTCAGCGGCCGGCTGTGGCAGAGAGCGCGCGGACGCCGGACAGGTGAGTGTGTGTGCGTGTATGTGAGAGAGTGCTGCCTGCGGTGCTGTATGTGTGATGGTGGTGGAGGGAGGCAGTGATGGTGGTGAGGAGAGGCAGTGATGGTGGTGAGGATGATGGGGAGGCAATGATGATAATGATATTAATGGGGAGACGATGATGATGATGATGAGGCAATGATAATGATGATGATGGGGAGACAATGATGATGATGATATTAATGGGGAGGCAATGATAATGATGATGATGATGGGGAGGCAATGATAATGGGAAGGCAATGATGATAATGATATTAATGGGGTGGCAATGATAATGATGATGATGGGGAGGCAATGATAATGGGAAGGCAATGATGATGATGATATTAATGGGGAGGCAATGATAATGGGAAGGCGATGATGATGATATTAATGGGGAGGCAATGATGATAGGGAGGCAATGATGATGATGGGCAGGCAATGATGATGATGGGGAGACAATGATGATGATAATGGGCAGGCAATGATGATGATAATGGGGAGTCTTCCCACAGCGCCCTTTCCTGAGCCGTAACAGTGCAGAACGCAGCACAGTGTAGAGGAGAGCTCCATATTTTGTATGGAGCATTATATGTGGTCCAGTATTCTGTATGGAGCATTATATTGGGTCCAGTATTCTGTATGGAGCATTATATGGGTGACATCCTGCATGGGTATTATATTGGTGATGAGGGCGAGACTGTGGTGCCCATAATATTGTATGGAGGACTGTACTGTCCAGTCTGTACTGTGCGCTGTGAGGATTTGGCGTTTGATACCTATTGTAAATTGTACAATAGCTCAAAAGTCATGTAATGGAAGAAGAGAAGTGTTTGGCGTTGTGCTATACCCATATTTCTCTGCAGTATCTGTGCATCATGAATCGTGGTCTGTGTTAAGGGGGCCCACTGAGACTCTTTCGCCCGGGGCCCATAAAAACCTGGAGCCGGCCCTGGCTATAGGTTTTCCCTGTAGTTGTTGCTACAGGAAAATCTAGATGCAGACTATTAGCAAGTCACCCTGTTTATAGCTGGGAAGATCTAGATGCAGACTATTAGCAAGTCACCCTGTTTATAGCTGTCCTCTCTGGCTCATGGAGTGCGATCTCAAGCAGAGGACTCTGTGATGTCTAAATGATCTAAAAGGACACAGCGCTTGAAACCATGTATTAAAATGACATATATTGCAGAGTTTGCAATAATTTTGTTTTTTTGCGATATTACTATTAATATAAGCATGGGGCACTTGACCACTTACTGTTATGCTTAACTGCTTCTGCTGCGCATCTGTCTCATAGCTTTCCTAAGCACCAGACTCATCAATATGTTTCCACCATTCACGAGCAGACTGGCAGGATTGTGGAGGAAATACTTGGCTGCCATTGCACTTTAGCTTTGAAATGGCAGCTTATATTGGCAGATAGGTCAGACATTTTCCTCTTTAGACCAATACAGACCTCTGTAATATTTCTTTTGGGACTTGTACTCCCGACATTTATTTTTTCTCTTGCTCTAATGCATATTTGGAAAACCAAGGCTTACATGTGGAATTTCTGTTTCATAATACTAGTAATAGACGCTGCTCTTGGTTGTGATCAAACCCAGTTGCAGGATTAATTTTCACACAGTGTATTTTACCCGAAGAAAGAAGAGCAGTGGCGCTGTTCTTTCATTACTCACGCCTAGTTCCCCTAATTTACCTTTCTGGTAATAGCTGTGATCACTTTACATGGCAGTGGGCCAATTCAGAAAGAATCAGCCACATAGCATGCCACTTACAGGTGGCTGCTTCATAGTGTGCCACATATGATGCTGGTTGCTTATTTCTCTTTCACTTATTTAAATAACCACAATGGAGAGTCACTTTTGTGGGTTTTGGTTTATAAATAGGAATCGCTGCATGTTTCTTCATGTAAGCAAGTCTAACAGAATAAATAAAAATAGATAATTCTTGCAGCCTGCAAGTGAAATTTCTATTTCTTTGCATTTTCTGAGAGCAAGCAAACCTGAGCAATTACATGGTGTTAATTCCAGATAAATCCCTGCATAGTGAACAGAGGATTAGTCTCCACATAACATAGACCTTCAGACTTATTCTGTGAACTTGTTAAGTTCAGAGAAAGTCGATATATAACACTCATCCATCTGTTCTAGTGGAATGCAGTAAAGGACTGATGAAAACCACCAGTAAACCACATTGTGACCTTGAGCTACTCCCTAGCAGTTTAGCCTGGAACTGCTTGAAAGTGCTGGTTGTCAGTTCACACCCAGCCTTTATTAGATTGATTGAAAGGAAAACCCCGCTTCTGGGAAACTTTTGTCTAATACTTGAAAAGCATGATGGCCCTATTTATTATCCTCCACACTTGGATCAGTTGGCCCAATGAGCCAATAGTAGAATGATCAGTAAGTAGTTCATTGCTTGCGGTCTTCCTGATGCCACATTCATTCCCAGAGCACTAAAAGAAAGGATCGTCTAGTGAGATTACAATTTACCGTGGACGTGTAATAGAATATATGGCGCTCGAACTGTCATATGATTTGTGTTCTTTGGCTAAACCATGAGAGTAAATGTACTGTGGATATTAAGATGAAGTTACTCTCCGCATGTATACAGTTTACGTGATTCCAGTTAGTATCTCAGAATGACACACTGTTACTTGGAATCTTATGACAATGGCGCTTAGAAAAGGTTGAAGACTGACTAACCTCATAAGGCATCATTACTCAGCAGCGATCATTTATAGAGCACTGTTATCTAGACAGCGCTGTTCTTAATGGCCAGCATGTAACTAAATAGTCCAAAGGTGTGAGTGATAAGAGCAGGGACTACATGGGTTTTGTGTGCTTTTGGCCAGGCAGCCATTGCAAGGGTCTATTCCTGTGATTCAATAGTGTGGCAGTGTACTATATGACAATGTTTTCTTGGCTTCAAGCAGCTATTAAACCTCAAAGGGGTATTCCTATCTCTAAGATCCTATCCAAATATGTAGTAGGTATAATAATAGCAAATTCTTCCAATTAGAAATGTAGTATAGTTCATCTGATTCACTGTCACTTACCCCATGTGCAGGGCATTGCAATAGCTTGTGGATCCATGGTTACGACCACTAACAGTTAGCTGTTAACCATGGATACCTAAGCTACTGCAATGCCCTGCACATGGGGTAAGCGACACTGAATCAGAAAAAGTATACTACATTTCTAATTGGAAGAATTATTATTTTTTTTTTTTTTTTAGTTTTCCATACAGTGGATTGCAAAACTAATCACACCCAATCTATTCTTAAAGAGCTATTATTACCTTTAGAAATTTGACACCTCTACATAAATGGCGGATCTCCTCTCTGGAACACTCACATGTTACTCAAATGCTTTCTGCCTGCCAGGTTTCTCTCCTTCAACTTTTATGGGAGTTCCCAAATAAGTCAAGCACAGTTGGACACCTTTCCATTGATTCACTTCCTAGAACAGCAGCCTTGTATGATTTCCACCCCACCCCTAGTTTGGAGACTTATAGAGGTCTGTTCTTTAGATATGGTGACTTCTTTAATACTGGTAGTACCCTAATTATAATAAAGCGGTTTAGCTGGAGTACTTCCCACCATCAGATATAGGAAGTTGTAGGGGAGCGTGCAGTCCATTTACAGACACTGGGGACCAAGACTGTATAGCTTCAGAATGGCCTGTAGAGGGAGTAGTATCAATGGTAGGAATTGCCCTTCATGTTTGTCTGTCTTCATTGTTACTGTGCACTAATTAGGACATTTATTTCTTGCATAACTCCTGCCATGAGTGCTATTACAATGGTCTAATAATGAAGTACCAGAGCAGACCTCCTCGATTTCACAACTTGCTCCTGGGATTGCAAGGGTCCAGCTGAGCTACTTTTTATTAATCAGGCTGTTGCTATGTATGCAAACAAATTGGATCATTACTAAAGCCAGAGCTGTTTCTTTTTTTAGTCCATGTCCTAGAGAGCATGGTTAGCAAACATGATTCAGATTTTTGGCCACACAAGGATAAAATCCACCCTGAAAGAAAACACAGCTAGTGGGATCCTAATGTAAACACCATTTGTCGCAGCCACTTGGGTTTTACCACTGCGAAGTAAACATGGTGTTAGGTCCATGGGGTTGTCTGGATTACGTGTACAATGAAAACTATAGTTAAATGCGTAGTAATTTGTTTTATTTAATTTTGTTAGTATATTTTATTGCAATTAGTACTTTGCAAAAATTGGCATAACATGTCTTTATTGAATTTTGAAATAATTGGCTCTTAAAGAGTTAACTAAAAGCCATGTTGTGAATGGATAGGCTGTGTTCTTTTCAGCCTTGGCTGCTTGTACAGCGGGAACACCTGCTGCTTGCGCAGTCCCATACACTTCATTTTTTACCTGGGGCAGCTCCTGCTCATGTGCAGTCAGTAAAGCTTTTGTTAGTCATGAAACGCTTCTCAGAATATGATTTGCTCCTTTGTGTTACTGCAGGATATATGGATTCTGTGATTGAAGTCCTGCCAGGCAGCATAACTAGTGAGGGGTTCACTAACATTGCTGCTCACTGGACCACCATACTGGATGTACTGCTATACGTTACTCTAAGGGTATTGGGGCCAATTTTAGTTTGGTTTGATACACTCATTCCAATAAATGTAGGAAGGGATACCATGTAACAGGTTGTCATGTAAAAAGTGTATTTAATCATCAAGCAATAAGTGTAAGATTGGAATTGGTGAAGGAGAAAAAAAAACTACAATGCATGAAATTATGCCGATCAAAGGAAAACAACTAGTCATGGCTTCTTTCCATAAAGGACAGTAGCCACCATTAATGGCATTCCTTGCCAAGACACCTGTCACTGCCTGTTAGAAATGCCAGCAGATATGTAGGGCCAGAGGTCAGGCTCTACTTCTGTGATCTCAGTCCGGTTTTCAGGCAGTCACCTTGCCTTTCTGATGTCTGGAGCACGTCCAGAAGCTGAAAGAAACGATTTGTTTCGCTATTATTTTCTCACACAAAATCCTTTATTGTTCTTTCCATTGCTCCTCCATGAGAAAATCGGCCTCTTAATGGAAGGAGCAGGAACTGAAATGTGAGCAACAGGAAGTCTAGTAACCTCAGAGGAAATTACACAGTACAGTGCATGACTTCAGTGTGGGCTGTTACTGTAAGAAGCCGTTGTGATCTGCGCCTCTGTATTCTTTACTGCTTATGGCTTTGTGAACTTTGTTTCTGATCTCGCCGTGGAGGCACTGTTCAGGGTTTATAAGAAACGGTGGGTGTGCACACAGTGGTGAGACAAGTATTCTTCTCCAGCAATGAAGAGATCATTGTGAATAATGACAGATTGATGCATTGAAGTTAGATTGTGATTGTGGGGAAAAAAAAGCAAGGAACAAATTGGAAATACGTAAAAGGTGAACTAAGTTTTCAACTTCTAGTGATGGGTGTTTGTGTGTGGTGTTGTTGTGTTTTTTCTCTTCCCCCCCCCCCCCTCCTTTCCTCAACTGTTCACAATCTCTTAGGAGTCAAGTTAGGAACCATAGCCGTATAACCATATAATGCATGGATATCCTAGGTCCTCCACAGTAACACGCTTTTTGTAGCCAATCTGTACTCCACTGACTTGTAACTTCTAAATAGGATGCTTGAAAATGTTTTTCTAAACCAGACACCTTCTTATTCTAATAATGTAGTATTATTCCTATAACCAATATGTGCAGGGGTTCATACAGCTCTTCTACAATACTACTGGAAAAATATCTTGACATATGCCAAAGTAGATTGTCCAAGAAATCTAGGTGATGTTCCCCTTGTAATCTGTAATAGAAAAGAGTAAATGTCTGTGTTGTGTGTTTCTCTTATGTGGCAGAAGTGGATGCAAAATTTTTGTTTTCTGGTTTGCATTTTTAGGGAGTGTTCTAAAATGAAACAAGTAATAATTTATATTTAGCGTGGCTCCTAACGTAACCTACACTAGTCCTGAGATTACGTCCCATACATAATCAGCATGACCATTACAGCCATTCACAGCCCTTCTAATGATGCATTTACAGCACATGACTGTTGTATAAGAAATCGTAGAAAGATTTTTCCTCTATTTTGGCATCTTGTCTAATCTGAGATGAGGCCTCCAGAGCAAATATAAACAGTGGTGGTTTATATTTTGTGGGGGTTTTTTTACACTCTTCATCCCCCCCCCCACCCACCCCACCTGCATTCAAAAATATTTGAAAACAATTTTTTTTTTTTTTGTTCCCCCTCCCCTTCCCCCACCATATGTTGTCTTGGGGTGTGTAATAAATATAATTACAGTAGGTGATGATGCTGGCAAAATGTATAGACTCCAATATACGTTAAAATAGTGTCCTGTACGTGTAGGGGACAAGTGGGAACTGATACAGTCCCTGCCTTAAGTGATGTCTAGGTCACAGTGGCTTTTGTCTGGCCTGCTAATGTTAAGATGGAAATCTTAATGTGTGAAGCCCACCTTTCTGTATAGTCTACTTGTTATAACCATGCAGGGCAGCCGTGCACACTCAGTGTGTTTGGGCTGCGACAAACATTATCTTTCCAGCTGCGTCTGTGATTTCACAAGCAAGGCAGAATTATATGGTTAGAATTCACTGTTGTGTTCCACCAAATGACTGTATAATGGACTGGTAACTAATGGCTTGGAGTTAGTTATCATGGAAGTCAGGAAGTGCATTCCCAGGGACTGCGTACAGAAGAATGGAAATATTTTCTTTCACTGAAATGTCTACTGATTATCTATAATGAATGAGCAGTTTACAGTGAAAATATACTCTATTCCAGAGACAGTATTGTCATCCCACGCGGATGTCTGGAAGCCAACACATGAAGAAATTGTTTGCTTCCACAGAACTGGGGTGTACAATTTACAAAGTAATTTCTACAAAGAATATAAAAAATTGGCCTTGGAGTAAACAGAGCTGGCATTGTACCACTTAAGAACTGTGCACTAAAAATGGAGATTGGTTTGTTCATTTTGATATATTAAGAAGTCTCCTAGCATTTTCACCAGCCTTCTCCTTTAAGGAATCCATTTAGATAATTGCAGTAATGTCTGGTGCTTTAGTTATGTCAAGTAATTTCTAATGGACTTAAACTTTGTTCATGGGAAAATCCCTTTATTATCAATTGTGGAACTTTATTTTTATTCCGAGATCTAGTGTTTAGAAAGTACTTTGTCATGGGAAAACCCCTTTATGTGCGCACAGTTGTTTTGTTTTTTACATCAGTATTTGTAAGCAAAAACCAGGAGTGGGTGTAAAATGCAGAAGTGGTGAACCTTTATCGTTTTTCAAGTTATATGGGGTTTTTTGTTGGCACATGTTCACACTAGCTTGGATGTGCTGGTCATTTTTCTGTGTTTCTACTATACCTATTCCACTCCTGGTTTTGGCTTACAAATACTGAACGTGTGAACGTGGCCTTAAGATACTGGACTCCTGTAGTCTGTTGAGCCTATATTGATTCAGACACACAACACCCTGATAATGCCTTATTCACACATCATTGCAGCTTTACACAGCATGGGACTACTAAAGCCCCCCCGTCATGCACAGCAATCTCGCTAGCAAGATCGCTGCTGAGTCACTAGTTTTGTGACGCAGCAGCAATCTCCCCAGCGATATCGCTGTGTGTGACATTCAGTGACGATCAGCCCCCCTGCTGGGTATCGCTGATCGTTGCTGAATGTCCTGGACATTTTTTGATCGTTAGTCTCCTGCTGGCCAGCGCTCATTGCTGCGTGTGACAGGCAGGAGACCAGCGATCAGCTGGTAACCAAGGTACACATCGGGTTTCCAGGTGCCGCGCAGCGCCTGGAAACCCGATGTGTACCTTGGCTACCAGCGGGCTGGTATCCAACGTACACTGCGGGTAACTAAGCGACGTTACCCGCAGTGTCGCTGTCCTGATCGCTGCCTGAGCTGCCTGTTTGCCAGCTCACCAGCGATCCTGACAAGTGCATATCGTTGTCGGGGTCGCTGGTGTGTCGCTATGTGTGACGGGGCCCTTTGGATGCTTAACCATGTTCTGCCTAATTGTAACACCATCTTATGGTTCATAAAACTATATGGTTCTATTACTAATATGGATTTTGTTGTATTACAGGTCATAACACCAGTAAGGACCGTACAAGGACACAGTTATGACTCTTCACAAAAGTGGCAAACGAATGTCTACGATACTCCTCCTGCTCGACCTCAAGGGGTATGTAAGGAACTAAACGGATGTAATATTGATTTGGATTCACTGCCTTCTCGTATACCTGCTTTTTTAATATAATTTTTCCAGTTAGAGTAAAATTTCATAATAATGTTTAATCTCCTTTTATTTCAGGTATATGATGTTCCACCAGCTGCTAAAAATAACACGTACTTAAGTCCCGCCAGAGAACAGGGAATTTATGATGTACCTCCCTCCCAAGCGGTAAGTGCTATTGCCTTTTAGGAGAACTAAACTGTATCTTATTTCCTACATTGGGTCAGATATATGCACATGGCTCGTTACAACAGTATCCACATGACCACATATTCCTGTAAATGAAAAGCTTTATTCAGGACAGTATGCAACTGACCCAACAATATTAGACTTGTTTTAATGTAAAGCCCCCGTCACACTAAGCGAGATCGCTAGCAAGATCGCTGCTGAGTCACAAGTTTTGTGATGCAACAGCGATCTCGCTATGTTTGACACGTACCAGTGATCAGGCCCCTGCTGTGAGATCGCTGGTCCTGTCAGAAATGCCTGGACCTTTCTTTGGTCGTTGAGATCCCGCTGGGTAGCATGCATCAGTGTGTTTGACACCTTTTACCAGCGATCTCGCTAGCGACTCAGCACTGAGACACATAGGAGACACATCGTTACACAGGTCGCTACAGGTCGTTGGGAAGATCTGACTGTTTGGCATCTCACCAGCGACCACATAGAGACGCAGCAACGATCCCTGCCAGGTCATATCGTTGTCGGGATTGCTGCTGCGTCGCTGAGTGTGACGATACCCTAATTCTCACTATAAACCATGCCCATTAGTGATGAGCAAGCATGCTCTGATACAGTCTTATCCGAGCATGCTCGGGTGTGATCAGAGTAACTTGGGCGTGCTCAATTAATATGTTAGGGTCCCCTCACCTGCATGTTTTGCGCTTGTTAGCTGCAACACATGCATGGGTTTCCTAACAAACAGGCAATCCCCACGTGTGTTGCGGCTATCTTAAGAGGTGCAAAATATGCAGCTGTGGGAACTCTAACATGTTATTTGAGCACGCCCAAGATACTCTGACACCCGAGTATGCTCAGATAAGACTACATCCGAACATGGACGCTCACTGCTAATGCCCATCTAATGTCACCAGTGTCTGACTCATTAAACTCCATTCACAGCACTTGTAAGTAAGGTTTCTAGACTCCTCCCAATCTTAAAAAAAAAAAAAATACAAATTGCAGTTTTATTTTTTAACAAACTACCCCATGAATTACCCATTTGTCAGGCTTGTACCTCATAAATATCCAGTATTTTAATCTCCCTCCATAGATACAATGTACATACAGTTACTGTTACTGAACTTGGTTCTTGCAGCTGATGTTGGACACTTATACCCTGAATGTGCTGCTGGAAAAGAGGTACCTTCTCACTTCAGTGATATTGAGCGTACAACCTCTACTGAGCATGTGCAAGATTTTAGGAACTTGGATGACGACATGGAATGGGACTTGTCAAATGAGCGGCAGAAGTATTTACAACTGAGCGTTCTGAAAATATTACAGTCAATCTGGGTTGGACTTGCAAAACACATACACCATCCTCATCAGGCTTAAGTGATCTATTTCTTGACTAGATTAGTGTTAGTTTTTGTGACCGATACTTTGTAATGACTTCTCCATCATCAAATTAAATATACTACTATTAACACTTGCATATATTATTACTGATGCAGACAAGAAGTTTTATAATTGACTAATCTATTATACTTTGTTTTTCAGGTTTACAATATATTACCCTCTGCTAAGGATAAAGCATATGACTTTCCATCATCAATGAAACAAAGGCCAGAAGCGACTTATGACACTCTGCCTCCAAGCTCTAAAACATGTCAAGAGCAGTGCAAAAAATTGAATGGCGTCAGCCAGTTGCACTTTGAGGCTAATTCAAGGAAAGGTAGCGTGTATGACTTTCCTCGTAACCAACTCAATCAAATGACATCAGATGATTACGACTTTCCTCGAGGAGTTCACAGCCTTGGCAATACTGGATCTGATGACCAAGAAGGAATCTATGACTTCCCACCACAGGTTCAGCAGGACTGCAAAAGAGTGCAGGATGTAACTGATGGTGTAAATAGGTTGTCCTTCTCTAGCACTGGAAGCACTAGAAGCAACATGTCTACGTCTTCCACAACTTCCAAGGAATCATCTGTAGCTTCTTCTCCATCTCAGGACAAAAAACAACTATTAATGGATCCAGACTCTGCCATAGAATTGTTACTGAGCCTTCAACAAACGGTGGAAATATCCGTGTCTAAGTTATTAACTTTTGTTAAAGCTGAGTGGCGATCATATGGTTACATGGAAAGACATATTAATGAAATACATTCTGCTGTAGATAAAGTACAACAGGCCCTGCAGGACTATATCCACTTCTCAAAGGGGCTACCATAAATGCCTCTTTTATTTCCGAGCCTGGCCTTTATAGTAAAATGAAAAGAGAATTGCACAGACTGGATGATTCCCACCAGATCTTGGCACAGACCAGCCAGGACCTCACCAACTGCAACTGGTCTCTCAATGTCCTTTCTTACAATAAAGCAGCCAACAAATGTGACAGTCTAGAAAGATTTGTCATGGTAGCTAGGACAATTGTAGATGATGCTAAGCAGCTAACCACCACTATTAGTATTAATGCTGAACTTTTATTTAAGCAAACAAATGTCCAAAGGCAAAAACCTTCAGACACCAGTACCAGTAGTTCAGAGTTTGTGTACAGCAGCACAAAGGCCCAGATTATGCAAGCAGATGGTGTTCAGCCATTGTCACAAATGGGAAAAGAGCACAATCCAAATGTCAAGCATCGGGAAGGGTCAATAAGAAGTTGGATGGATGACTATGATTATGTCCACTTACAGGTAACTATAATGGGTGGTTCTTGTGAACATACTCTTGTATGTAGTATTTTGTAGAACACCCAGTGACCCATATCTGTATGTAATGTTACCTTATAAGATTTTAGCTTTATTAAAGGGAATGTCATTTAAACACACATGGTCTCTTTCTGATAGGGTTTTTATGTTAATTTGGTTGTTTTTTTTTAATCCCAATTATATCACTAGAATAATCAATCTTGCAATATTCACACTGGTTGCAAAGCCCAATACTAGACTTGTACTTCTAGTTCTGTACAGATAACTTTTCAGAAGTCTCATTATCATAAGAGGATTACAATGAAAGGTAACGCTTAAGTGGTGGATCTTGTTATCCACTATATACAATGTTACAGCTCACTTCCTCCCCCATACTTCACAATGACATTTGCCCAGATCAGAGCATACCCAGAAAATACTTGTATAGAACTCAATCAGTTATTGCCTGTACATTGTTGTCTATATCCATGTGGCCTCTGAAAATAATAGGAAGTATATAATATTAGTGTGAAAACTGCAATATTTTCTTTACTGTTTCTGGTGACGCATTCGCTGTAACGGCACTGGCACCATAGGGGAGTAGAAGTGGTGGTGTTTTACTGTGAGCCACCATACGAATTGAGGAGGGGTTGTCCCAGTAGTGGACAACCTCTTATTGATTGGACCAGACCTCTGCGCATCAGATCGTTGTCTTGGCAATTGCCCCACCCGTGTACAGCTGCATTTTTTTTCGTGCCTGATGTTGTATCGTGAAAGAAAGGGGAGCTGGAAATGCCTTTTTAAGGCTTGATAATTTGTTTATAAATGTTTTTCTACATAAAAAGAAAAAAGGATGTGTATGGTTGATGCCCTATTAATTGTAAGCCAGTGGGTGTTAGACTGCACACGGACTTGTTTATGAGCATGAGCAGGTCTTCATATAATCCATCATGACAAATGGTTTCCATAAAGCGAAAACTTCTTCAGCCCAGTTGCATCCACATACTTAGTTATTAGGATGTGTATTATTAGTCTCAGTAATTATACTGAGATTATGGCTTGCCTCTTTTTTTTTTTTTTTTTCAGTCAGTGATAAATGTGCTTGTATATCAAATCGTGTACATGTATATATTTTACATTTATGCAATTTTTTTTTGTACTTTCCATTGCAAAAAAAAAAAAATTTAATTGTTGCAACTTAATACTTTTTTTTTTTTTTTTTTTTTTTTCAAAACTGCACAGATCACCTATTGCAGCCGTAGACCCATTTTTGTTTCTGAGGTTTCTAGTCTACTTTGATGTCTCGGCTAGTAGGACGTTTCACCCTTGCCCGTTCTGTCTGCGTGTGAACAGTGATGTAAAGGGCCTGTCTGGCCAGCCCCCTCTATATCAATGTCAGCAGTCATGATTGAGTAAAGGCCTGGCTTAGCTATTGAATAGTCCCTTCATTTCACTGATGTGCAGCCATGTTTTTACATATATTTGTAAGGTTTAGTGCTTTCATCTCCGTAGACTAATACAGATTTCATCATAGTAATTCACAATTTTAAGGCTAGGAAATTGTATGGCCAGAAGGGAGTGGGGGACAGTGGGGTTGTTAGACTTTTTGTTTTACTTGTACCAGTTTTAACAAAATAAACAGAAATAAAATGGTACTTGCCCAGAAGTTTCCCATCCCCTGTCAGGCTGGGTCAGGTCAGGTTCATATCTGGAAACTTTTTCTATGTTTCAGTTTCTATATCGCTAGGAGCATAAGATCATTATCATTTGTAATGTGATTTGGTATTTCCATTACGTAATTACTGAAGGTACAGATTTTTTTTTGATTTTTTTTTTTTTAGGGCAAAGAAGAATTTGAACGAAACCAGAGGGAACTTCTAGAGAAGGAAAATATTATGAAGCAAGGGAAGCCCCAACTGGAACAGCATCAGGTAAAGTTTCTACCATCTCTTTCATTTTCCTGCCGGTCGGTCGCTGCTTGCAGAAGTGATAGAATGAGCTGCTGATTTTCATTATCTGTGTTGCAGCTGAGTCAGTTCCAGCAGCTGGAGCGGGAGATTACTACACCAATGGAAAATGATATCTCAAAGTGGAAGTCGCCTCACAGCATTCCTGCTGAAAACAGTTCTCTGACTGCTCAAGACAAACAGCTCCTGTCCTTTTACTCGGACCAGTGCGAGACCCTCTTCATCTCTCTTCTTAACTCCATTGACGCCTTCTTCAATTGCATGAGCACGGCACAGCCCCCCAGGATCTTCGTTGCTCACAGCAAATTTGTTATCCTGAGTGCACACAAACTGGTATTTATTGGCGACACTCTTTCACGACAAGTTTCCACAAAGGAGATCTGCCATAGACTGATGAATTCCAGTAACCAGCTATGCGAACTACTTAAAAATATTGTACTGGCCACTAAAATGGCCGCCTTGAACTACCCGAGTGCTGCGTCGTTGCAGGACATGGTGGACCGTGTGACAGAACTGGCCAATCAAGCACAGCTTTTTAAACTTTCTTTAGCGCAGATGGCTTCTTTATGAGAGGGGCTGTATACAAGAGTAGTTGTGTATATTGTTCAATACTAGTCGCTCAGTGTATATAGAAATATATTTTTGTAGAATTTTGTTTCAAGATCAAACTTGCTATTTTTAGCATGAGAATTGCAATGTATGCCATACACATGACATGCTGATATCCCTGATGATTACTCATTGCACCTTATGTCATGTGCTATTCACTATAGTGGGCCTCTGGAATTATACGGTTTTTCTTTTGTTGTACCTTTCACTTTCTGAAATGGGTACAACTCTGCCCCCTGCCGAATATATACTATATTGAATAGGGAGGTCTGCAGCAGGGGATCATATTATACAGATTATTATGTCGCAAGTATTCCTTGTGCCCAGAGATGGACAATATAGTTGCTATTTCAGTGTACAAGGCGATCAATTCCTGTGCGATTTATAAATACTGATCAGCCAGTATGTAATATACAGTATTTTATTTTCTTCTACAGTGCTTTGTATATTTTGTTTAGTTGCAGTTTAGCTCCCCCCACATCCTCTATGACTGACGTTTAGTATTGGACTACATTTCAAAGTAGCTTGTGGGAAACTGTCATAATTTATATAGGAGTGTTTGTTTATACAGTATTTTTTATCAAAGTAATGTTATTGCGTTAAATGGTAATTGTGCCCTATGTAAAATGTGTGAATCAAAAAATGATTTTTTAAAGAATCTTACTAAAGAATTTCAGTCTCTGTGCATTACACTGATAGCCAATCATTGCCCCAGAAGCCGGAAAAGAGACGCCTGTCACGTCCTCATGAGAAGAGAAGCAAGCACCCCAGCAGCCTCATCGGGGCAGCAGCACAGGGTTCAGCAGACGGCCGTCAGTGGCAGGATGGAGCAGTCTACAGTCTCCAGGGGAGATCTTTCGGACATCACCCAACCTCCTGGACATGCAGTATTTTGTTAAGAAAGAGCCATTTATTCCATGGCGCTTTACATGTGAAAAGGGGTGTACATAAAAACGAGTACAGTAATCTTAAACAATAAAAGTCAGTACTGGCACAGGAGGAGAGAGGACCCTGCCTGTGAGGACTCAGTCTACAAGAGCTGGGTGAGGATACAATAGGTAAGGATAGAGCTGGTTGTGCAGCGGTTTGGTGGATCGGTGGTTATTGCAGGTTTTGGACTTGTTGGAAGAGGAAGATGTAGATATATAGAAGTATATTATAGATATCTGTGGATATACAGTAGTGTTCAAAATGATAGCAGTCCAGTATGACTAACCAGATTAATCACTGTTTTTGGTCTAAATTTTACCACATGTCAAACAATTTACCAGTTGGGGCAGTAGATTCTAAGGCTGTGGTTCCACGATCCGGAACCACAGCGCTTTGGATGGAGCGGAAAGTCCGCTCCTCCCAAAGCCCCGCCCCCTAGTGAAAGCGCGGTCAATCCGGATGTGTTCATGGAACACATCCGGTACTCATGCGGATTGACCGCAGGGCTACACAGGCCTGTGTTATTTCCCTTGCGGCGACGCAGCGCCGCCGCAAGGGAATAGGACATGCTGCGGTCTAAAAAGACGTGCCGCATGTCCGTTAACGCAGGTCTGCCGCTTGCGTGTTTTTAAGCATAGTGGAGACGGGATTTCTTGAAATTCCCTCCACTATGCTGTAACATCTGGACGCTGCGTGTTTCAGCAGCAGAATGGAAGGAAAGGAGACACACTAGTAATGACTAGTGGGTAGGCGGAGCCCAGATAGGATTGACACCTCAGATTAAAAAGATGTTGACCGGCCCCTCCAGCTCGGGCTCCTCCTACTCCTGCTTCTTCAGTCTAAAATTTGAGGTCCAGAGGATAGGTCGCTGCTGGAAGCAGCTCCTCAGAAAACTTTATTATTTTTATCGGACAAGAGACTTGGATCACCAGAAGTGGTCTAGAGGTCTCAGGGGTCTCAGCGCTGCTGGACCCCCACCTCTCCCTTGGCGATCTGTAATACCCTGTATGGTGGTCCCTGCAGTTTCACGCCGGCCCTGGGGGATGAGGATTGCTTCCCTGGCGGGGACGCAAACCGCACATCGGGGTCACTGCGTTCCCCACCCGGAGGGGGGAAGCGATGGGCACAGCGCCACAAACCCCTGGGGGTCCCTGTGGTGCTCGGCTGGTGAGTACTGCATTTTATGCTGAATGTGTGTGTGCTCTCAGCGGCTGCTGCGGCAGCCGCTGGTACATGTATTAGATGACATGTTTGGTGACTGTATTTTATGTCCGCAGGCAGATGCCTGCAGGACAGAGGAGAGCAGAGAGCGAGGAGTTCACGCTCTTTTTTGAAGCCGGAGGGGGGCGTGGCTTCACGCTTCCCGCTCTTTTTGTGACAGGAATCGCTCTGAGGAGAGCTTCACTGTCCTTCTCTTCCGGCTTCTCTCAGCACGGCGGCCATTACAGAGGCTCCGGGCTCCTCATGCTCCGCTCCTCCTATTTAAGGTATACTTTCACCGAGGCCAGCTGGGTGAGTGAATATCATCACCCCACAGCGCAGAACCTATCTGTGTTCCAAGTGACAGATAGCGTTTATCTGCAGCCGCGTTCTCTTATAGAGACCTGGGACTCGCACACTCCTTTTATGTTATATAGGGAGTTGTGGGGAGTTGGCGGCATTAACCCCTATGAAGGGTTAACCCTTTCAGCAATAACCACCGCAGGTTCTACCCGGTAGGGATCAGAACGCAGGAGGTTATTTATATACTGAGAGATAGCTGGGGTAACTCTCTTCTTTAAGAGCTTTAACCCTTCAGCGTACTTGTTCAGTCTGCTTAGTAACCACACTGTTTCCAGTTACTAACAGGGTTTTGACCACCAATTTACGGCTGACATGTCGGTTCAGGGTCCGGAAGGTGCGGACCATCTGCCAGATCCGCTACAGGATCAGTCGCAAGTATCTGATACGCAGACTTCGACGGCATCAAGCGCTGCGATTTACAGCGATACCAAATTAGATGCCATCGCTCAGTCAATTAATGGCTTGTCTGACCTTTTAGGTCAGTGGGTGTCAGCTAGATCCTCTCATGACAGGAAGCGGCGCAAGCCGGTGCCATTTTTTCCGCGTAGCGAATCAGAGGTATCTGATATGGAATGTGGACAGGGTTCTCCTTCAAACTCAGAAGGGGAGTTATCCGATTCGGATAAGGAGGATCGGCAGGGACATTCTTTCTCTCTTGTGAGCCGAACAAAGGCTTTAATTGAAGCTATGAGAGAGGCGTTACAGTTACCGGAGGAGGTAACTACACGGCCTGGTAAGTCGGGCCGCATGTACCAGGAGTACCATAAGTCGCGATCAACATTACCGGCTCTGGAAGAGCTTAATACGGTAGTGGAGAAGGAACGTCTGTGTCCGGATAAACGTTTTCAAGGGACACGGTTCTTTGAAGCATTATATCCGTGTTCAACGGAATTGACGGATAATTGGATTCCTTCTCCTGAAGTGGATGTTCCTTTATCCCAGCTTAGTAAATCCTCATTGCTTCCGGTTAAAGGGAAAGCGAGTCTGCAAGAGCCGCTGGACAGAAAAACAGAGATGGCGGCGAAATCCATCTATGAAGCTGCAGGTCATGGATTCAGAGCAGTACTAGGATCCATGTGTGCTTCTAAGGCTTCCCTGTGCTGGTTGGTCCGTTTACGGAAAGCGTTGCAAAATAGATCTCCATTATCCGAGATTGATGGACTTCTCGATTTATTGGAGACTGCAGCCCGATATAGCTGTGATGCAGGTCTGGATACTGCGTCATTATTATCCAGGACGCAATCCTCAGCGGTCACAGTCAGAAGAGCACTGTGGCTTAGACAGTGGACCGGGACGCGGTTTCCAAGCAAGGTTTACTGTCTTTAGCCTACAAGGGTGGTCAGCTATTTGGATCTGATCTCACAGAGCTGATTGCTAAGGCAAAGGCTAAAGAAGCGGCTTTACCACAGCGAAGGGCTATGGCTTCTACGTCTGGCAGACCTAGTGCCGGTAATGGTCGGCGGTATTTTCGGTCTAGGGGACGACCCGGTCAGTCTTCTTGGGGATCGGGTCGTCCCTCTTTTTCGGGAAAGAAGTCTTCTCAGAAATCCCGCACCCCTTGGAAACAAAGTTTTCGTCAAGACAAGCGGGAAACTGACAAGAAGCCTGCCAAGGCAGACTGACGCCAGGTCCTCACTCGAGGGCTCTCGGGTGGGGGGTTCGCCTGCTCCAATTCAAGGCAATTTGGATTTCCCGCGTTCCGGATTCCTGGGTAACGCGAGTTGTGTCGGCAGGCTATTTCATAGAGTTTTCATCTCGACCCCCGGACAGTTTTTGCCAGTCTCGCATTCCGTCAGAGCCCGAGCTATTTGCCGCTCTGCTGCGAGAGGTGGAATTCCTTCTGCAGAAGGGTGTAGTAATACCGGTTCCGACAGAGGACCGGGGAAAAGGTTTTTATTCAAATCTCTTTGTGGTCCCAAAAAAGAGGACAAATTTCATCCTATTCTGGATCTCAAAAGATTGAATCAGCATGTCCACACCCAAAAATTCCGCATGGAGTCACTTCGCTCCGTTGTGGCAACCCTGTCGCAGAACGACTTTCTGGTGTCAATCGACATTCGCGACGCTTATTTGCATGTTCCCGTCGGAAGGGCTCACCAGCGCTTCCTTCGTTTTGCCATAGGTCAGGACCATTACCAATTTGTGGCCCTGCCATTCGGCTTGGCTTCAGCGCCCAGAGTTTTTACAAAAATTCTAGCGCCTCTCATGGCAATTCTTCGAAGACAGGGAGTCACGATTATTCCCTATCTGGACGACCTTTTGATTGTGGCGTCCTCAAAGGAGGAGGCGGTGACTGCTCGCAATCTATCCCTTCAGCTCCTGGAGGACTTCGGGTGGCTGGTCAATTGGGAGAAGTCGTCTCTGGAACCGTCGCAGTCAATCCTGTTTTTGGGGATGCATTTCGACACGGTACGGGCAGTGGTGTCCCTACCTCCAGACAAGCGGGCATGTCTCCTTCGACATGTACAGATTATGAAGTCTTCAACAGCAATGTCCCTTCGGAAGTGTATGCGCCTTTTAGGTCTGATGGTGGCTTCCATGGAAGCGCTTCCGTTTGCCCAGTTTCATTCCAGAGCCCTCCAAAGGCTCATTCTGAGTCATTGGGATCGATCGCAGATTGCACTGGATCGCAGTATCCCCATCTCTCGCAGGGTGCGAGAGTCCCTAAGTTGGTGGTCACGTCCATGAACGTTATCACTGGGGAAGTCTTTCCTTCCTCCGAGGTGGTCGGTCATAACCACCGATTCCAGCCTGACGGGCTGGGGGGGGTGTCTGGAACGATCTCTGGGTTCAGGGAGTATGGTCATCGGAAGAGTCTGTTCTACCGATCAACATCTTGGAATTGAGGGCAATTTTTCTTTGCCTCCAACACTGGACGGTCCCTTTGAGCGGTCTACCAGTCCGAGTGCAGACAGACAACGCAACGGCGGTCGCGTATATCAACCACCAAGGCGGGACGAGGAGTTCCAGGCTCATGGTGGAAGTGTCTCGGATCCTGAATTGGGCCGAGGACAGAGTACCAGCCATCTCTGCGATTCACATTCCAGGAGTTCAGAATACCACGGCGGACTTCCTCAGTCGAGAGAAGATGGATCCCGGAGAATGGAGTCTTCATCCGGAGATCTTTGCACTGCTGTGCTCCCTTTGGGGAGTTCCCCAAGTGGATTTGATGGCATCGAGGTCCAATGCCAAATTGCCGACCTTCATGTCCAGGTACAAGGACCCGAAGGCTGTGGCGGTGGATGCTCTGGTGGCCCCGTGGGACCGATTCAAGCTAATCTATGTGTTTCCGCCGATATCCTTACTTCCTCTGGTGCTGCGTCGGATCAGACTGGAGAGAATCCCGGCTATGTTGATAGCCCCAGATTGGCAAAGGAGGACGTGGTTCTCGACACTGGTGTCGCTTTTGGCAGCACCGCCATTTCCACTTCCTCTTCGCCCGGACCTGTTAACCCAGGGTCCTGTCCGTCATCCGGACTTGAAGTCTCTGCGTTTGACGGCGTGGCTCTTGAGACCGAAATACTGACCCGTAGAGGTTTTTCAGCGAAGTCATTGCCACTCTGCGAGCTGCCAGAGGTCCGGCTACTACTAGAATTTACCACAAGACCTGGGAAGCCTTCTTCTCGTGGTGTTTGGGTTCTTCAAGGAACCCGAGGATTTTTTCCATTCCCAATCTGTTGGCTTTTCTACAGTACGGGCTGGACAAGGGTTTGGCAGTTAGCACCCTGAGGGGTCAGGTTTCTGCCCTGTCCCTGTTGTTCCGGAGAGTTATCGCCTCGCGTAGGGACGTGCGCTCCTTTTTTCGCGGGGTAACCCGTCAGTTTCCGCCGCGGAAGGCACCTGTGTCTCCTTGGCGGCTCAACCTTGTCCTGGAGGCTCTTCAGCATGGGCCTTTTGAGCCAATGGATTCTGCTAACCTTTCTTTGCTTTCTTGGAAGGTTGCCTTCCTAGTCGCAGTCACTTCTTTGAGAAGGGTTTCTGAGTTGGCGGCTCTTTCTTGCTCGCCTCCTTTCCTGGAATTTTACCCGGATCGAGTAGTGCTTCGCACACGGGGCGACTTTCTACCTAAGGTAGTGTCGCAATTCCATGTTAACCAGGATATTGTTTTGCCTTCACTTTGCCCGGGCCCGAGGAATGCAAAGGAACGGGTTTTGCACACATTGGATTTAGTGCGGGCCTTGAAGTTCTATTTGTCTGTTACTCAAGGTTTTAGGAAGTCAGACTCCTTGTTTGTGATTCCAGCAGGTCGTCGACGTGGTCAACGAGCTTCCAAGGATTCTATAGCTCGTTGGATTCGGTCAGCCATTTTGGAGGCTTACCGACTTAAAGGCGACCCTTGCCCGATTAAGATTCGTGCTCATTCGACGAGGGCTGTGGCCTCATCGTGGGCCTTTCATCAAGGGGCTTCGGCAGCTCAGCTCTCCCGAGCGGCGACTTGGCGCTCCGTCCACACGTTTACAAAGTTTTATAAGGTGGACGTCAGTGCTTCCGCTGATGCGGCCTTAGGACGCAGGGTCCTACAGGCGGCTGTGGTGTAAAGTTCTAGTTAACTTGTATTTGGCGCCTGTTGCGCATTTACCAAGGTTGTTGGGATTCTGCCTGTTTTTTTCTTGGTTATATTCCCACCCTTAATTTTTGGACTGCTTTGGGACGTCCCACTAGTCATTACTAGTGTGTCTCCTTTCCTTCCATTCTGCTGCTGAAAGACGGATTTTGGTAAGAACTTACCTGTAAAATCCTTTTCAGCGAAGGAAGGAAAGGAGACACAGCACCCGCCCATGGCAGAAGTTTGTTGATGTGTTTTCAGATGCGGCGTGACCCTCTTCTGATAGCGATTATCTGGACTGAGGTTGACGCGCTACGGCTCCTTTCCAGCATTGCCAGCTCATCGCGGTGGTCAGGTCCAGTGAGTAGTACCTGGAACTGTGTGTTTTTTTGCCTACATGCATGCATAACCTGTATTCTTGCTTTTTCTCTGAAGTCCTTCAGAAGGGGTTATGTTGCTCCGCTGGTGATATTTGCTCTTCCCTAAGCTTTTGTACGACTGAAGAAGCAGGAGTAGGAGGAGCCCGAGCTGGAGGGGCCGGTCCACACTCTTTTTAATCTGAGGTGTCAATCCTATCTGGGCTCCGCCTACCCACTAGTCATTACTAGTGTGTCTCCTTTCCTTCCTTCGCTGAAAAGGATTTTACAGGTAAGTTCTTACCAAAATCCATCTTTGACACTGCACCAGCGCACAGCATCAAACACGCAGCATTTACTGAAGCATTCCGGATCGTGGAAACACACCCTAAGAAAACCAACAGACTCCGCATTCATGATCTGAAGGTTTTTGAGTCTATGTATTAGAATTAATTGAAAGGGGGTGTGATCAAAATAATAGCAGTGTGGAGTTCAATTTGTGAGGTCAATCATTCTGTGAAGAAACAGGTGTGAATCAGGTGGCCATTATTTAAGGGTGAAGCCAGGACATGTACATGCATTTCTCATTGAAAGCCTGAGAAATATGGGTTGTTCGAGACATTGTTCAGAAGAACAGTGTGCTTTGATTATAAATTTACCCTCTCCAATCAGCTTTTTAACCCCTTTCCGACATCGGGCATAATATGCTGATGTCAGACACCCTTCCTTTGATGTGGGCTCCGGCGGTGAGCCCACATCTTTCTCCTGCACATGTCAGTTGTTTTGAACAGCTGACATGTGCCCGGAACAGTCGTGGGTAGAATCTCGATCCACCCACAGCTGTTAACCTGTTAAATGCCACTGTCAAACTCTGACAGCGGCATTTAACATGCGTTTCCGGCAAGCGAGCGGAAATCTGCCCATTGGTGACCCCCCATCATGTGATCGTGGGTCACCGATAGGTTGACATGACAACCAGAGGTCTCTTGCAGACATCTATGGTTATCACTGCCGGATTGCTACGAGCGCCACTCGGTGGTCGGCGCTCATAGCAAGTCAGCAATTTTGCTGCATACAGGCGATCTGATCATCGCCTTTGTGTA
>JARQOD010000006.1:265837109-265886856 GCA_033576555.1 Oophaga sylvatica | reverse complement strand
GAGAACTGTCCTGGACGAGGTGGAGGAAGAAGAGGAAGAGGAGGATGAGGGGGATGATTATTTTGGGGAAGATGATGCTTCTCAGGGGGCAAGAAAAAATGTTGGCTTGCCAAGGTCAGGTACAGGGTTTGTGCGTGAATGGAGGGATGTGGATTTGGCAGAAAGTGCTCCTGCACCCACCATTGGCAGTGCATCACTGACACCTGGAACATTGGCCCACATGTGTGATTATGTCTTGCGGATCCTGAAAAGGGACCCCCGCATTGCCAAAATTATGAAGGACTAGCTGAAGAGCCCGGCGCTGCCCGGGCATAGTACCTAACTACGGTTAGTTATAACAAATTGTAATGATTATATCTATATACAAGTATTCAGCTTTCTCCCCATTATGTAGATAGGGCCAAAATAGTTTGGCGATTTGGAACGTGCGGGGGTTAAAATTTCCATTCAACACATAGCCTATGATGCTCCTGGGGTTGAGATGTGCGGGCATGCAAAATTTCATGCCCGTAAGTACAACGGTGCAGATTCCTATCCCGGGCCAAAATTATTTGCCGATTTGGAATGCGCGGGGTTAAAATTTCGACTCAAAACCTAGCCTATGACGCTCCCGGGGTCGAGACGTGCGGGTGTGCAAAATTTCATGCCCGTAAATGCAGATTCCTATGCCGGACATACACACAAGCATTCAGCTTTCTCCCCATTATGTAGATAGGGCCAAAATTGTTTGGCGATTTGGAACGTGCGGGGGTTAAAATTTCCATTCAACACATAGCCTATAATGCTCCTGGGTTGAGATGTGCGGGCATGCAAAATTTCATGCCGTAAGTACAACGGTGCAGATTCCTATCCCGAGCCAAAATTATTTGCCGATTTGGAATACGCGGTGTTAAAATTTCTACTCAAAACCTAGCCTATGACGCTCCCGGGGTCGAGACGTGCGGGTGTGCAAAATTTCATGCCCGTAAATGCAGATTCCTATGCCGGACATACACACAAGCATTCAGCTTTCTCCCCATTATGTAGATAGGGCCAAAATTGTTTGGCGATTTGGAACGCGCGAGGTTAAAATTTCGATTCAAAACATAGCCTAGGACTCTTTCGGGGTCGAGACGTGCGGGCGTGCAAAATTTCATGCCCGTAAGTGCGACGGTGCGGATTCCAATCCCGGACAAACATACCCACATACATACATTCAGCTTTATATATTAGATGACGACTACTGGTTGGCCAGCATCCTTGATCCACGCTATAAAGGCAAATTACAGAACATCATGCCACAGGAGAACCTAGAGCTAATATTGTCAAACAAACAAGCAACTCTGGTAAACCATTTGTTAGAGGCATTCCCAGCACACAGCAATACACCTGCACCGTGGTTCTACCACGAGCCGTACTGGGCCAAATGGAAGAGGTGTTCGTGGTGCACACAGCCGAAGTGGCGTTGGAGACAGGGGTTTGATGACCATGTTGTGGACTGATTTCTCGAGTTACGCTCACACGTCTGGTAATACTGAATCGATTGCAACAGACAGGAGACAGCAGTTGTCAACTATGGTTCAAAATGACCTCTCCTCCCCTATCGATGTTTTCCCTCACAGTTCATTCCCTTTGACTACTGGGCCTGTAAACTGGACACCTGGCCTGAATTGGCACAATATGCCTTACAGGAGCTCGCTTGCCCTGCTGGTAGTGTGCTATCAGAAAGAGTCTTCAGTGCTGCTGGATCAATCCTGACAGAAAGAAGAACACGGCTGTTGACCCAAAATGTAGGTGATCTCACCTTCATTAAAATGAACCATGCCTGGGTTTCAAAGGATTTTGCACCACCTTCCACTGATGACACATAGGTTGCCAGGAAAATGGCTCGCTTTGTCCTCCGCTTCCTCCGACTTCTCCAATTCCTCCATTTGCAGCTGCTGAACGTCCAGCCTACACCTCAACATATGCCAGTTTTTCCACCTCCCTAACTGGGCTGTACCCCCCAGGGCCGGGGTCAGCACCTGGCGCACCCGGGCAAGTGCCGGTGCCCTGAGCAGGTGAGGGGGCCCACTCGCCGTCAGAGACACTGGCGTACTATGAGGGGCCCTGTGCCAGTTCCCACCCCCACAAGTGTGCCCCCCTGCTAGCTCAGGGCCCCAGCACTTGCAATACTTACCTCTCCCTGCTCCACCGCTGTGACGTCTTCCACGTTTCCTGACAGTGACATTCAGGTCAGAGAGCGCGATGACGTCACGTCTGTGTACCCTCTGCCTGAACAGTCACAGTGCAGAGAGCTGGAAGATGGTGACGCTGAGGAGTCCAGAGTAGAGCAGTGCCCAGCTAGGAGAGGTATTTCATTTTTTTAATGGTTGGAGCAATATATGGGGAGCATTATACACTAGAGCATCATATATGGGGCCCATCATAAACTAGAGCATCATATGGGGTTCATTATTTATGGGGAATCATATAGGGTATGGAGCATCATATGGAGCACATATGGGGCCTATTCTGTATGGAGCATTATATGGAGCCCATTCAGTATGGAGCAATATATGGGGCTCATTATTCTGTATGGCGCACTATGTGGTGCCCATAATACTGTATGGAGGACTATACCGTCCGTTTTTTGAGCTATTGTAGAATTTAAAATAGATATCAGTCATGTAATGTAAGAAGTGAAGTATTTGGCATTGTACTATACCTATATTTCTCTGCCTTATCGGAGCATCATGAATTGTGGTATGTGTTAAAGGGGCCCACTGAGACTCTTTCGCCCAGGGCCCACGAGAACCTGGAGCGAGCACTGCCCCCCCAACTTTAGCCAAATAACCCCCAGTTTTCAATGCGTTACTATTATTATAAAGTTAATTAAGGTTGCCAATAAGAATTGATGTAGTTGGCATTGAAATGGGCACTGTAGGTGTGTTTACTGTCCTCCACTCCCTGCCGACTTTTATTCCCCATTGACTTGCATTAGGGTCGGATTTTCGACTCCGACCTGACCATTTCCGTTAGTCGGCCGACTTCGTTTGACTCGACTTTTGAGAAAGTCGGGTTTCACAAAACCTGACTCGACCTGAAAAACGGGAAAGTCGCTCATCTCTAATCCTTACATAGTGCCTTAAGGACCAAAGTAAGGTCCCAAGGTGGGAGACTCTGTCGAATGGTGGGGCGCCGACGTCGTGCAGCTCGGATGAATCTAACTACCCAAGGGTGGGATGCCAGTGAATAGTCAAAGAAGGAGCTTAATTCTGCTATCTGGACCTTCAGGGTGCTAGGTCTGAGCCCTTTGCTGAAACTTGCCTGTAGGAAATCTAGGATCTTAGGAATGTCTGGTGCGCCCGCCACCAAGTCGGACTTGCCACTCTCCAGACAGAACCGTTTCCAGATTTTAAGGTAAATTGCTGACGTGACCGGTTTCTTACTGGCCTGGATGGTAGCTATGACCTGGTCTGATAAGCCCTTAGCCTTCAGGATGTTACTCTCAGGATCCAGGCTTAGAGGTGTAGTCTTCCCAGATTCGGGTGGCGGATTGGGCCCTGATGGATCACATCCCCTGACCGAGGGAGTTCTACTGGGTTCTCTACAGCCATGTCTGTTAACAGGGAGAACCAGCTCCTTTTCGGCCAGAATGGGGCTACCAATATGACGGTAGCTCGATCTTCTCTGATCTTCCTCAGCACAGCTGGAATGAGCGCCAAAGGTGGGAATGCGTACGAGAGGTGTTCCCCCCCCCTTCTGACTCAGGGCATCCAGTGCCTCCGGAGCATCCAAAGGGTTGAAAGAGAAGGGTCTGTTTGCGAATAGGTCTATCCGAGGAGTTCCCCACCGCCGACATAGCTCCCGGAAGATGTCCTGGTCCAATTCCCATTCGGTTGGGCTGACCTCTCTCCTTCTTAGGTAGTCCACCACCACGTTCTGGGATCCTTCCAGGTGAACTGCTGTTAAGGAGAGGACTGTGCCCTCTGCTCAGGCAAATATCCTCCCTGACAGATCCTGAAGCAGTCGATGCCTGGAGCCTCCCTGGTGGTTCAGAAACGAGACTGTGGTTATGTTGTCGGAAAAGATTCTGATGTGCTGGTCTGTGAGTCTGGATCTGTTTCTCCTTAAAGCCTCCCATACAGCGTATAGTTCCTTGAAGTTGGAAGATCTGTTCCTGATGTACTCAGGCCACCTGCCCTGCAGAATTCTGCCTTGAATGTGGGCTCCCCAACCCCACAGACTGGCATCCGTGGTGACTGTTACATAGGGAGAGGCCGACCACAGCACCCCCCACTCCTAGGTTGCGAGTCTGTGTCCACCAGAAGAGTGACTCCTTTACCGCACCTGGTAGGCGCATTGATCTGTCCAGAGAGGTTTGAGATCGGTCCCATACCGTCAGTATCTCCCTCTTCAGAGGTCTTGAGTGGGCTTGCGCCCATCTGACGCAAGGGATGCAAGCCGTCATCTGTCCTAACGCCTTCATGGCGCATCTTACGGAGGTCTGGTGTCTTGCGAGGCCCTTTACTAGGTCTCGCACAACCTTCTGCTTCCCTTCCGGCAGATATGAGGTTCTGTCTCTGGAATCTAGCAGTACTCCCAAGAAGACCTTCCTCTGATCGGGTATTAGGTCTGACTTCTGCCAATTTATGGCCCAGCCTAGAGACTCCAGTATCCTGATGCATCGGTCTCTGTGCCTGACGAGTGCCTCTTCGGATTCTGCCACAATGAGGAAGTCGTCCAGATATGGAACGATTATGGTACCCAGGTTCCTCAGGAAGGCCACTACCTCCGCGACCAGTTTTGTGAATATTCGGGGGGCCGAAGCCAGCCCGAAGGGTAGGCACTGGAACTGGAAGGTCTGGGTCGGCAGCCTTACGGCAAATCGTAAGAGGCTCTGAGATGAAGGATGTACAGGGACCTGATAGTATGCACTTTTTAGGTCGAGGGTGCACATGAACTGCCGAGCGGATTGATTCCATCCGGAATCTTTTGTATCTGACCCAGGCATTTAGAGGTTTCAAGTTTATGATGGTGCGGGTCACCCCTGACGGCTTTGTGATGGTAAACAGGGATGAATAGTGCCCCCTGCCCATTTCTGCCTGGGGAACCAGGATTATCACAGAAGTGCTGACCATGTTCTGAAGGTCGAACCATATGGCTGAGTCCGGTAGGACCACTGTAGGGGGAACGTATCTTTCGGGGGGAGGGGAATAAAGCTCTATGCTGTATCCCTCTGCAATAGTTCTGATTTTTTGTAATCTGAGCCCATTCTGCAGCAAAGAAGCGGAGCCTTCCCCCAATAGGTGTGGCGTCATTGTCTCTTATTCCTAGGGTAAGAGCTAAAGAAGGTACTCTTGCTCTTTCCTCGCTGTGCCTGGGAACTCCTGTAGGACCCTCTACTTGGCCTACCCTGGGCTCTAGAGTCGTAGTGCTTCCCAGGAAAGGAACCCCTGCGAAAGGGCTGGGATCGTCAAGTCTTATCCTCCGGAAATCCTTTCTTTCCGTCTGTTGCTGACTCAAGAATATTATCTAGGGCCGGCCCAAAAACCCTTGACCTGACCAGGATTTCAACCAAACGGCTCTCCTAGCTGCATTAGATAGGGAGCTGTTTCTGGCGAAAATCTAACTGATTCGGCCGACATGTCAGCTAGGAATGCCGTGGCCGATCTCATGATAGGGAGGGAAGCCAGGATCTCGGTTTTGGGGGTCTTATTGGACAGCTGTTCCTCCAACTGACCCATCCAGAAAAACATAAATCTAGCGACCGAGGTGGCCGCTATGTTAGTTCTAATTAGGGCCGTGGATGCTTCCCAGGCCCGCTTTAGTATATCTGCCTTTCTGTCCATCGGGTCGCGCAGGTTAGATGAGTCCTCAAAGGGGATAGCAGTCTTTTTTGCGACCCTGACTACTGGGACATCGATCTTAGGGATCTCCTCCCATAGCCTGACATCTTCCGGGTCGAATGGTAGACGCCCCCGGAAATGACGGGATAGTACCAAACGACGCTCTGCGTTTTCCCATTCCTCCAAAATCATGGCCCGGATGTGTTCGCTCACAGTGAACACTGTCTGCTTCTGAGACGTAAGGCCCCCAAACATCAAGTCCTGTCTGGTCTGGGGTTTAGGAGTCTCCTCCATCTGCATGGTGGTCCGTACTGACTGGACCAAATCGTTAGTGTCCTCTGCCTGGAATAGGAATTTCCTATTCCGGTCCTAGGTGTTAGGTGGAAGTTCCCCCTCTTCCTCAGAGTTGGAGCCATCTAGGTCAGACCGGTCCTCTGAGCTCAGGTCCTGCTCCAAGTCCGTCTCCCATCTGGGGCGCTTGCATCTGGGGGTGGGGCTGGAAGGCCACTGGTGTACCATAGAGGCCTGGACTTCTTCTCGAATCATGTGCCTCATTTCTGACCGTAGAGAGGGCTGTTCCTCCCTCATTATCTCGTGGCCGTCAGATAATTTAACATGGCAAACCGGGCATCTGAAGGACTTAGCTGAGGCCTTGCCGGTCTTTTAGTTGCTGATGGGGGAGTAGCCGGGGTTCCCTTGTCCTATAGTATGAGAACAGGGACCCGTCAGTTATCCTTCCTGAATGGGGGTGACTGTAGGGGCGGTGGTACACTGCACCAGGTGCACTTAACCCTCCGCTCTCAGGTATCACCGCTTCCATCCTGGTATCGGTGAGGCTGCTGCACGATTGTAGGCTATACACACACAGGAGCCCGGCGGCGTGCTGCAGGGAATCGTTGCCTGCACAGGCTACCGCTCAGCATTTCGAACTGCAGGCCAGGATGTGACGTCACCGGAGGTGCGGTAACGGAAGTGACGGGCCCCCCTTCCGACACTCCGGAAGCCGGCGCTGCCTGTGTCGGTCTGATGCTGCCTCGCCAGAGAATAGAAGTGTAGCGGTAACCTGGCCGCGCTGGGTCCGGAGTCGAGAGCCTCCCGCCGGGAGGAGCAGCTCCAATCCAGAAGCCTGGTCCTGCTCCTGGCCTTTGGGGCAGAGGGACTCCCCCCTGGGGAGTTTCGGCCCTGGGCCTCTTGACAGGGGAAGGATTCGGCGCGGCCTCACGATCCCCCTGAGCCCGGTAAGCTTGATAGCGTTGCTCGTGCGCAGGGACAGGAAAAACACTGAGGATAGGGGGCGGGGAGGGGCCTTTTAACCTCTCGTGTGTTTCCTGTCCCAGTAAGGAGGAGGACGTCCCCATGGTGCTGTCAGGAAGGACGTCCTGGAAAAACCACAGTGGACTTATGTTTAGGGAGAGAGGGGGAGTACTTTTTCACACAAAGACTTGGAGGTTTGGATCACTCTTTCCTTTAATAAAGACCTGCCTTTTAAAACTGCATTTTGTGTTAGCTTTGTCTAATATTTAAATTTGTTTGTTAGTCTGAAACATTTAAGTATGACAAACATGCCAAAGAATAGGAAATCAGGAAGGGGCAAACACTTTTTCCCCACCATGTGTGTGCAGATGTGGAGGAAGCTCAGAGCTGAACGCTCTCCACACATCGTAGATAACAGCTGTCTGACAGCCCCAGCGGGAGGGAAGCTGTAAGCCTTGCCATCTCCTTTGGGGTGGACAAACAAGGTTATGACCTAATGACTAGTGATAAGAGAACGTGCTCTTATAAAGGCGTTATCCGAGCATGCTTGTATGCTGACCGAGTGTCTTCAGTGTGGTTGAAAAATATGTTAAGAGTCCCCGCAGCTGATCGACAGCCGCAACACATGCAGGGATTGCCTGTTAGCCAATCCCTGCATGTGTTGTGGCTGCCCAACAGTCACAAGCCATGCAGCTGCAGAGACTCTAATATTTTTAAAGCACTACAAAGAAACTCTTGTAGCACCTTATCTGAAAATGTTCGCTCATCACTGCCAATTACTTGACAGGCGATCAAATGTTACATTTGTGTGGGTCCCACCACTGAGACCCCTAACAAATCCCATGATTTACTGAACAGTTGTATAAAATGTGAGCAAAGAAAAAGCACTACACAGAAATAAAAGCAAAAAAGGAGAGGGTGCAGTTTACCTTTAATGAATGCAACATCATAAATAAATCTGAAATTTCAGTAAAAACACAAAAGGCTTTAATTTCTGTCTTTTCTATAAAGGTATGTCACCTTTAATGGGTTATAACACTGAAGAGGCATATTCTAAGACAAGACATTCCTCAGCGAGCCTTAATAAAATGCCCTATGAGAGAACAAAGACCCACATGGTGTAAACATACAGTGACGCAGCAGGTAATAGTGTGCATAATTCTGCTGCTTGGTGCCATTACTTGCTATGAAGGCTTTGCCATCATTTCTTTAAAGTAATTAAAGACTAAAGAAATATAAGCTGTCATATCCAGGTAAAATATACACACACTGTCCGCATGTATGTACAATCACTTAACGTACAGGTTCATTTCTTAAAACGCTAGTGGTACAGAGTATAAAGTGCGTTTGGTGAGGCACACACAAGTAATTGACACGATTATACAAGGTTATTAATGTGACAACCATTGGTTTGTACTGTATTCCTAAGGCAAAGTTCCTGAATCCTAAACAGGGTGTTTAGATTTCCCAACTTAAAATTTAAATACATCCAAATCTAAAAGCTTCTCTTATACAAGATTTGGTCTAAAAATGTTAAACACAAAAAAAAACCAAAAACAATTAAAAGGAAAGCATCATCAAAAAAATGACAATTGTTTAAATCAGGTTTTTAGGTTATATGTATTGAAAAAAATACATTATACAGTAGTGCTCAACATAGCAGTCAAATATGACTAACCAGATTAATCACTGTTTTTGGTATAAATTATATTACCACATGTCAAACCATTTACCAGTTGGTGCAGTAGAGTCTAAGAAAACTAACAAACTCTGCATTCATGATCTGCAGGTTATTGAGTCTGTGTATTAGAATAATTGAAAGGGGAGTGTGCAAAATAATAGCGCTGTGGAGTTCAGTTAGTGAGGTCAATCATTCTGCAAAGAAACAGATGTGAATCAGGTGGCCCTTATTTAAGGGTGATGCCAGGACATATTGTACATGCATTTCTCCATGAGTTAGAAATATGGGTCGTTCGAGACATTGTTCTGAAGAACAGCGTACTTTGATTAAAAAGTTAATTTGAGAGGGTAAAATTTGTAAAGAAGTGCAGACAATGATAGGCTGTTCAGCTAAAATGATCTCCAATGTTCTAAAATGGAAAGCCAAACCAGAGAGACGTGGAATAGAGTGGATAGAAGAGTAGCCAGAACGGCAAAGACTAAGCCAATGATCGGCTCCAAGGATTATCAAAGACAGTCTCAAGTTACCTGTGAGTACTGTGACAGAAAACAACTGTGTGAAGCTAACCTCTTAGCAAGAAGTCCTTGCAAAGTCCCACTGTTAAAAAAAAAACAAAAAAAAAAAAAAAAAAACACGTACTGAAGCGGATACAATTTGCCAAGAAACACATCAAATGGCCTAAAGAGAAATGGAGATTATTTTGTGGTCTGATGAAAGTGAAATGTTCTTTTGGGTCTGAGGGCCGCAGTTTGTCAGGTGACCCCCAAACTCGGCATTCAAGCCACAGTACACTTTAAAGACAGTGAAGAATGGTGGTGCAAGTATCAGGATATGGGCATGTTTCTCTTACTATGGTGCCGAACCTATTTACTGCATACCAGGGATCATGGACCTGTTTACATACAGCTCTGGCAAAAATTAAGAGACCACTGCACAGTTATAAAAATCAGCTTCTCTACATGTCTGACAGCCTTTCCATTCCAGTGTCAGTTGAATTCCAACCAGAGTACACCTCATTCTACTTAATGTGCTTCTGATTAGGTGATCACCTGAACCAAATCTTATTTAACGAAGGAAAGTTTAAAAAACACTGCTGTGGTGTTCACAGTCCTCTTGCAATAGGATAAGCTGGATGGCAAAAAAGTGTTCGAAATATCCCAAAAGTAATAGGAATGAAAAACCATGCGAAAGGAGTTGAAAAGAAAAGTACTGAGTGAGGAAAAGAAAGGCTCAATTCTGGCTTTACTAGCAGAGGGATACAGTGAGCGTCATTTTGCCTCCATCCTAAGACAGCAGTCCATTACAAGCTCAAGCAGCAGACATTGGGGACAACAAAGCTACAGACAGGCAGAGGGCAAAAACGACTCTCCACTGACCGGGATGACCGTCATCTTCTTCAAATGACACTCAGCAACCACAGGATGACATCAAATGAACTACAAAAGGAATGGAAAATGGCAGCTGGGGTGAAGTGCACGGCAAGAACAGTTTGTAACCGGCTCCTAGAGGCAGGGCTCAAGTCATGTAAAGCTAGAAAAAAAGCCTTTCATCAATTAGAAGAAAAGAAGTGCCAGGCTGAAGTTTGCCAAAGACCATAAGGATTGGACCATAGAGGACTGGAGTAAGGTAATCTTCTCCGATGAGTCTAATTTTCAGCTTTGCCCAACATCTGGTCGTCTAATGGTTATTAGACAGAGACCTTGACAGGCGTACAAGTCACAGTGTCTTGCACCCACTGTGAAATTTAGTGGAGGATCAGTGATGATCTGGGGATGCTTCAAGCAAGGCTGGAATTGGGCAGGTTAATCTTTGCGAAGGACGTATGAATCAAGCCACATACAAGGTTATCCTGGAAAAACAGTTGATTCCTTCTGCTCAGTCAATGTTCCCCAACTATGAGGACTGTTTTTTCCAGCAGGACAATGCGCCATGTCACACAACTAAGTCAATCAATGTGTGGATGAAGGAACACCACATCAAATCCTTGTCATGGCCAGCCCAATCTCCAGACCTGAACCCGATTGAAAACCTCTGGAATGTAATCAAGAGGAAGATGGATAGTCACTAGTGATGAGCGAGTATACTCGTTGCTCGGGTTTTCCCCAAGCAGCTCGGGTTGTCTCCGAATATTTGGAAGTGCTCAAAGATTCAGTTTCTGGTGCCGTAGCTGCATGATTTGCGGCTATTTGACAGCCTGAATACATGAGGGGATTCCTTACCAAGCAGGCATTCCTCACATGTATTCAAGCTGTCCAGCAGCCATAAATCATGCAGCTGTGGCAACAGAAACTACATCTCGAAGCATTTCCAAATACTCTACACCACCCGAGCTGCTCTGGGAAAACACGGGCAACGAGTTTACTCGCTCATCACTAATGGTCACAAGCCATCAAACAAATAACTGCTTAAATTTTTGTACCAGGAGTGGCATAAGGTCACCCAAAAGCAGTGTGAAATACTGGTGGAAAGCATGCTAAAACGCATGAATGCTGTGATTAAAAATCACTGTTATTCCACAACATATTGATTTCTGAACTCTTCCCAAGTTAAAACATTAGCATTGTTGTTTCTAAATGATTATGAACTTGTTTTCTTAGCATTATTTGAGGTCTGTTATTTTGACCATTTCTCATTTTCTGAGAATACAAAATTTATTGCTTGGAAATTCAGAGATGTCAGTAGTTTATAGAACAGTGTTTCTCAACTCCAGTCCTCAGGACCCACCAACAGGTCATGTTTTCAGGATTTCCTTAGTATTGCAAAGGTGATGGAATTAATGCTTGTGCAGGTGATAAAATTATCACCTGTGCAACACTAAGGAAATCCTGAAAACATGACCTGTTGGTGGGTCCTGAGGACTGGAGTTGAAAAACGCTGTTATAGAATAAAAGAGCAATTTACTCAAAAATATACCTATAAAGATAAAAATCAGAAACTGAAAATTTTGCAGTTGTCTCTTAATTTTTGCCAGAGCTGTATATTAATATACTTCAAGAGGTCATGCTGTCTTAAGGTACTGCCACACTGAGCTATCCCGCTAGCGATCTCGTTAGCGTTGCATACTAATGAGATCGCTAGCGGGATTGTTTCTATATCGCTAAATGCTGCCGCATTTAGCGATATAGTTAACGACGCTATCGCCGTTAGCGATCTTCTTAACGACTTTAGCGGTACAAAAGTACCGCTAAATCGCTAAGAAAAGGTGCCACACAGCGATTAGATACTTACCCAGCGGGAGCGCCAGCGATGAAATAGGGTCCGGAGCGATTCCAGCGACGAGCGAGATCACAGCAGGAAGCTCGTCGCTGGAAGCTGCCGCACTGAACAATATCGCTAACGGGATCGCTAAATAGTGACGTTTTTTAGCGATCCCGTTAGCGATATTGTTTAGTGTGGCATACCCTTTACTCTGAAGAGGATATGCCCTTGAAATGGCTGTTTCAACAAGACAATGACCCTAAACACCAGTAAACAAGCAAATTATTGGTCCCAGTCCAACAAAATTGAGGTTATGGAGTGACAAGCCCAATTACCGCACCTTAATCTGATAGAACATTTGTGGGGCGATATTAAAAATGCAGTTTTTGAGGCAAATCCAAAACTGCCAACAAATTGCCAAATCCACAAAAAAAAAAAATGTACAAACTGAGAGTAGACACTGCTGTTTTTTTTTTTTTTTTTTTTTTTTTTAGAACTGCCCAATGTTCATTTAATGTTATTTTCTGTAAAGTAGTTAAAAACTATATATATTTCTCTTCATGTTTTGAATTCGAAAACAGTGTGCATTGTTCCCAATGCATGGATATAAAAAAAAAAAAAAAAAAAAAAACTGTATACAGACGGAGATTAACTGATGTTTTTGAACACTACTGTATATATTTGCAGTTTTCACACTGACCACCGAGTTGTTTTTCGACTCCTACACCTCTATACACAGCTGTCAAATACAGGCTCCAAAAAAAAAGTTGTGTGGCAGCTCCAAGTCCCTTCACAATGACCTTTGCACATGCTCATTAGACACTTTAACAAAAAGATAGGGTCAGACCTTGACCCTTGCAGCTATGTACGTGTTTCCTAAAACATAAAAGGAAGTTAGTTTCTGAAACAGCTCCGGTGGCCAGTGTAAATTTTTTTCTTTTAAAATACAGATATGCAAGAGGAAAAAAACCCCAAAACAACGAAATCCCCAAAAATGAAAACAAAAGCGTGATTTACTCCATAGGTAACGTTCTGATGATCACTTCCATTTAATTGAAGGAACGCCACACCAAAAATTATTTACAAGAAGTCAGTTGCCTCTGGTCTCGTGGGTCGAAAAAAGAACAAAAAATGCAAAACTTAGAGGTTAAATAACATTTAATAGAGAGAAACCCTATAAACTTATTTATTGTTGATAACCTCTAATCAAGACCTCACAGATCTTGGCAGCAAGTGTTTAATTCCTCTGAAGCATCACTACAGGAGCATTATACAGATCCTATTGAAAGCAACGGCCGTGATGTGCAATGCACAAATTAAATCTTTCAGAAATCTCAGCTTTGACCAAGGCCGATTTCACACCTCTGTATTTTACGGTCTGACAAGACCAGGCGCTGATCTCCTGACCCAAACGCTACAGCCACATTCATCTAAGATTATCTCCATCATACATTTCCAGTTTAGAAAACTAGGAGAGGCTTAGGACGCTTAAGCCTGGGTCTCACATAGCGATACACCAGCGATCCCGACAACGATCAGGATCGCTGGTGTATCGCTACATTATTGCTGCTGAGCTGCCAAACAGGCAGCGATCAGCTCAGGGACACTGCGGGTAACATCGCTTAGTTACCCGCAGTGTACCTTGGATACCAGCGCCCTGATGCAGGGAGCTGGTAACCAAGGTACACAGCGGGTTTCCAGGCGCTGCGCGGTGCCTGGAAACCCGCTGTGTACCTTGGTTACCAGCTCCCTGCATCAGGGCGCTGGTATCCAAGGTACACAGCGGGTTTCCAGGCACAGCCCCGCGCCTGGAAACCCGCTGTGTACCTTGGTTACCAGCGGATCGCTGGTCTCCCGCCTGTCACACGCAGCGATGCGTGCCTGTCAGCAGGAGACCAGCGATCAAAAAAATGTCCAGTACATTCAGCGACGATCAGCGATACCCAGCAGGGGGCTGATTGTCGCTGAATGTCACACACAGCGATATCGCTGGTGAGCTCGCTGCTGCGTCACAAAACTAGTGACTCAGCAGCAATCTCGCTAGCGAGATCGCTGTGAGACGGGGGCTTTAGTCTCTGAGCAGAACTGAACCAAGTAAGGGGCTGAAAACATGTAGGGCTCAATTAGTCAAGACTGGCATTTTATACCCCAGTCTTGAGAAGTACACTAGAGTAAAATTCAAAAAGGCATGTGCCTCTTAATGAACATGGTGCATTTTTCATTGGCCGTGCGGAGCCACAAGAACGTCCTTCAATCAGGGACTGGGATACAATTTTTTTTTTTCAAGTCACCGACTGGAAATAAAATAACTTAGAATAAAATTTTGCAATATTTAGAAAAATTGAGTTAAACTTTTAAGAGTTTAACTTTAAGCTTTTTCCTTCATTTCTTGTACAGCATCAGCACTTACTCTACCAGTCATGGACCACATGTACCACCATTAGTGATGAGCGAACATGCTCAGATACGGTCTTATCCGCGCATGCTCAGGTGCTAACCGAGTGTCTTTGGCAATCCCTGCATGTGTTGCGGCTAACAGCCACGAGGCATGGTGGTGTAGGAACTCAAACATATTTTGAGCACGCTGAAGACACTCCGTTAGCACCCGAGCACATTTGCTCATCACTAACCACCATATATTGCCTCTCTTCTAAGGGAAAATACCTCTATAGTATGGTATATCTAGCAGAATTCATGATTTTTTTTCCCCCTCATTGCTTCAAACAATCGATGAGGAATAATTGGGGAAAAAAAAAAAAAAAAACCTCCGTGATCCTCTAAAGCCGGAGACTAACAAGTTTTGGATTTCCTGCAGGATATGACCAGCATATTTATACATCTTTACAACAAAGATTTTAATAGAGTAATATGCAATTGCTCTAAATCACAGGTTGTACATTACAGTCACATTTGCATATAGTTTTTTTGCTTAATTTAAAAAATAGTAAGTTGAACATTTTTGCAATCTTATGGGAAGCTAAAGGCAGATGTACAGAACTATGCATTCAGTACCTATTCTCCTCCTATATTATTTAGCTTATGTTGGCGCCCAATCAAAAATATACTAAAAACCTAATTAAACCCCCCACAAAACGGCTCACTGATGCTCCAGTACACAGAACCATTTACACTGAGCCGTTTCTGATCAGTCAGTAATTGAGTATTAGTTCCAATTCATGATCTGATCGCAGCCACTGATATCACACACGTCAACACCATTATACACTTGTTAGTGTAGATAGTAATGTTAGCTTATTATTTATTTGAACCTTGTCCTTATAAACTGCCATTTTTCAATAAAAAAAACAAAACAAAAACAAACAAAAAAAACACCACAACATTCAAACTTGCACTTTCATTTAACAAAATCTGACCTTCCCAGATTTTTGGAAACACATTCAAATTAATTTTCTCTGCAAATACATGCACCATATGTCAAGTGTTATCCAAGAACCTCTGCTCTGTAATATTACAGATACATGAACCATTAGTAATAATGCGTTACAGTACTTTAGAACCTCAAAAAAACAAATCCATAAATTTAGAGATCTATGGTTACTGAAAGTATGGCGTAGGGGGAAATAACTTGCCTTTACATAACAATGAATGGATAGGACTATTCACAAAGCTGCAGACCGTACTACTGTGATCATATCGCCAATATGTACATCTAACCAGGAGATATGATCGCTCTAGATTCTGTATGGAAAGAGTAACATTACGCAATGTAAACACAAGAATGGGAAAAGGACACCTCCATCGTCACTGGTGGATGATCATTTCACAGTAAGAGGAATAATATTGCATCAGTGCCACTGACAATGGCCATGTAAATGCCCATAATGATGCCACACCCAGTGTGAAATTAGAGAAGAAAAAGTCCGGGATCAAGAAGAAGTAAGATACTTCCTGAGGCAGACGAGTGGTGACAATGGTATGCTGCATCAAACGGAATAATGAAGGGGTTTGTTCCGTATTTAGCAAGTAACGTGTCGCAGCTCTGATACTGATAATCCTGATGTTCCCATAGTGCTTTGATCTTGCTGGAGGAAAAAAAAAGCAAGACAAATGATATAAGAACAAGGCAGAAATAGCAGCCAGGCAAACCGTAAACCAGTATGGTGGAGGCTGCCGTCCGTCGCATGACATCAGGACTCTAGAACTGATCAATGATTTCATTACAAGGCGTCTTAGGCTGATGTTTGGTAATCCAGAAGGTACTAATGGAGGCGCATACTGACTGCTCTGACATACTAAATAATCCAGCATTTGTAGATGGAGAGCAGGTAACGCTCGAGCAGCCAAGTGAATACAGTGAAGCTAGTCTGAGAATCGCTGCAGCTTTACAACGTAGGTTATGTCTCCATGGCTAAGGTCATGCGATGAATGATTTCTACCCATTGACAACACTTCATACGTATTTCTAACAGATTTGATGATCAATGTGATATAAGCTCGGCTTTATTACCAAAGTCATAGTGTTGCCTCCTACAGTGCATATGCTATTATCAGAGATTCCCAATGATGAAGTCCGTGGATCGTTAAGTTGCTTCATCGGCTGGGATTTTCCTCTGTCGAGCAGTCTTTGGTCTGGTTCTTTGTGGTGTGGATGAAGGTTCAGACTCTGCTACAGATGATGACGATGATGATGATGATGACGACTCACTATCTCCTTGTAGTGATCCGCTGTCACACACAAGTTCTCTGAGGAACTTAAACTTAGACAAGAACAAATGCCACACAACGTACCAACCTAAGAGCAAAGAAAGAGGTCATGTTACTTTCAATACATGTTTTGAAAACGCTATCCTAATGTGGTAAAAAAACGCCAAAAGGTAAAACAAGCTTGCTGTGGATAGTCTAAGATTCCTTATTTATGGGCAAGGGGTTCCACCGCATACTATTTGTCACATCTGTTTAGCCTCTTAAGGGCAGACTAGTTTTTCATTTTTTTTTCTCTTTCATTTTTTTCCTCCCCTGATCCCAAGAGCCATAACTTTATTTTTCTGTTGACAAAGCCGTGTGAAGGCTTCTTTTTTTTTTTTGCAGGAAGAGTTGTACTTTTGAATGACACCATCCATTTGATCATGTGATGTACTGGAAAAGGGGGAAAAAAAATTGCAAGTGTGGTGTAATAGCAAAAAAACATGCAAATCCACAATTGTTTTTGGGGCTTTTCATTTATAGTGTCCATTTTTCAGAGAAAATGACCTGGCAATAATATTCTCAAGGTCAGTACGATTACGATTAGAACCTCAGAAGAAGACTATGTACGCCGAAACGTACGTCAGGGCCTGACACCACACTCCACAGGAGGTGGTAATTTATACCTTCCTTCTCCTTTCCCCATATTTTCTTCCTTATAAATGCAATAGTTAAATTGCATTGCTTGTACTCTGTGGCAGACATTTTTTGATTACCCATCTATTACTAGTAATATAGTGTACATAAACTATTTACATTAAAATTACTACTAGTAATATGACTAACTTATTGCAAATATTAAAATTAAGATCTTTTCATTGACAGTTGCACTATGAATGCCGAGTGTCTTTTTGTAACAATTATACAATAATTTTAATTTCAGTTTATATAGTGCCAAAATATTCTACAGCACTTTACAGTTAAGTGGGGACAAATTCAATACAAGGTAAGACAGTCTAAACAGTTACATTAGGAGCGAGAGCCCTGCTCGCAAGCTTACAATCTACAAGGAAATAGGGGGGATAATAGGTGAAAAGTGCTTATTATTTCAGATCCAGTATTAGTAAATAGGGATTTTCATATAAATCTGTATGATCCGGTCAGCAGCCAGTTTAAGTGCAATTATCAGGTACAGTTATCGTTGGCATGGAGGGTGTGGAGACAGAAGAATAGGAGGGAGCAGATTCTGTAGGGAACAGGGAAGAGTTAGGTTAGTGAGCTAAAGGCTGGGTCTCACATAACGAAACACCAGCGATCCCGACAACGATATGCACTTGTCAGGATCGCTGGTGTATCGCTACATGATCGCTGCTGAGCTGCCAAACAGGCATCTCAGGCAGCGATCTGGGACAGCGACACTGCGGGTAACATCGCTTAGTTACCCGCAGTGTACCTTGGATACCAGCGCCCTGATGCAGGGAGCTGGTATCCAAGGTACACAGCGGGTTTCCAAGCGCTGCGCGGTGCCTGGAAACCCGCTGTGTACCTTGGATACCAGCTCCCTGCATCAGGGCGCTGGTATCCAAGGTACACAGCGAGTTTCTAGGCACAGCCCCGCGCCTGGAAACCCGCTGTGTACCTTGGTTACCAGCGGATCGCTGGTCTCCCGCCTGTCACACGCAGCGATGCATGCCTGTCAGCGGGAAACCAGCGATCAAAAAAAGGTCCTGACATTTCAGCGACGATCAGCGATACCCGGCAGGGGGGCTGATCTTCGCTGAATGTCACACACAGCGATATCGCTGGGGAGATCGCTGCTGCGTCACAAAACTAGTGACTCAGCAGCGATCTCGGTAGCGATATCGCTATGTGAGACGGGCCCTTAAGGCGATAGGCTTGTATAAGGAGATGTGTTTTTAATCCCTTTACCCCCAAAGGTGGTTTGCACGTTAATAACCAGGTCAGTTTTTAGAATTCTGAACACTGTCACTTTGTGTGGCCATAACTCGGGAACGCTTCAACGGATCCTGAGATTGCTTTGTTTTGTGACATATTGTACTTCATGATAGTGGTAACATTTCTTTTGATATTACTTGTGTTTGTGAAAAAAGAAAAAAAACAAAAATGGAAATTGGGTGAAATTTTGCTATTTTTAAACTTTGAATTTTCATGCCCTTAAAATCACAGAGATATGTCACACAAAATAGTTAATAAATAGCATTTTCCACGTCTACTTTACATCAGAACAATTTTGGAACCAACATTTTTGTTATGAAGTTATAAGGGTTAAAAGTTGACCAGTGATTTCTCACTTTTCCAACATTATTTACAAAATCATTTATTTTTTATTTTTTTTAGGGACCACGTCACATTTGAAGTCACTTTGAGGGATCTATATGGCAGAAAATACCCAAAAGTGACACCATACTAAAAGCTGCACCCCTCAAGGTGCTAAAAACTACATTCAAGAAGTTTATTAACACTTCAGGTGCTTCACAAGAATTTTTGGAATGTGGAAAAAAAAAAAAAAAAAGAAATGAACATTTAACTTTTTTTTTTTCTTTTTCACAAAATTGACTTCAGATCCATTTTTTTTTTTATTTTGACAAGAGTAACAGGAAAAAATGGACCTCATCATTTGTTGTGTAATTTCTCCTGAGCATTCAGATACCCCATGCGAGGGAAAAAAAAAAAATCACTGTTTGGGCACACGGCAGAACTCGGAAGGGAAGTAGCGTCATTTGACTTTTTGAATGTAAAATTTCCTGGAATCATTAGCGGACGTCATATCCCGTTTGGAGGCCCCCTGATATGCCTAAACAGTGGAAATCCCCCAGAAGTGACCCCATTTGGAAACTAGACCCCTCAAGGAATGTATTTAGATGGGGGTTCAAGGCGCTTACCACACATGTGCTTCACAGAAGTTTATACCGTTGAGCCATGAAAATAAAATCACATTTTCCCCCACAAAAAAATGTTATTTTAGCCTCAAATTTTGAATTTTCATAAGGGGAACAGGAGAAATTGCACCACACAGTTTGTAGTGTAATTTCTCCTGAGTACACCGATACACCATATGTGTGGAAATACTACTTTTGAGGCACAGTGCAAAGCTCAAAAGGGAAGAGACGCCATATTGAAGTACAGATTTTGCTGGAATGATTTGATGGTACCATATCACATTGGCAGAGGCCCTGATATGCCAGAACAACAGAAACCCCCTATATGTGAACTCATTTTACAAACTACACCCCCCAATTAATTCATCTAGCGGTGCAGTGATCATATTGACTCCATGTGACTCACAGAATTTTATACCATTGAGCATTGAAGAATGAATAATTACATTTCTGCCACTAAAATGCTGTTTTAGTCCCAAGTTTTTAATTTTTCTAAGGGCTAATAGGAAATTGTTTTTACAACAAACTGAGGCCCATTTTTTCCTGATTGTGCCAATATTCTACATGTAATCGGGAAATATTTTTCAGGCACAGTGCAAAGCTCAGAAGACATGGCGTGCCAGATTTTACTGTTATGGTTTGCAGGTGTCATGACCCACTGGGAGAGTCTATGAGATGCCAGAACAGCAGAACCCCCCCTATAAGTGACCCCACTTTACAAACTACACCCTCAATGAATTCATCTAGGGGTGCAGTGATCATATTGACACCACGGGTGTGTCACAGAATTTTATACCATTGGGCAGTGAAGAAAAAAAATAACTTTTTACCACCAAAACTTTGTTTTAGCTCCAGATTTTACTTTTTTTTTTTTACACAAGTGGGTAAAAACGGCATCATAGTTTGTACCACAATTTCTACTGAACATGGCAATACCTCATAAGTGGCTGTACAGTACTACTTAGCCACAAGGAAAGACTCGGGGAGAACAAAGTACTATTTGCCTCCAGGAGCGCAGATTTTCCTAGAACAGTTTGCGGACTCCATATACAGAGCCCCTACTAGCTACAGCAGAATTCCCTCTCAAGTGACCCCACTTTGGAAACTATACCCCTTTGGGAATTTATCTACAGGTGTAGTGCCGATTTCTACTTAATGGATATTTTCCAGAAACAGGCAGCAGTGGATGTTGCTGAGTGAAAATTGCAAACTGCCGTTGCAGTGACCAGTACGTTATGCCCAGCCCGTGCAACCGGAGAAATGCACCTGTAAATTAGGCAGGCTCTCATAGCTTCAGGAATAACAAACATGTGGACTATATATCTGGTTTACGTACACTGTGGGGCTCAGAATAGAGGGGCCATTTGGAAACTGAGAAATTGCTGAATTTCTTTTGGGGAGGGAGGAGCCATTTCGCTTTTCCAAAACCTTTGTGCTACCAGCAGGGCCGGCGTCAGCACCCGGCACACCCAGGCCAGTGCCGGGGCCCTGAGCAGGCGGGGGGCCCACTCGCCGTCGGGCACCCCGGCCCCGTTAGCGGTGTCAGCGCCGCCACTGGCCCCCCCGCTTGCTCAGGGCCCCGGCAGCAGCCGGCGCAATACTCACCTCTCCCGTGCATCCGCTGCCGCAGCTCCGGGCTCCAGGAGCGCCTCCAGGAGGCGCTGCGCCGGTGCTTCCTCTCTCACAGCAGCCCCGCTGAATGACGTCATCATTCAGCGGCCGGCTGTGGCAGAGAGCGCGCGGACGCCGGACAGGTGAGATGTGTGTGTGTGTGTGCTGCCTGGGGTGCTGTATGTGTGATGGTGGTGGAGGGAGGCAGTGATGGTGGTGAGAAGGCAATGATGATGGGGAGGCAATGATAATGGGAAGACGATGATGATGATGGTGAGGCAATGATAATGGGAAGGCAATGATGATGATGATATTAATGGGGAGGCAATGATAATGATGATGATGGGGAGGCAATGATAATGGGAAGGCAATGATGATGATGATATTAATGGGGAGGCAATGATAATGATGGGGAGGCAATGATAATGGGAAGGCAATGATGATGATATTAATGGGGAGGCAATGATAATGATGATATTAATGGGGAGGCAATGATGATGATAGGGAGGCAATGATGATGATGATAGGGCAGGCAATGATGATGATAATGGGCAGGCAATGATGATGATGATGGGAGGCAATGATGATGATATATGGGCAGGCAATGATGATGATGAATGGGCAGGCAATGATGATGATGAATGGGCAGGCAATGATGATGATATGGGAGGCAATATGATGATGGATGATAGGGAGGCAATGATGATGATGATGGCAGAATGATGAATGGGCAGGCAATGATGATAATGGGCAGGCAATGATGATGATAATGGGCAGGCAATGATGATGATAATGGGCAGACAATGATGATGATAATGGGGAGTCTTTCCACAGCGCCCTTTCCTGAGCCGTAACAGTGCAGAACGCAGCACAGTGTAGAGGAGAGCTCCATATTTTGTATGGAGCATTATATGTGGTCCAGTATTCTGTAAGGAGCATTATATTGGGTCCAGTATTCTGTATGGAGCATTATATGGGGGATGGGGGGGGGGTGACATCCTGCATGGGGTATTATATGGGTGATGAGGGGGAGACTATGTGGTGCCCATAATATTGTATGGAGGACTGTACTGTCCGGTCTGTACTGTGCGCTTTGAGGATTTGGCGGTTTTTGAGCTATTGTACAATTTACAATAGATATCAGTCATGTAATGGAAGAAGAGAAGTGTTTGGCGTTGTGCTATACCCATATTTCTCTGCAGTATCTGTGCATCATGAATCGTGGTCTGTGTTAAGGGGGCCCACTGAGACTCTTTCGCCCGGGGCCCATAAAAACCTGCAGCCGTCCCAGGATACCAGTAACGTGGAACCCCCTATATTTCCATTTTCAGATGACAGACCTGAGTGAGGGCTTGCTTTTTTTGTGGACTGAGCTGAAGCTTTTATTGAGAACATTTTACATAACGTTTGGGATCACATTTATCCGGCGCTCTACGCTGAGCACTTACTTTGGGGTTTTCATCTAAATGGATCCATTCACTATAATGAAGCAGCAGAGTTACTCTGGACTCAGTCTGGCTTCTCTTCAGCAGTGTCCTTTTCAGAAGCGCACAAAACTGTGACAGACGGCGCTTTTATGTAATCCTAAAAAGACGGATACTGCCGTATCACAGGTCAGACGGGTCCACAGTGCCTCCATCTGCCTCATTACAGGGGAATTTTCCTCCAGGGGTTCTGCCTGAATCACGTATTTCACAGATTTACAAGAAAACCCCAGTGTAAGCGCTCAGCGCAGGATAAATGTACGACCGATGAGCCCTACTGTGATCTTTGTGAGGCAGAATGGGAGGAAAAAAAAAAACACAACAGAAGGTGAAGAATTGGTTTTATTTATTTTTTGCACCGTTCCTCGTGTGGTATAAGTGATTAGGCGACTTTATTCTTCGGGTCGGTGCGATTACAGCGATATCAGATTTATAATCGGGTTTTTATGATTGGCAGCTGTCACACATTAAAAGATGCTTTTTATTGCAAAAAATAGTTTTTTGCACCACCATATTTTAAGAGTTGTAATTTTTCCAGATTGTGGCAGACTGTCATATGACGGCTTGTTTTTTTGCGAGACGAGTTCACGTTTTTATTGGTACCGTTTTCAGACATTTTTTGCTAGCTTTCTATTCTGATTTTTGGGAGGCAGAATGTAAACAAACAGCAATTCAGGAATTTTTTTTTTGGGGTGGGGGGGATTATATCATTCCACATGTGGCAAAATTGATAAGGGTTTTATTCTTCGGGTCAGTAGAATTACAGCAATACCTCACATAACTTATTTTATGTTTTGGCACTTACACAATAAAAACTATTTTATAAACAATTATTTTTGCATCAGTTTATTTGGGGCGAAAGGGGGGTGATTTGAACTTTTGTATTTTTTTTTTTTAAACTTTTTTTTGGCATGCTTCAATAGTTTCCATGGGGGACTAGAAGCTGCCATAGCCCAATCAGCTCTGCTACATACAGGCGATGATCAGATCACCTATATGTAGCTGAATTACTGACTTGCTATGTGGTCGGCGCTCATAGCAATCCAGCAGTGACAACCATAGAGGTCTCCAGGAGACCTCCGGTTGTCAAGCCAACCCACTGTTGACAGCTGACATGTCCCAGGAAAGATGTGGGATCACTGCCGAAACACAAATCAAAGAGAGAGAAGCGACATGAGCTGTACTTGTACGGCAGATGTCGCAAAGGGGTTAACAAGTTCCCCCTGTGTAGTTTTAAGATGATCTCTCACCCTCTCATGATCAAGGTTACCCCCATAGGTGAGATTTTGCATGGTGCCCCAGATCGATGTCGATTGACAGTCATTTTGTATTTCTTCCATTTTCTTACTATTGCACCAGCAGTTGTCTCCTTCTCACCCAGCGTCTTAGGTTGGTTTCACATTTGCGTCTGTGTGCGCAGCGTTTCATCCGCTTAGATCCGCATGCTTACATATCTTTAACATGGTGTACGCAGAGACATGCGTTTGCATGCAAACGCGGACACGTGTCATTTCGCAGTGTGCGGCGGTGTCTGGCGGACGTAACATGTTGCATTTTTTGAAGCTTCAAAAATCTGTCAAATATGCGCATGTGGATGAGTGCGTAAAAAAAAACCGCATTACTGTCTAAGGGAACGCATTGATACGCAAGGACATGCGCATGGATGCGATCGATGCGCATCCAGACTTCAGATTGTGCATGTCCAGTAATTGATTACAGCACCTGGAAATATCGAACGCATGTGCATAAACAACGCAAACCAAGACGCATGCACACGCATACAAACGCGGCGGTTTTTTGGCGTCATGTGTAAGATGATGCGGATAAAAACGGTGCGTAAACATGCATTTTTGCATGCGTTTGCGTATGCAGATGATACGCTGCGCACACAGACGCAATTGTGAAACCAGTCTTACTTATGGTTTTGTAGCCCATTCCAGCTTTGTGCAGGTCTGTGATCTTGTCCCTGACATCCTTAGAAAGCTCTTTGGTTTTGCCCATGTTGTAGAGGTTAGAGTCTGACTGATTAATTGAGTCTGTGGACAGGAGTCTTTTATAAAGGTGACTATGTAAGACCACTGTCTTTAATGCAGGTATCGAGTGGAGGAGGAATGTGAATACTAGATCTTCTTTAGGGTTATGTGCAATAAAGTAGGTATTAGTCCTACCGGTAATTATGTTTCCAGGAGTCCATCCTGACAGCACCATGGGGACGTCCTCCTCCTCCTTGCCGGGACAGGAAACACACGAGAGTTTATAAGGCACACCCCGTCCCCTATCCCTCAGTGTTGTAACAAGAACCAAGACATGAAAAAAATGCTCATAACACTTTATTGAAAACAATCATATTACAGCATATGACATAGTCAATAGGGAGGGAATACCAGTGCTGTCAGGATGGACTCCTGGAAACATAATTACCGGTAAGACTAATACCTACTTTCCCAGGACGTCCCTCCTGACAGCACCATGGGGAGTACCAAAGAAAACTCCTTAGGGTGGGATTACTGCTTGCAGGACTTTTCTGCCGAAGGCAGTACGTTGACCTGAGAGTATGTCTAATTTATAATGTTTACAAAATGTGTCTAGTCTGGCCCAGGTCGCTGCTTTACAAATCTGATCTAGGGAAGCTCCTGCTCTTTCCACCCAGGAAGCAGAAATACTCCTAGTAGAATGGGCTCTAAGACTCCCGGAGCGCTAGTACCTTCCGCTCGGTAGGCATCTGCTATTACCGTAGTAATCCATCTTGCGATGGACGTTTTTGAGTCTTTCCTACCCTTATTCTTCCCTCCATAAAGAATGAATAAGTTTGAATCTACACGCCAGTCTCTGGTGGCCTCAATGTAATCTATAACCGTTCTTCTGACGTCCAACGAATGGAGACTTCGCTCCTTTGCGTTGGTAGGATTGTCGCAGAAGGATGGTAGGACAATTTCTTGATTACGGTTTTGGGTAGAGGCTACTTTTGGAACGAAAGCTGGATCTAGTCTTAAGACTATAATATCATCCCTGATCTGAAAGTACGGATCTCTAGTAGATAGAGCCTGTATCTCCCCTACTCTCTTAGCCGTAGTAATTGCAACTAGGAAGGCCGCTTTCTTAGTAAGAAGGGATACAGGCATATTACTACTATGAGTGTATGGATCCTTACACAGAGCCTTAAGGACCAAAGTCAGGTCCCAAGGTGGGAGGCTCTGTCTAATGGTGGGGCGCAATCTCTGAGTAGCACGGATAAATCTAACCACCCAAGGGTGGGATGCCAATGAATAGTCAAAGAAAGAACTTAAAGCTGCTATCTGGACCTTCAGAGTGCTAGGCCTGAGCCCTTTATTGAAGCCTGCCTGTAAAAAATCTAATATCTTAGGCATATCAGGTGCGCCTGCGACCAAATCGGACCTGCCACTCTCCAGACAGAACCGCTTCCAGACCTTAAGGTAAATTGCTGACGTGACAGGTTTTCTACTGGCCTGGATGGTAGATATGACCTGGTCTGATAAGCTTTAGCTCTCAAGATGTTCCTCTCAGGATCCAAGCTGAGAGATGCAGTCTCTCTGGATTCGGGTGACGGATTGGACCCTGGTGGATCACATCCCCTGACGGAGGAAGTTCTACTGGATTCTCCAGCGCCATGTCTGTTAGGAGGGAGAACCAGCCTTTTTGGCCAGAATGGGACTATCAATATGACCGTAGCCTGATCTTCTCTGATCTTCCTCAATATGGCAGGAATGAGAGCTAAGGGTGGAAAAGCATACGAGAGATGTTCGATCCACTTCTGACTCAGAGCATCCAGACCTTCCGGAGCATCCAACGGGTTCAGAGAAAAGAATCTTGTGGTCTTTGCATTTCGCCTGTTTGCAAACAGGTCTATCCGGGGTGATCCCCACCGGCGACATAGCTCTTGGAAAATGTCCTGGTCCAGTTCCCATTCAGTTGGACAGATCTCTTTCCTGCTCAAATAGTCTGCCACCACGTTCTGAGAACCTTCGAGGTGCACCGCTGTTAGAGACAGGACTGTGTTCTCTGCCCACGTAAATATTTTTCCTGAGAGAACCTGAAGAGGTCGATGTCTGGGTCCTCCTTGATGGTTTAGGAACGAGACTGTGGTTACATTGTCTGAAAATATTCTGACATGTTGGTCTGTGAGCCTGGGTCTGTTTCTTCTTAACGCCTCCCATACGGCGTATAGTTCCTTGAAGTTGGAAGATGTGTTCCTGATGTCTTCGGGCCACCTGCCCTGTAGGATTCTGCCTTGCAGATGGGCTCCCCAACCCCACGAACTGGCGTCCGTAGTGACCGTTACGTAAGGAGAGGCGGACCATATTACCCCTACCCGTAGATTGCGAGGCTGAGTCCACCAGGCGAGGGATTCTTTTACTGTTCTCGGTAGATATATTGATCTGTCCAGGGAAGTCTGAGATCGATCCCATACTGCCAGAATCTCCCTCTGTAAAAGCCTTGAGTGAGCTTGTGCCCATCTGACGCAGGTAATGCAGGCCGTCATCTGTCCCAATACCTTCATGGCGTTTCTTATGGAACCTTGGTGTCTTGCCAGATCTTTTACCAGACTTCGCACCACCCTCTGCTTCTCTTCCGGTAAATACGAGATTCTGTCTCTTGAGTCTAGGAGTACGCCCAAGAAGACCTTCCTCTGACTGGGTATCAGGTCCGACTTCTGCCAATTTATGGCTCAGCCTAACAATTCCAGAATACTGATGCATCGGTCTCTGTGTCTGACGAGCATCTCCTCGGATTCTGCCACAATGAGAAAATCGTCCAGATATGGAACGATTATGGTTCCCAAGCTTCTTAGGTAGGCCACCACCTCCGCGACCAGTTTCGTGAATATTCGAGGGGCGGAGGCCAGCCCGAAAGGAAGACACTGGAACTGGAAGTGGCAGGTCTGGGTTGGCAACTTTATGGCAAACCGTAGGAGGTTCTGAGACAACAGATGTATAGGGACCTGGTAATATGCGCTTTTTAGGTCAAGCGTGCACATAACTGCCCCTCTGTCTATGAGGTGGACTGCCGAGTGAACTGATTCCATCCGGAATCTTCTGTATCTGACCCAGCGATTTAACGGTTTCAAATTTATAATAGTGCGGGCTTCTCCCGATGACTTTGTTATGGTAAACAGGGAAGAGTAGTGACCCCTGCCCACTTCTGCCTCTGGAACCGGAATTATTACTGAGCAGTCGATCATTTCCTGAAGGTTGAGCCATATAGCTGAGTCTGGAAAGACTGGAGTAGGAGAGACGTATCTCTCGGGGGGAGGAGAGTAAAGTTCTATGCGGTAACCTTCTGCGATGGTATTGCGAACCCACAGATTCTCGGTAATCTGGGCCCATTTTGCCGCAAATAGGCGAAGTCTCCCCCCGATAGATATGGCGTCACTGTCTCTTATTCCTACTGTACGAACTAAAGAAGGCACTTTTACTCTTCCCTCCCTGGGTCTGAGAACTCCTGTAGGATCCTCGACTTGGCCTACTATGGGTTCTAGAATCATAACGCTTTCCCGGAAAGGATCCCCTACGAAAGGACTGGGGACGCTTAGCTTTTTCTTCTGGAAGCCCCTTCTTTTCATCGGATACTGACTCTAGGATACTGTCTAGGGCTGGTCCAAACACCCTTGCTCCAGAGAAGGGGATGGAACATAACTTGGTTTTAGAAGCAATATCTCCTGACCATGATTTCAACGAGACAGCTCTCCTAGCCGCGTTAGAAAGGGAACTGTTTCTGGCTGAAAATCTAACCGATTCAGCTGACATATCCGCTAGGAATGCTGTGGCTGATTTCATGATAGGAAGGGAGGCCAGAATGTCAGACCTGGGGACCTTATTAGACAGTTGTTCTTCTAACTGCATTATCCAGATGGACATGGATCTAGCAACGGAGGTGGCTAGCAATATTAGTTTTGATTAGCGCCGCCGACGCCTCCCAAGCTCTCTTTAGTAAGATGTCGGCCTTCCTGTCCATTGGGTCACGCAAATTAGACGAGTCTTTAAACGGGATTACCGTCTTTTTTGCGACTCTGGCTATTGGAACATCTATTTTAGAAATCTCTTCCCAAAGCTTGATTTCCTCAGGGTCAAATGGTAGTCGACCCTTGAAATCTCGAGAAAGCACCAGCCGCCGTTCAGCATTCTTCCACTCTTCCAGGATCATGCTTTTAATATGTTCACTGACAGGGAATACCGTCTGCTTCTGAGCCATAAGACCGCCAAACATTAAGTCCTGTCTAGACTGCGGTTTGGGAGTGTCCTCAATCTGCATGGTAGACCGTAAAGACTGGATTAAATCATTAGTGTCCTCTGCCTGAAATAGGAATTTCGGGTGGAAGTTGTCCTTCCTCGTCGGAAATAGTATCCTCTATATCTGATCTGTCCTCCGAACTGAAGTCCTGGACCCCTGGTTCAGTCTCCCACCTGGGTCGCTTACGTCCGGGAGAGCTAGGTGTCTGCTGTGAGATAGATGACAGACGCCTGGACCTCTTCCCGAATCATATGTCGCATCTCCGTCAAAAGTGAGGGCTGCTCATCCCTTAACACCTTGGAAGTACAGGTAGTACAGAGGGTCTTGTCATGGCTATCAGAGAGCTTCACGTGGCAAACCGGGCATCTGGGAGATTCTTTTTTACTGTTAGGGGGCAGTCGGAGCTCCTTTGTCCTAAATGACATAAGAGTAGGGTCCGTCAGCATGTCAGTAACCTTAGGGACCTCTGGTCAGGGTGGTCTGCAAAGCGAACTTACCCCTCCCCCGTCAGCCGCATCTGTCTCCATCAGGCACAAGGTAAGCTGTACACTATCCGGTGACCAGCGTCTGCCGCAGGACTCTCTTCCTGTAGCCGGCCGCCTGCATTCCTCGGTGTCAGAGACCGGCGTTCTGATACTGGGCGCCGCCATCTTGTGTGACGTCACCGGAAGTGTGGGACCGGAAGTGACGCCGGCGCCTGTCAGGATCGCTCCTGGCGTCGCTAGTGAGATCGCGGCGTTACCTGAAAGCGCCGAGCGCCCGCAGAGACCCCCGACCTTCAGCGCCGCCGATCGCCACTTGGTCCGGGACGAGAGCCTCCCCCTGGGAGGAACGTCCTGCTCCCGGCCTTTGGGGCAGAGGGACTCCCCTCTGGGGAGTTTCAGCCCTGGGCCACTTGACAGGTGGAAGGATCCGACAAGCTTCACGATCCCCCTGAGCCCGGTAAGCTATTACTCGTGCGTCCCTTCCATGCAGGGACAGGAAAAACACTGGGGGATAGGGGACGGGGTGGGCCTTATAAACTCTCGTGTGTTTCCTGTCCCGGCAAGGAGGAGGAGCTGTCCCATGGTGCTGTCAGGAGGGACGTCCTGGGAAAAATATGCAATCTTGCTACTAATCACAAAAGGAACCGTAATGATTAATATACCAAAGTACTGTTCATATCTGCATCAATACATATAGGATCTGGGAATATGTGCAATATAAGTATCTGCCTGTACCCTCTAATTTCTCCTAAAAAGATATTGTGTGTGTTTTTTCGGCTCTAATAACCTCCCTCTCTGATATTACACGTGCCATATGGTATATCAGAAGCAGGGTACCACGTTTACCTGATTATTAACATATGGTACTTTACTGTTAAGTTTCTGTGCACCCTTTATCTTTACAGGGGCATTCAGGGAGAGGGAGGGATAGCCGTCACTGAGTGGGGGCACCACTGTACTGGATTGAGGGTGCCAACCTCTGCTGGTAGGTAGGGCAATAATGGTAACATATTAGGATGATTTTTATTCCCCCCATAAAAATACAGACCCCTGTTACTTGGGGTAATGATTTTGTATTGTGTCACATATGCATCTTATATATTTATATTAAAAGTTTTATATGATCTATCTACGGTATAACTTGAGTACTATTCGGTGAATTCAAATATACACTGTAAAAACAATGTTAAAATTGCGTTTTTTTTTGTTTTTTTTTTGGGGGGGGGGGGCGGGTTTCCGCCTTCTCCACAATATCACTGCATGTGGGATTTTTTTCCCCCGTTTTCCAGTAAACTATGCAGTAAAACAAATGGGGTCTTTCAAAATTACAACTCATCCCACAAATAAAAAAAAAAAAAAAAAAAAAAAAAACAAGCACACATGTCAATAGGGACAGGAAAAAAAAGGAGAAAAGTTAAGGCTCTGCGAAGAAAAGGAAGAAAAAACGGAGATTGGCTGCGGTGTAACAAACGTGTCATGTCCTAGAACTTCCTGGTTGCAAGTCCTCCACCTAGATTGTCACATACATTACCGTCCACCCAGCTTTCCCATCTCCTCGCGGGTGGATTATAGTGCAAGTTTGAGCCAAGTACTTGAATAAGGCTTCTTTTACACTTACTGTTTTTTTTGCAGCCCGTTATTGCGGGACTTTTTTGCTGGCCGTAATCGCCGCAAAAAAGGCGGTCTGCTGCAATAACGGGCCCATATTGCGGATCGCTGTTTTCCAGTACTATGGAAGAAGTATTGGAAAAAAAAACGGCGTGACGGTGCACCGCAAAACCAAACTTTTGTTTGGTTTTGCACGCCCATTGCTTTACAATGGGGCCGTGTCCATACGCCGTGAAAAAGATTGAGCCTGCTCTTTTTTCACGGCCGCAAATACAGCACTCACGGCCATATGGCACACCATGGAATTATTGCGGGCCGATTTTGTGGCCCCATAGAAATCTACTGGGGCCACAAAACCGGCCCGCAAAAACATGGCAAGTGTAAAACCAGCCTAAGTCTATATAGCTGACGGTTAAACCATGTGGAACAATGCAAACCGGACGCCAACAAATGGAAATGACATTTGAGAGCCTTTGATAGATTTGATGAAATGTGGCTACATTTTCTCATATTGAAATGGTGATGTTTGGCTATATGTACAGATTTCTTTTAACATTATTTGATATACTAGATGGTATGGCTACTGGGATGGGAGGAGGATGAGGTAGAGCCCATTAATCCCATGGGATATAAAGCAGTGTTTGTATGTGTGTATAAAACTCACTGCTGGGATGTTTGAAATAAAGATTGGATTTGTACAAGTATCTCTATGGTGTTATGCAGGGCTGTAGAGTCAGTGTCGGCATCCATTTTGGTGGAGTCGGTATAAAATGGACCGACCCCTAAAATATATAATAAATTGGGTACAGTACACATAGGGGATGCGGGATCATTGATTCTTCTGGATTAGTGATGTGGGGGAATTAAATTCATGGCATTGTTCATACACGCCTCTAATGAATCGCCATGTTTTTACTTCATTGGAGTTCATATTAATATTTGTGCAGATATTCATCAATCTTTATTCTCCTACCATTTATATACATAGTGTAGGTTTTTAGACTACAATGGATAAAGCACGCATATATCATTAGCGCATGTATATATGTTGAATGTATGGTGTAACTATAGTAACAACTTACCGCACCTTCTCCGGTTAATGTAACGCAGACACCTTATTTCTGGTGGTGTGACACACACCTGGCACGTTTGTATATCTTAAAAAAAAAAATTACCCTGCGCTTCACAATAAATGATGATACACATAAAGTAAATAAATGACCAGTACCTTACTGAATAGAGGCCTTCCGATGTTGAAAGGTCCTGTGGCTGTAGAAAAGATGATGTCTGTCGTATTTCTCTGTTCTTCCTTGTTAATCCTTTTGGTTCAGATTGTAAAATATAAGAGTCTTTTAACATAAGTCCAGATAACAATCCAAAGGGTTAATTGATCAGACCACAAGGGTACCGTCCCGGCCGGTGGCAGCACACCTTGCGATATTGTGTCTGAGAGAATGGAGCCGTGAAGGTGCAGCTTGGCTGCAGGACCTTCCGTGATGTCACTGGCATTCCTGAGGAAGAAATCAGTGAATTTTGAAACGCGTAGGAAGTGGTCTTGTGTGCAGATTGTAGCTGGTCACGTGATTTCTATCACATGCCAGTGACATCACGGAAGGTCCTGCAGCCAAGCTGCACCTTCACGGCTCCATTCTCTCAGACACAATATCGCAAGGTGTGCTGCCACCGGCCGGGACGGTACCCTTGTGGTCTGATCAATTAACCCTTTGGATTGTTATCTGGACTTATGTTAAAAGACTCTTATATTTTACAATCTGAACCAAAAGGATTAACAAGGAAGAACAGAGAAATACGACAGACATCATCTTTTCTACAGCCACAGGACCTTTCAACATTGGAAGGCCTCTATTCAGTAAGGTACTGGTCATTTATTCACTTTATGTGTATCATCATTTATTGTGAAGCGCAGGGTAATTTTTTTTTTATATTAACACTTCGCAACCAGGGCAAATTGGAGGTTAATTTTGCCAAACCATTGCTGCTCCACATTCCTAGTTTCTTGCAAAGCGCCCGGGTTTTTCTTTTTTATACGTTTGTATATCTTATTTATGTGCCTTCATAAAAGTAATCTAATTACTCATTTATTTTTGCTTGATTATTGGCGTATAAGTTTTTTTTATGCTGTCTTAGGGGCCGCGTATCCTCGGAGTTATAGTATTAGGTCACTTCCGATATTTGGAACACAAGCGCGTCATGTCTGGTTATATGGAACGCATATTGATTGTCTGCGCATGCGCAATGTACTCCCTGCATTTTCTAACAAATCGCAGATGCCGAGTCAGGTCACTTCCGACAGTGGAACGCATAGCGCGTCATCTCCTGTGATACGGAGCGCAGAGTAAGGTCACTTCTGACAGTGGAACGCATAGCGCGTCATCTCCTGTGATGTGGAGCGCACACAGTTTTGTTCGCGCATGCGTGATTGATCCCCCCATTCCCTGACTTTCTTTGACTGAAGCACACAGCCAAAGCTGCACACAGGTGTCGGCATTTTGTGTGTGTTTACAAGTGCACTTGTATGGTATTCATAGCAGCCTGACATACACAGTGACGACTTCCCCTGATGAAGCTGCTATAGGCAGCAACACGCGTTGGGCAGAGCGGGCAATGTTACACTCCATTGGGTAAACATGATTGTCAGCATATTTTGACTAGTCATGGGACCACCATGAGGAATATGGGTACTTGTGTTAAATTCTTACATAACTTTGGATTATTGAGTTATTTCTTATTTTTGCTTTGTCATTGATTATTTGATTCATTATTCCTCCTTTTAGTCCATTTATTTCACCATCTATAACCTTTCATTATTACTCCTTGGGGGTGATTTATTGATAAATATAAGCATTGGCTATGTATTTTACATGAGGAATATACACTTTTTTCTCATTTGCCTGCTCACCATTCTTTTGCATGTCATGCCTTCTATAGTTTTAATATGTGTCTCTTTTGGCAATTTTTGTCTGAATAAAGCCTTTTTAACTTATCATTCATGCCATGTGTGCACTATTTTGCACTCTTTTCTCTGCCTTGTTCACATTCTGTTAAGGGTATGCCACAACTAAACGAGATCGCAAACGAGATCACTAAAACGTCACTATTTTGCAATCTCGTTAGCGACCTCGTTGTGTGTGGCATGTAGCAACGATGTGGCCCCTGCTGTGATGTCGCTGATCGCTCACTAGCGTTCTGGACCGTTTTTTGATCGTTGGTGTCCCGCTGTTGAGCCTATATCGCTGTGTTTGGCACCTTTTGCGAATGACGAGCGACCTCGTTTGTGACACATATGGTGTTTAGCGTCACGGAATGGATCGCAATATCTGTAAGTTCTCTTTTGCGTCACAGAGAGGATCGCAGAAGTTGCAAAGCAGGCTAGCAGGACGCAGAGAGCAGGAGCGATGCTGGAAATTCCTATGAATCAGAAGCGCTCAGTACATGCTAATGACATCCTAACGACCGCCAAAGTCGTTAAAGAGATCGCTGACCGCTGATGAGTTGTTAATGAGATCTCCTGTTTGGCAGCTACTAGCGACCTAAAAGATCACACCAACGATCTCATTAGCTTGCGTCGTTATTGAGATCGCTAACCAGATCGCTAAGTGTGGCAGTACCTTTAGTGCTTTGGTTGCACCAAGCTGTAAAATTATTTAATGTAAATTTTAGTGGTGCCCACCTTCCCACACATGTAAATTGGGTACAGTAGTTCAATGCAGGATGGGCTGTAAATGTTTTGTGAAAGTTATGAAATGTCCTATAAAAGGTCTGTTCTGTTCCTGATCTAAGGGTCTCGGCTTTTAGTGGAGATGACTCTGTGCAGCACTTTATGCACATGCTCAGTAGTGAGGCAGTGCTGTGGAGTCGGGGGGTCAAGGAAATTGAGGAGTCGGTGCTGATGGCGACTGATAACCACTGTCTATGTTTGATGCAAACACACAATTAAGGCACTTATGACTGAAAGGTCAGAATGTGAAAGCTAATGACCTACCGCCCAGAAGGACCACATGCGCATTATACACCGCACCCCGTCAGATTTGTGGGAATGATCATATACAGTAGTAGAAAGAAAAAAAAAAAAAACATTGTACTCACCGCACAGCATAAATAGCAGAACACAGATTAATGTGGCCACAAAGACCAGAAACGTTAGACCAACACTCTGCCACATGTTCTAATTAGTTCCTGAAATACAAAATCAGAAAGAACACATTGGTAAATTGTGTAATTGGGAAAGCTGCCGCTCTGCCATCGCAGTATCCTAAATTAGATTATTGGCAGCAATTTTTGCCATCCCAAAACACTTGTTAAGGCCAAATATAGACAACAGGTTTTTCTTGTGTGCATGAAAAACTGTCTTATTCTTTTCAGCGTGCTGGATACATTGTAAAAACTGACACGTGGATTTAAAATCTGTGTGTCATCCATTTTTTGTTGGATAAGAATTTTAACTTCTCACATGAACTGGTCAGTGAAAAATGGTTACCACATTGATGGCATCAGCGTGCTCACAAATCCCCCCCACGCCCTTTATAGACCCAGTCACCTGAATGGACAAGTTTGATGCACAAAACAGAACAAAGCTCAATTTTTTCAAAACCCCTAAGGCCTAAGAGCGATACTACATGCTATGGCTATGCATGCATCTAATACTTCACCCACCATGATACCCAATGGCCACAAGATTTTGAAATCAAACCTTGCGACCACAGGGTGCGCTCTGATGTGCATCATTTCGGGTGCATATGCCTCCTGGAGACGGACTCACAGATGCACTCTACTACGTCTGAGTGTCTGCCTCCAGTAGACGTATACGCCTGAAAATGATGTACGTCAGAGCGCACACTGACTGTAGCCACCATTATAGTATACGGTCCTATCGGCACATATGCCTGAATCCCATTTTGCGGGGGATTCAGACGCAAGCTCCAACAGGACCAATGAACATGGGCAAAACAAAGTGGGAAAGGAGTCTAAGAGCTCATTCAGAAATCCGTTTTCTTTTTACATGAGTTTTGTTATTTTTCATGGATATATATTTCACGTCCATTATAACTTCTGGGGTGTCCACATGCTCTTTTTGCGGCACAACCGGTTGGCAGCAAGGCATGTGTGATTTTGATCTATGTCACGGATTAAATTTGCCAACGAAAGTCTATAGGTTAACCCCTTCATGAACGGAGCTTTGTGCGTTTCCGTGTTTTGCTCCCCTTCTTCCTAGAGCGATAACTTTTTCATTTTTTGGACAATATGACCATGTGAGGGCTTGTTTTTTTGCGGGACGAGTTGTACTTTTGAAAGACACCTTTGGTTTTAACATATCATGTACTAGAAAATGTGAAAAAAAAATCCAAGTGCGGTGCAAAAAAGTGCAATCTCACACTTTTTTTTTCACCATGTTCACTAAATGCTAAAACTGACCTGCCGTTATGATTCCCCAGGTCATCACGAGTTCATAGACACCAAACATGTCTAGGTTCTTTTTTATCTAAGTGGTGAAAAAAAAAAACCCAAACTTTGTTAAAGAAAAAAAAAAATTGTGCCATTTTTCTGATACCCGTAGCGTCTCCATTTTTCGTGATCTCGGGCTGGGTGAGGGTTTATATTTTGCACGCTGAGTTGACGTTTTTAATGATACTATTTTTGTGCAGATACGATCTTTTGATCGGCTGTTATTGCATTTTAATGCAATATCACGGTGACCAAAAAAAGTAATTCTGGCGTTTTGACTTTTTTTGCTTGCTACGCCGTTTAGTGATCAGGTTAATCCTTTTTTTTATTGATAGATCGGGCAATTCTGAACGCGGCGATACCAAATATGTGTATGTTTGAATCTTTTTGTATTGTTTTATTTTGAATGGGGCGAAAGGTGGTGATTTAAACTTTTATTTTTTTATATATTTTTAAAAACTTTTTTTTTTTTTTTAAACTTTTGGCATGCTTCAATAGTCTCCATGGTAGACTAAAACCTGCCATAACCCGATCGGCTCCGCTATATACAGGCGATGATCAGATCGACAGCATGTAGCAGAATTGCTGACTTGCTATGAGCGCCGACCACAAGGTGGCGCTCATAGCAATCCAGTGGTGACAACCATAGAGGTCTCTAGGAGACCTCTGGTTGTCATGCCAAACTATCGGTGACCCGCGATCACGTGACGGGGTCACCAATGGGCGGATTTCCGGCCCTATGGTCGGAAGTGCAAGTTAAATGCCGCTATCAGCGTTTGACAGTGGCATTTAATGTGTTAATAGCCGCGGGTGGATCGTGATTCCACCCGCAGCTATTCAGGGCACATGTCAACTGTTCAAAACATTTTGAGGACTTTGAGGGGTGCAGTTTTTAGAATGGTGTCACTTTTGGGTATTTTCTGTCATATAGGCCGCCCGAAGTCACTTCAAATGTTATGTGGTCCCTAAAAATTATTTTGTCAACTTAGTTCTAAAAATGAGTAATTACTGATCAACTTTAAACCCTTTTAACTTTCTAACAAAAAAAAATGTATGTTTTTAAAAAATGATAGATGTAGACATGTGGGAAATGTTATTTATTAACTATTTTGCGTGACTTCCTGATTTAAGGAAATAAAAATTAAAAGTTTAAAAATTGTGAAGTTTTCAAAATTTATGCCTAATTTCCAATATTTTCACAAATAAACGCAAGTTATATCATGGAAATTTTACCACTATCATGAAGCACAATATGTCATGAAAAAACAGGTCTCCGAATGAGTGGGATAAGCTGAAGCGTTCCAGAGTGATAACCGCAAAGTAACACTGGTCAGATTTCAAAACTTTGGCCTGGTCATCAAGGTCAAAATTGGCTTGGTCACTAAGGGGTTAATGGTGAACTGCATCCTGATAAATCCAAGTGCAAGACACAGTGAAATACACAGCGAATGCGCTCAGAATGTAATGCTAGCTGAACCTTTGTCCAGCAATTTTAAAAATTTCCCATCCTAGCCAAAAGACCTGGAAAAGGGTGTGCGGATAAATAAGAAAAAGTGAAGTATATGTGCAAGTGTGCCAAAACTCAAGTGGGTTTCCCAGGCCCTGCAAGTTAGCGAACCCCAAGATCACCACTCTAGGGGGAAATCAGGCTTTCAACCTTACCGGCCTAATGGAATCAATCCTGGAGGACCAAAGTTTCCACTGGAGGAATCTATAAGCCACCTGGTGTACCAACCAACGCACCATACATACCCAGTGTGCATAATCCATCAACCTACTAGTGCGGCCCAGGCCAAAGCCGCCTTTTCCAAAGTTACTACACTGGATCTTAGCCAAAAGGCCGACAAGCAAAAGAATACACTGTGTGTAGGATACTGCTCTACTGAATATACTATCAAGCCTGGGGAATAACGGCCAGGCTCTAATAAACATGCACTAGAGCAATGCCCCCTGGTGGTGTACAAGTCAAAGTCTGATCACAAGTGACATGTTTGCTTTAGGTAATGGGATGTATATGAGCAGTAACCTTGTGCTGCAAATCCTGGCATAAAAGGAAAGACATCTGGAGAGGAGATAAGATTCAGAGCAAACAAGTCACAGCCCAAACAGATGTCAGCACTATTTAGCAATCCCGTTAGCGATGTTGTTCAGTGCGGCATCTGCCAGCGACGAGCTTCCTGCTGTGATCTCGCTCGTCGCTGGAATCGTTCCGGACCCTATTTTCTCGTCGGCGCTCCCGCTGGGTAAGTATATATCGCTAGTGTGGCACCTTTTCTTAGCGATTTAGCGGTACTTTTGTACCGCTAAAGTCGTTAAGAAGATCGCTAACGGCGATAGCGTCGTTAACTATATCGCTAAATGTGGCAGCACTTAGCGATATAGAAACAATCCCGCTAGCGATTGCATTAGTATGCGTCGTTATCGTGATCGCTAGCGGATTGTTTAGTGTGGCAGTACCTTAAATATATGCTGTGGCTTTAAATGCCTGGGCAGAGCAGTGTTTCCCAATGACGGTCGCCAGCAGGACCACTTACCACTTTCAGATCCACTTTTCATTCTGCCACGTGACAGAACTATGTGAAAGGTCGGGCTCATTTTTTGCTGCTTCACAAGTCACCTTTATGGCAGCACCAGGCCTCTACCATCCCTGTGTGGTCCCAGAATCACAATGTTTGCAGGTTGCCTGGCAACCCAAAACCTGAGCCTCCACAAGAAACTCTTCGGAGAACCTGCAACCTTTTCCAAAACAGATAAACCACAGCAAGTAGGAGAACACTTGTCTGGGGCTGCCACCTATGGGTGTACCCGGCACCGGCGCTCCCAGCTGTGGGCAGACAGGGGCTGAATGGACACTAGTAGCATGCGCACGAGGGGGTTTCAGGAGGTCTTTGTAGTCTTACATAGGACTGCAGGTTGGTTATCAGCGTCACACCACTGCAATGGTTATCATTTGGACATTGTGGGCAGAGTTTAGAGTTTTCACCCGATTCGTCCCTTGTAGATTTTCTAAGCGCTGTAAAAAATGTCACAAATATACCCTGCCCCGTCCGGAGTCACCCGAAGTGCACAAGGTATTTTTATGCCATTTTTTGGCAAAATGTAAAACTTTTTGCACTAAAAGATTTGTAAAAAACACAAAATTCTTGCGCTACACGCGCCATTAGGAACTGGTCAAAGAAAACAAGTAGAAAAATAAGCTAAAAAAAAAAAATCACAAAGGCTGAGTCATGGAGCACAAGCCAGGCACAATCTCTGCTCTGCTACATGGGCCACCAACCACCACACCCTGCCACCACTGGGGCAGTGTACTCGTATGGACACACGCTATACACAGACCTGTGTGCTGCCCCCTGCTGGCTGAGAGTCGCACTGCAGCGCATTGTTTATGACTGACTTCTCCATAGAGAACAGGGACGTTTGCCGTCACCTCGGCAGCCCCGGCCTCAGCCGTGGGAGAAGTAACAGCAGTGTACCGGCTCCTCGGCATATGTGCAGCGGTCCGCACACACTGCTTGTCCTTGGCAGCCACGGACACACGTCAGTCCCGGCCACCAACCGCTATCACACCGGCTCCCAGCTCAGGCCCCGCACCCGCTGCTAGCTGTACTGCTGTTACCTGAGCTCCGCCTGCCCCGGGGAACCGCAAACAATGCAATGGAAGCTCGTCCCAGGGCCGCTCATGACACGGTCACCTCATAGCTCCGCCCCCACACCCAATAATTGGTCAAGGAATCACTGCCGACCTATCAATAAGAGTTATTCTTCCGGTAGCTGTGATGCAACATGGCCACGCCCACTAACAAGCTGTTTAGTCTTGGAAGCTAGAGAATGTACTGCGGCAGCTGCACTGGGAGGCGCCTTGCATGGTGTGAGCATGGCCTTCGGCCACGAGATGGCGCTGTGGTGCGCAGAGCATAATCCGCTTGATACAGTGTGTTACTATGTGGAATCAATAGTCTAAGTGCACGGACACGCCCCCTGTGCACTTCTCAAGTCACATCAGTCCTGTACCAAAAGGCTATCATTGCTATGTCAGACCCCCATTGATTAGTTATTCTCAATCCTATGCAGCCTACAGGGGAGACATTTAGATTCAATCTAGGACTAACACACTCTTAACAGCGTTCGCCCCAGAGATCATCGAAAAAGGAGAATTTATGATTTCTAGGAAACATTCTCGCTATTCTCTGTGAGGCTCAGGAGTCAAAGTGAAAAGGGTTTTAGTTATGTAAACTTTAAAAAAAAAAGGTTAATTTTTTTCTTGGTGATCAGATTAGTAGATTTTATATTTTGGTGGATTGTGTTTTTACAAACGCAGGGATACCACACGAGTATTTTTTTTAAATTTTAATGTGGGAAAAGAGACGTGATTTGAACTTTTAATTATTTTTTTAGTTTATTTTGCAGTCCCCTAAGGAAACTTGAACCTGCAATTATCTGATCACTTGTGCTATATAGGCTTTCACAGGAATACCGTCATGACAGGCACGGGGGTCTTCAGCAGACTCCTGGCTGTCAAGGCAACCCACGGGTGTCCTACAGACGCCATGATTGGAAATTAGAACAGCGCCTCCAGGGATATGAGTTGCTAATGCTGCTGTCATAGATTGACATCAGCATTTAATAGGTTAACAGCTGCGGGTGGGCAGAGGTTGATTCTGACACTTTGAGCTCTCATCTCAAGACATTCAGCAGAGCTGATTACGAGGACTGTTGTGTTCCCCAAACACGTCCCAGTTAAGTATCCGTGTTGTACAGATTATTGTGTATACTTATGTGACCTGTAATTGTATATACTCTTGTCTGTATGTATTTTGTTGCCTTTTAATGCTGCTATATACAGTACAGACCAAAAGTTTGGACACACCTTCTCATTTAAAGATTTTTCTGTATTTTCATGACTATGAAAATTGTACATTCACACTGAAGGCATCAAAACTATGAATTAACACATGTGGAATTATATACTTAACAAAAAGTGTGTAACAACTGAAAATATGTCTTATATTCTAGGTTCTTCAAAGTAGCCACCTTTTGCTTTGATTACTGCTTTGCACACTCTTGACATTCTCTTGATGAGCTTCAAGAGGTAGTAACAAGAAATGGTTTTCACTTCACAGGTGTGCCCTGTCAGGTTTAATAAGTGGGATTTCTGGCCATATAAATGGGGTTGGGACCATCAGTTGTGTTGTACAGAAGTCTGGTGGATACACAGCTGATAGTCCTACTGAATAGACTGTTAGAATGTGTATTATGGAAAGAAAAAAGCAGCTAAGTAAAGAAGAACGAGTGGCCATCATTACTTTAAGAAATGATGATGATGATGATGTATCTGGAAATGATGTACTGCAAAAGGAAGAAAGTTTTATGTTTTGAGTTGCAACTGTACTGTGTCTCTGTCTTTACACAAGTGACTGGAGGGGAACGTAAGCCACGGAGAGAAGGTCCAGAAGGTGCAAAGAGAAGAGAGACAAGTACATAGATAATGGGACATTCTTTGTATGTGACGAGAGGCCAGGGTGCGCAAGAGCCATCAGTCTCGGCCATGACTACGGCTCTGGCCTACCCTTTCACACTACAAGAGGAGAGATGATAGAAGGTTTTTTAATGTGACACAACTAAATTCAGCTGTGCTGTCCCTCCCTTGAAGGGTGCCAGTACTTTCTAATCATGCTGGAAGTTAGACCAGATCAGAGCTGTTCTTCTTTTCTTTTAATATTACTGCCTGCTTGTAATAATGAAAATTAAATCATTAGAGGACACATACTTTTATTGCTAATATCTGCATAACGGAGAGGTGAAATTAAAAAATAAAACAAAACAGTGTTGAGTTTAGGCTGCCAATCTTTTCGCTGTTCCTGAAGATAAAATGCTGCATGAGGATTCTGGAAGTGGCTCTCTTATAGAGAACACAGGAGTGCTCAAGTGAGTCAAGGGCAGGGGCGGACACTGACAGCTTGAGGCCCCTGTGCAAAAAATGTGTCTGGGCCCCCCTCCCTGCGATGCATGCTGCTTATGATGGAGATGGATATATATATATTGTATGTGTTATATATATATATACCCTCTTATATAATTGTCTAATGCTGTCTGTCTGTAACGGAAATCCCGCGTCGCTGATTGGTCGCGCCCAGCCGGACGCGACCAATCAGCGACAGGCAGTCTGGCCGCGAATTGGCACAAGCCGCTGATCTCCCGACAGTAGCCGCTGGTCATCTCCTGCCGCATGGAGGTCAGCGGCGACGCAGCTGGGAGATGACCGGCGCCGGCTGCTCGCAGCGGAAGTACCCTAACCGGCGGCCTCCACGTCAACCCCAGCAGCAGCCTCCACGTACATACTCACCTTCCGTCCCTGCATCCCTGTCCCAGCGCGTCTGCTTCTTCCTGTGCGGTGCAGTCACGTAGTACCACTCATTAAGGTCATGAATATGGACGCGACTCCACTCCCATAGGCGTGGCGTCCATATTCATGACCTTAATGAGCGGTACCACGTGGGTCACAGGAAGAAGCTGACGCGCCGGGATAGAGATGCAGGGACGTACAGCGACGGTGTCAGGGTAAATATGATGTGGGAGGACGGGGCAGCCCAGCCATGCATACAAGGTGGGACAGGGGAGCCATGCATACAAGGATGGGAGGGGGGGAGCGGAGCCATGCATACAAGGATGGGAGGGGGGAGTGGTGCCATGCATACAAGGATGGGAGGGGGGAGTGGAGCCATGCATACAAGGATGGGAGGGGGGAGTGGAGCCATGCATACAAGGAGGGGAGGGGGAGAGGAGCCATGCATACAGGATGGGACAGGGGAGCCATGTATACAGGATGGGAGGGTGGAGCGGAGCCATGCATACAAGGAGGGGAGGGGGGAGAGGAGCCATGATACAAAAATGGGAGGAGGGTGCGGAGCCATGTATACAGGATGGGACAGGGGAGGCATGCATACAAGGAGGGGAGAGGGGGAGCGGAGCCATGCATACAAGGAGGGGAGGGGGGAGTGGAGCCATACATACAAGGAGGGGAGGGTGGGAGCGGAGCCATGTATACAGGATGGGACAGGGGAGCTATGCATACAAGAATGGGAGGGGGGAGCGGAGCCATGCATACAAGGATGGGAGGGGGGAGTGGAGCCATGCATACAAGGATAGGAGGGGGAGTGGAGCCATGCATACAAGGAGGGGAGGGGGGAGAGGAGCCATGAATACAGGATGGGACAGGGGAGCCATGTATACAGGATGGGAGGGTGGAGCGGAGCCATGCATACAAGGAGGGGAGGGGGGAGAGGAGCCATGCATACAAGGATGGGAGGAGGATGCGGAGCCATGTATACAGGATGGGACAGGTGAGGCATGCATACAAGGAGGGGAGGGGGGAGCGGAGCCATGCATACAAGGAGGGGAGGGGGGAGCGGAGCCATACATACAAGGAGGGGAGGGTGGGAGCGGACCCATGTATACAGGATGGGACAGGGGAGCCATGCATATAAGGATGGGAGGGGGAGCGGAGCCATGCATACAAGGATGGTAGAAGGGAGCGGAGCCATGTATACAGGATGGGACAGGGGAGCCATGTTTACAATGATGGGAGGGGGGAGCGGAGCCATGCATTCAAGGAGGGGAGGGGGGAGAGGAGCCATGCATACAAGGATGGGAGGAGGGAGCGGAGCCATGTATACAGGATGGGACAGAGGAGCCAGTTTACACGGATGGGAGGGGGGAGCGGAGCCATGCATACAAGGAGGGGAGGGGGGAGCGGAGTCATGCATAAAAGGATGGGAGGGTGGGAGCAGAGCCATGCATAAATGAACTACATACATATGCTAGAATACCCGATGCGTTAGAATCGGGCCACCATCTAGAATATATATATATATATATATATATATTTATATATTATATATATATATATATATATGAAATATATATATATATATAAAATATATATATATATATATATATATATATTGGAAAAAACTCCACTTCTGCACCACGTCCTCAGCAATCACCATATCACATACATAGCCAGCAGCTTTTATTTTGGTCAAAAGATTTTTTAATCCGTTACCATGACAAGGTAGACTCCTTTGGCCAGGCCCTACTCTACTCTAACCTATTAAACATTTGTTAAAATATAAGAACGCTAACCAGCTCACCGGTTTGTAGAAGCACGGATCCTCCGCTTGATCAAACGTGAAGATACATGAGAAAATGAAGGAAAAAGGGATCCAGCTTCAATAAAATCTTCATCTTTATTGATTCATAAAAACATGAATAATGGCATGCTCCTGGACAAGCTCAGGACAAGGCTACGCGTTTCGATCACAGGGATCTTTATCACAGCTGACATATTCAGACAAAGGCACATATTTAAGACAAAGGAAGACCAATCACGATCAGAAAAAATGTCATGTGATTTTTGACAAGTCCTTTAACAATTTTCACATAACGAATAAAGAAAAAAAAAAAAAAAAAAAAAAAATATTTGCACAAATAAAATCAATGCAAAGAAATAAAATTAATAATGGAACATCAATTCGTTTCTTTTGTTGAGACCAAATGGATGTCTGGTATGTAGATTAAAGATCCAGAAAGCTTCACGTGTGAGGAGTCGCTGACGTGCATCTCCACCTCGGGCAGACAGGTTAACACTTTCAATACCTGTGACTTGGAAGGAAGAAACATTGCGAGCATGCTGAAAAATAAAATGTTTAGCAGCAGCAGAAATATTGCGATTCGAAGAAACATTCTTTACATCCTGCAAATGTTCAGCAATCCTGATTTTTAGTTTCCTAGTAGTGCAGCCTATATAAGATAAATTGCAAGTAGTGCACATAATTTTATATACCACATAGCATGAATTACAATTGATATATTTGTTAATGGTATAAATCGCTAGTGCTGTCATTATTTTCAAAGGTTTTCGTTACACAAACATATTTGCAAAGTGCACATCTATTGTGGCCACATTTATAAAAACCTTTATGTTCTAACCACGATGTTTTATGAGAAGAGAAATTATTACTGAACATGCTTGGAGAAACTTTGTTATCAATAGATGGCGCTTTCCTTGAAACAACATTAATACCTGATGGAAGAATGTCAGCAAGAGAGGGATCTTCATATAAAATAGGCAGCGATCTCAAAATGATTTTTTTGATGTCCCCAAATTGAGGACTATATTGAGCACAAAAATATGGTTTCACTGCAAGATCATTTTTTTGTTGTCGCCCTCCACTAATGAGATCCTCTCTGTTTTTATTACTTACAATTGTTCGTGCTCTTTTTAATGACCATTTAGGATAATTTCTGTTTTTTAATTTTGTATCCACACAATTAAATTCCGTTTCCAAAGCTGTAGGATCGCTGCAGTTTCTCAAAATTCTGGTATATTCACCCAAAGGAATCGATTTAATAGTATGTTTGGGGTGACTGCTTGCTGCATGCAAGATAGAATTACCAGCACAAGGTTTGCTGAACGTTTTAGTAATAATAACAGAGTCATGTACCCCATATAAATCAAGATCCAAAAAAGAAATTTTGTTATGATGAAATTTATGAGTAAAATGTATGTTGAATGAATTAGAATTGATATAATCAATAAATCCGGATATGGCAGGTACATCACCACTCCAAATGATGAGTAAATCATCAATATATCTACCATACCAAGCAATCGAGTCAATAAATGGATTAGTAGCTGAAAAAATAAAAAAATATTCCCAATATGACATAACAAGATTAGCTAGGGATGGCGCGAATTTCGCACCCATCGCCACGCCAGATTTTTGTAAAAAAAATTTATTGTCAAATGAGAAAAAATTGTGGGTTAATAAAAATTGAATAACTTGTAAAATATAATTAATGAGATCCTGGGAATAATTACTGAATTTCGTTAAGACAAACTGCAGCGCTGTCATGGCAACATTGTAAGGTATACAGGTATATAAAGAAGTCACATCACAACATAACCAAGTATATTCTTTAAACCAGATTTTCTTGGAAAACATTCTCAACACTTCTTTAGAATCTTTAATATAACCAGGAGTGATTTGTACTAGTGGTTGAAGTAGTGAGTCAACCCATTCACCCAGATGTTCATTTAAAGATCCAATCCCTGAGACAATAGGTCTCATGGGGGGGATTTTCATATCCTTGTGAATTTTTGGGAGACCATGCATGATAGGGATAATAGGATGAGACACTGTGAGATAATCAGTTTGTTTTTTGGTTAGAATGCCAAGGCTGAAACCCTCATTGATAATTTGGATAATCTCACCTTTAAATTTATCAGTGGGATTTGTATGGAGTTTTTCATATACATCACTGTCAGACAAGAGAGACATAATTTGAGAATGATAATCCTCTTTATTCAGGATAACTACCATGCCACCCTTGTCCGACATTTTAATTATTATATCTGACATACTTTTGATCTCATCTAATGCAGTTTTCTGGGCTTTTGTTAAATTGGAATGATTTCTGCTGCTGCCCATTTTAACCCTATCATGAAGGATTTTTAAATCCCTCTCTATCACCTCCTGGTATTTAGTCATGCAATCAGGCCTGGATTGAATGGGATAAAAAGAGGGATTTTTTGTTTTAAACACAGGTGCATGAATAATATCAGATTCATTATCATAGGAATGAGTAGACAAACTAAACAAAGTGTTGAGAGATACCTGTTCTCTGAAAGACAAGTCAGTAAATTCATTATTATATGTCAGCGACTCCTGCAAAGGGGTCTCATCAGAATGATTTAAAAAATGCTTTTTGATGGTAAGGTCTCGCATAAACTTATTGACGTCCAAAATAGTAGAAAAAAGATTGAAATTCTGATCGGGCACAAAATTCAGACCTAAGGACAAAACATCTAATTGCGTTTTGGTAAAGTCTCGTGCAGATAAATTCAAGACATTATCATGGTTTATTATTTGCGATAATTCTTCCTGCGGCGTGTAATCATGACATGATCTTTGTCGGTGTTTTCTGCCACCCCGCCTTTTACGTTTTTTGAATGACGAAAAAACTTTGTGGTGTGAACACTGTCATTAGAGGAAACACTCAGATTATTGTCAGATGAATCCAACTCAGAGGATGTAAAACAGACATGTGGTTTAGATACCGGTTCATTGAGAGCATGGTTGCGTTTTAAAATAGATTTAGGAGTTCTATGACCCCGCTCCCAATGGCCCCAGTCATAGACTTTCTTGGTTGAATAGTCTCTTAGATCACGAGAAAATTTTCTTTTTTTCCGGTCCATGATATCCTTTTCTAGGCTAGAGACATTACCTTGCATTTTAGCCACAAGTGAGTCATACTGAGTCAACGATTTAAATTCAGTGAGCGCAGTATCTGCATCATTCATTTGTTTCTGAATATACTCCAATTTATTACTCTCATATTTGACTATGAGTTGCATTAGGTTGGAAGAACAATTACTGAGTATCTGATTCCACTCTTCAATGAAAATGTCAGAAAAAATTGTAGTGGGGATTTTTTTAATACGAAGCCCCTTGGAATCATATCCTTAGCTAGATAATTTTGGAGGGTAGTATGATCCCACCACAACTTTGTTTCTTGAAGCAAAAGTTTTTCCATTTTGTTGATATTTTCATTCAGATCTGGCATGTCTGGAATTTCGTTAATATCACCAGAAAACACTTGTGCCGCTTTGACAGATCTGTCTTGAACAAAAATAGATGCCATAATAAAGCTGGTGCCTGAGCTTAATGACTGAGTCCACTTTTAAAATACTTGAAAATATTGAGCATGAAACCGGGGGCACGGTAATCAAAAGTACAAATATAAGAACGCTAACCAGCTCACCGGTTTGTAGAAGCACGGATCCTCCGCTTGATCCAGCTTCAATAAAATCTTCATCTTTATTGATTCATAAAAACATGAATAATGGCATGCTCCAGGACAAGCTCAGGACAAGGCTACGCGTTTCGATCACAGGGTTAGCGTTCTTATATTTGTACTTTTGATTACCGTGCCCCGGTTTCATGCTCAATATTTTCAAGTATTTTAAAAGTGGACTCAGTCATTAAGCTCAGGCACCAGCTTTATTATGGCATCTATTTTTGTTCAAGACAGATCTGTCAAAGCGGCACAAGTGTTTTCTGGAGATATTAACGAAATTCCAGACATGCCAGATCTGAATGAAAATATCAACAAAATGGAAAAACTTTTGCTTCAAGAAACAAAGTTGTGGTGGGATCATACTACCTCCAAAATTATCTAGCTAAGGATATGATTCCAAGGGGGCTTCGTATTAAAAAAATCCCCACTACAATTTTTTCTGACATTTTCATTGAAGAGTGGAATCAGATACTCAGTAATTGTTCTTCCAACCTAATGCAACTCATAGTCAAATATGAGAGTAATAAATTGGAGTATATTCAGAAACAAATGAATGATGCAGATACTGCGCTCACTGAATTTAAATCGTTGACTTTGTATGACTCACTTGTGGCTAAAATGCAAGATAATGTCTCTAGCCTAGAAAAGGATATCATGGACCGGAAAAAAAGAAATTTTTCTCGTGATCTAAGAGACTATTCAACCAAGAAAGTCTATGACTGGGGCCATTGGGAGCGGGGTCATAGAACTCCTAAATCTATTTTAAAACGCAACCATGCTCTCAATGAACCGGTATCTAAACCACATGTCTGTTTTACATCCTCTGAGTTGGATTCATCTGACAATAATCTGAGTGTTTCCTCTAATGACAGTGTTCACACCACAAAGTTTTTTCGTCATTCAAAAAACGTAAAAGGCGGGGTGGCAGAAAACACCGACAAAGATCATGTCATGATTTACACGCCGCAGGAAGAATTATCGCAAATAATAAACCATGATAATGTCTTGAATTTATCTGCACGAGACTTTACCAAAACGCAATTAGATGTTTTGTCCTTAGGTCTGAATTTTGTGCCCGATCAGAATTTCAATCTTTTTTCTACTATTTTGGACGTCAATAAGTTTATGCGAGACCTTACCATCAAAAAGCATTTTCTAAATCATTCTGATGAGACCCCTTTGCAGGAGTCGCTGAAATATAATAATGAATTTACTGACTTGTCTTTCAGAGAACAGGTATCTCTCAACACTTTGTTTAGTTTGTCTACTCATTCCTATGATAATGAATCTGATATTATTCATGCACCTGTGTTTAAAACAAAAAATCCCTCTTTTTATCCCATTCAATCCAGGCCTGATTGCATGACTAAATACCAGGAGGTGATAGAGAGGGATTTAAAAATCCTTCATGATAGGGTTAAAATGGGCAGCAGCAGAAATCATTCCAATTTAACAAAAGCCCAGAAAACTGCATTAGATGAGATCAAAAGTATGTCAGATA
>JARQOD010000006.1:265815909-265837009 GCA_033576555.1 Oophaga sylvatica | reverse complement strand
AATTGTAACATTGCAGGATTAAAGAATGTTTCTTGAATCGCAAATATTTTGCTGTGCTAAACATTTTATTTTTCAGCTGCTCGCAATGTTTCTTCCTTCCAAGTCACAGGTATTAAAGTGTTAACCTTTGCCCGGGTGGAGTGCCGTCAGGACTCCTCAACGTGAAGCTTTCTGGATTTTTAATCACAACCAACCCATTTTGGTCTCAACAAAAGAAACAAATTGATGTTCCATTATTAATTTTTTTCTTTGCATTGATTTTATTTGTGCAAAATATTTTTTTTTTTTTTTTTGTTTTTTTTTTTTATTTTTTTGTTGAAAAATTTGTAAAGGATTGTAAAAAAATCACATGACATTTTTCTGATCGTGATTGGTCTTCCTTTGTCTTAAAATTGCCTTAGCCCCTGAAATGCAGCGTGATAAAGATCCCTGTGATCGAAACGCTACCTGTCCCTGAGCTTGTCCAGGGCTGCCATATTCATGTTTTTAATGAATCATAAAGATGAAATTTTATTGAAGCTGGATCCCTTTTTTCCTTCTTTTTTCAGTAATTTCACGTTTGATCAAGCGGGAGGATCCGTGCTTCTACAAACGGTGAGGGTTAGCTTCTTATATTTGTACTTTTATTACCGGCCCCCGGTTTCATCTCAATATTTTCAAAGTATTTTAAAAGGGACTCAGTCATTAAGCCAGGCACCATTTATTATGGATCTATTTTTGTTCAAGACAGATCTTCAAAGCGGCACAATGTTTTCTGTGTTTTATTAACGAAATTCCGACAGCCAGATCTGAATGAAAAATATCAACAAAATGGAAAAACTTTTGCTTCAAGAAACAAAGTTGTGGTGGGATCAACTCCCTCCAAAATTTCAGCTAAGGAATGATTCCAAGGGGGCTTCGTATTAAAAAAATCCCCCACAAATTTTTTCACATTTTCATTGAAAGGGAACAAAAAACTCATAATTGTTCTTCCAACCCCTAATGCAACCATAGTCAAATATGGAGTAAAAATGGAGTATATTCAGAAAAAAAAGAATGATGCAGATACTGCCTCACTGAATTTAAACTTGTCGTATGACTCACTTGTGGCTAAAAAATGCAAGTAATGTCTCTAGCCAAAAAGGATATCTGGACGGAAAAAAAGAAAATTTTCTCGTGATCTAAGAGACTATTCAACCAAGAAAGTCATACTGGGGCCATTGGGGGGGGGGTCATAGAACTCCTAAATCTATTTTAAAACGAACCATGCTCCTCAATGAACCGGTACTAAACCCCCATGTCTTTTTACATCCTTGGTTGGATTCAATCTGACAAAATCTGAGTGTTTCCTTATGACGGGTGTTCACACCACAAATTTTTTTCGTCATTCAAAAAAGTAAAAGGCGGGGTGGCAAAAACACCGACAAAGTATGCAATTACACGCCGAGGAAGAATTTCGCAAATAATAAACCATAATAATGTTTTGAATTTATTGCACGAGACTTTCCAAAACCAATTTAATGTTTTTGTCCTTAGGTCGAATTTTGTGCCCGAAGAATTTCAATCTTTTTTCTACTATTTTGGACGTCAATAAGTTTATTAGACCTTACCATCAAAAAGCATTTTTAAATCTTCTGAAAAACCCCTTTGCAGGAGTCCGAATTTAATAATGAATTTTACTGCTTGTCTTTCAGAGAAAGGTATCCTAAAACCTTTGTTTTTTTGTCTACCATTCCTATGATAATGAATTGATCCCATTCATGCACCTGGTTTTAAAAAAAAAAAAAACCCCCTCTTTTTACCCATTCAATCCAGGCCGATTGATACTAAATACCAGGAGGTGATAGAAGGGATTTAAAAATCCTTCATGATAGGTTAAAAAAAAGGGCAGCGCGAAATCTTCCAAAATTTTAAAAAAAGCCCAGAAAACTGCATTAGATGAATCAAAAGTATGGATATAATAATTAAAATTCGGACAAGGGTGGCATGTAGTCATCCGAATAAAGAGGATTATCATTCTCAAATTAGTCTCTTTGTCTGCAGTGTTTATATGAAAAAAACTCCAACAAATCCCACTGATAAATTTAAAGGGAGATTTCCAAATTATCAATGAGGGTTTCAGCCTTGGATTCTAACCAAAAAACAACGATTATCCCATGTCCCTCCTATTATCCCTATCATGCAGCCCCAAAATTCACAAGGTTATGAAAATCCCCCCCATGGACCTATTGTTCAGGGATTGGATCTTTTAAATGAACATCTGGGTGAATGGGTTACTCACTATTCAACCACTATACAAATCATCCTGGTTATTTAAAGATTCTAAAAAAAAGTTTGAAATTTTTCCAAGAAAAAATTTGGTTAAAAGAAAAATACTTGGTTATGTTGTGAGTGATTCTTTATATACCTGTATACCTTACAATGTTGCCATTGACAAGCGCTGAGTTTGTCTTAAACAAATTCAGTAATTTTCCCAATCTCATTAATTATTTTTACAAGTTATTCAATTTTTATTAACCCACAATTTTTTTCTATTTGCAATAATTTTTTTTTAACAAAAATCTGGCGGGCGATGGGTGCGAAAAATCGCGCCATCCCTACTAATCTTGTTATGTCATATTGGGAATATTTTTTTTTTTTTTTCACTCTAACCATTTTTTGACTCATTGCTTGGTATGGTAGATATATTGATGATTTCTATCATTTGGAAGGGTGATGAACCTGCCATATCCGATTTATTGATTAAACAATTCTAATTCTTCAACATACATTTTACTATAAATTTTCATCATAACAAAATTTTTTTTTGGATCTTAATTTTTTTAAGGGGCATGACTCTGTTATTTATTACTAAAAACGTTCAGCAAAACCTTGGCTGGTAATTCTTTCTGCATGCAGCAAGCATCACCCCAAACACACTATTAAATCGATTCCTTTGGGTGAATATACCAGAATTTTGAGAAACTGCAGCGATCCTACAGCTTTGGAAACGGAATTTAATTGTGTGGATACAAAATTAAAAAAACAGAAATTATCCTAAATGGTCATTAAAAAGAGCACAAACAATTGTAAGTAATAAAAAACAGAGAGGATCTCATTAGTGGGGGCGACAACAAAAAAATGATCTTGCAGTGAAACCATATTTTGTGCTCAATATAGTCCTCAATTTGGGGACATCAAAAAAAATCATTTTGAGATCGCTGCCTATTTTTATGAAGATCCCTCTCTGCTGACATTCTTCATAGGTATTAATGTTGTTTCAAGAAAAAGCGCCATCTATTGTAACAAAGTTTTCTCCAAGCAGTTCAGTAATAATTTCTTTCTCATAAAACATCGTGGTTAGAACATAAAGGTTTTTTATAAATGTGGCCACAATAGATGTGCACTTGCAAATAGTTTGTGTAACGAAAACCTTTGAAAATAATGACAGCACTACGATTTTAACCATTAACAAAATATATCAATTGTAATTCATGCTATGTGGTAATAAATTTTGTGCACTACTTGCAATTTATCTTATATAGGCTGCACTACTAGGAAACTAAAAATCAGGATTGCTGAACATTTGCAGGATGTAAGAATGTTTCTTCGAATCGCAAATATTTCTGCTGCTGCTAAACATTTTATTTTTCAGCCTGCTCGCAATGTTTCTCCTTCCAAGTCACAGGTATTGAAAGTGTTAAACCTGTCTGCCCGAGGTGGGAAGATGCACGTCAGCGACTCCTCACACCGTGAAGCTTTTCTGGATCTTTTATCTACATACCAGACATCCATTGGTCTCAACAAAAAGAAACAAATTGATGTTCCATTATTAATTTTATTTCTTTGCATTGATTTTATTTGTGCAAACATTGTTTTTTTTTTTTTTTTGTTTTTTTTTCTTTATTCGTTATGTGAAAATTGTTAAAGGACTTGTCAAAAATCACATGACATTTTTTCTGATCGGATTGGGTCTTCCTTTGTCTTAAATATGTGCCTTTGTCTGAATATGTCAGCTGTGATAAAGATCCCTGTGATCGAAACGCGTAGCCTTGTCCTGAGCTTGTCCAGGAGCATGCCATTATTCTGTTTTTATGAATCAATAAAGATGAAGATTTTATTGAAGCTGGATCCCTTTTTCCTTCATTTTCTCATTTTTTTAAAATATCCAATACTCTTTTTAGGAATATTTTTCATTTATGTTTCCATTTTTAAAATTACCAATAATACCACATACAAGAGACGAATACTGCCACACCATGGAACCGAATCCAAATATTACCCCCCACATGGTGACCAATAATGTCACATGCAAGGAACAAATACCACCACACCATGACCAGACCACATATTATTACCATATAGTGATTGAATAATACCACACACAAAGAACAAATACTGTCACACCATGGCCGAACCACCTACTACCACTACATAGTGACCAATAACGTCACATACAAGGGACAAATACCGCCAAAAATGACAAAAATACATATTACCACCACAGTGATGAAATAATATAATACAGATCATTAATAAAAAAACACAAAACTAATATTACCATAAGTGCCATTATACACAGGTGCTCTGTATATAGTAAAAGTGCCAGTGTACGGTAATACAGTGATCAATAGTGACATTACACATAGGAGCCTGTTTATAGTGTCAGTGTACAGGTAAACAGTGTTCACCAGTGACATTTAACACAGGAGCTCTGTATATAAATACAGTGTATAGTGTAAGTGTACAATGTAATACATTGACTCACCAGTGACATCTCTAGTTGAAGTCCCTCATCTTTGCTTTTCTTCTTCATCCAAAACAGACCGCCATCACTTCATCCAACCAGGACTTGTCTCTGCAGAAAATAAGGTTTTCTAGAGCAGGGGTCCCAAACCGCCGGTCCGCGGCCCATTACCGGGCCGTAGCAGTTCTGTTGCCGGGCGCGCGGAGCCACGGCACAGAACGCTGTACACACATGGAGCCGGCGGCTGCAGCACTGTAGTGACAGCTACAGCCGCCGGCTTCAAGAAGACATCGATACTTACCTTCCTCGCTGCATCCCTGTCGGCTGTGGCAGTTCATCCAGCGCTGAGCGGTGAAGTAGTACCGCTCATTAAGGTAATGAATATGGGCGTACGCCACTCCCATAGGCGTGGCGTCCACATTCATGCCCTTAATGAGCGGTACTAACGTACCGCACTGCCAGGAGTAAGCTGCCGCGGCCGACAGGATGCAAGGGACCTGCAGCGACGGAGAGGAGGGTAAGTATGATGGGGAGGAGGACGGGGGAGCCCCAGCGGACCATGTAAACAGGATGGGAGGGGGGGGGAGCCATGCATACAAGGATAAGAGGGTGGAGGGGAGCCATGCATACAAGGATGGAAGGGTGGAGCGGAGCATATATACAAGGATGTGAGGGTGGGAGCGGAGCCATGTATATAGGATGGGAGGGTAGGAGCGAAGCCATATATACAAGGATGGGAGGGTGGGAGCGGAGCCTTGTATACAAGGATGGGAGGGTGGGAGTGGAGCCATGTATACAGGATGGGAGAGGGGAGCGGAGCCAAAGTATACAAGGATGGGAGGATGGGAGCGGAAACCCTGTAAAACAGATGGGAGGGGGGTGCGGAGCCATGTATACAGGATGGAAGGGGGGAGCGGAGCCATGTATACAGGATGGGAGGGGGGGGAGCGGAGCCATGTATACAGGATGGGGGGTGGGAGCGGAGACATGTATACAGGATGGAGGGGAGAGCGGAAGCCATGTATACAAGGATGGGAGGGGGGAGGGAGCCCTGTATACAAGGATGGGAGGGGGAGCGGAGCCATGTATACAGGATGGGAGGTGGGAGCGGAGCCATGTATACAGGATGGGAGGGGGGAGCGGGCCATGTATACAGGATTGGAGGTGGAGCGGAGCCATATATACAGGATGGGAGGTGGGGCGGAGCCATATATACAAGGATGGAGGGTTGAGCGGAGCCATGTATACAAGGATGGAAGCGTGGAGCGGACCCTGTATACAAGGATGGGAGGGTGGGAGCGGAGCCAAAATATACAGGATGGGAGGTTGGGAGCGGAGCCATGTATACAGGATGGGAGGGGGGAGCGGAGCCATGATACAGGATTGGAGGGTGGAGCGGAGCCATGTATACAGGATGGGAGGGTGGGAGCGAGCCATATATACAAGGATGGAGGGTGGAGCGGAGCCATGTATACAAAGATGGGGAGGGTGGAGCGGAGCATGTTAACAAGGATAGGAGGGTGGAGCGGAAACCATATAAAGGATGGGAGGTTGGGAGCGGAGCCATGTATACAGGATGGGAGGTGGAGCGGAGCCTGCATACAAGGTGGGAGCGGAGCCTTGTTACAAGGGGTGGGAGCGGAGCCTTGTATACAAGGGAGTCAACATTCACATTATAAATGTTATAATTAAATGAGAGTATGCACTACTACTAAACTACAACCCCGTCCATAGCCCGCCCCCTTAGGACCAAAGCCCCCACCCCTGCCACACCTCCATCCCCGCCCTGCCAGGCCATGGATAATGTCTTTCTTGAAGCCGGTCCCTGGTGAAAAAAAGGGTTGGGGACTACTGATCTAGAGAAAACGCTTGAAGAGCACATTACTTATTTTTTTCCCAATTTCTACACTACACCAGAGGAAAAAAAAAAGGTGACATAGTGCTGCCATTCACAGTAGCAGCTCTACCCCCATTGAAAACAGTATCCTTAAAAAATAAAATACATCACTGCACTAATAATATCCCTTAAGTAGCCCCTACAGTAATAATATAATAATCCTGACCCCTTGTGTTCATTCTAGCGCTTTGTGTCTCATTCCTGTCTCCAGCCATACTTCTCCCATCCTAAACCCCATATGTTCTCCATCCGCCCTCGTGTCTCCATTTTGCCCCATGTGATGTCACATCTGTCCCATATGATCTCCCATCCTGCCCCATCTGTCTCCATCCTGCCTTATGATCCTCCCCCATGTGTCCCATGATCATCCCCATCAGTCCCTGATCTTGCCCCATCTGTCCCATGATCCTACCCCATCTGTCCCATGATCTTGCACCATCTGTCCCATAATCCTGCCCCATCTGTCCCTGATTCTTGCCTCATCTGTCCCCATGATCCTGCCACATCTGTCCCATGATCCTGGACATCTGTCCATGATCCTGCCCCATGTGTCTCATGATCCTGCCCCATCTGGCCTATGATCCTGCCCCATTTGTGCCTTGATCCTGCCCCATGTGTCTCATGATCCTAACACCATCTGTCCCATGATTCTGTCTCATCTGTCCCATGATCCTGCCCCATCTGTCCCATGATCCCGCCCCAATCTGTCCCATGATCCCGCCCCATCTGTCCATGATTCTGCCTCATCTGTCCCATGATCCAGCCCCATCTGTCCCATGATTCTGCCCCATCTGTCCCATCATCCTGCCTCATGTGTCTCCATCGTTTCCATCCTGCCCATGATCCTGCCCCATGTGTCTCCATCCTGCCCATGTTTCTCCTCCGGCCCCATGATTCTGCCCCATGAGTCTCCATCCAGCCCCATGATCTTGCCCCATGTGTCTCATTCCTGCCTCATCTGTTTCCATCCTGCACCCATGTGTCCAATGATGCTGCCCAATCTGTGTACATTTTGTGGCTTGCCGCTTTCATTTTGTGGCTTTACCTGGCCGTGGTCCAGCGTTGTCATCTCCTCCATTCGAAGAGCGGACTTGCCGGCGCATGACGATGACATCATACGCCAGTGACGTGTGCGCTGATGTCAGCCCGCCAGCCGTAATTGGCTGGCGGCTTTTAACTATTGCCGTGCGGGCCTGCACGGCAATAGATTTTAACTGAAAAGTGCGTCCGAAGATGCAAAAACATCCGATTTTTTACATGTGATTTTGTTTCCCTTTTGGGACGTTATGTTTTGAATAAAGCTACTTTGTTTTTATACTTCCTGGGTATTTGGCTTTGTGAAAACTTTATTGAATGTAGTTCATGCATTTTTTTGTTTCTTTTCCGCAGCAAAAAACACATTTTTTTGGAAGTGCATTTGAGCAGCAGGGTGGTTTTTCTGTTAAAGGAGAAAAAAAAATCTCTCTTTAAAATCTTCTGCTTCAGCGAGTGTGAGCAAGCTGAGTGCGAACGATGCACAAGTGCGAACGGTGGTAAGTGGACTTGAGATTCAGTGACTTTGGATTCAGGGAGTTGACAAGGGAGGAATTACTGAATTGCTGTTATTTTTATTAATACTTTTCATTTATTTTTACTTATCTTTGCTTGTCTGGTGAAATCCCCAATAGAGATGTGCTCCACTATTGCCAATGCCATCCAGTGTTACATCTTGCCACATGTATACAGTCTTGAACAGCCGGTCGGGGTGCATACTGCTGTGCGAGATGTGAGCACGTTGTGCATTTGGAAGCCCAAATACTGGATCTAAATGTGCAGTGGCAACACTGAGATCCATAGACAATATGGAAAGAAGTCTTCTGCTCACTGAGCAGACGCTCAATGGGATAGATGAGGGGGGGATGCTAGGTGGAGCTGCAGGACACTGAAGTAGCAAGCTGGTGACAGTTAGAAGGTGGGGTAGAGGGAAGAGCGCCAGGGAGGGTAGTCCTGATCTGGCACAAAACCTCAGTAAGTTTGCAAAGTTGGCAGATGAGGGGGGGTGTCAGTACAGGGGTAGCACTGCTGCAGCCAGGCACGTCCTCTGAAAGCCGAGGAGTGTCCTGCTCAAGTAAGGGGGAATTAGGAGAGCAGGGCAGGCCAGACAGGTGCTGGTAGTGGGGGACTCAATTATTAGGGGAACAGATAGGGCAATCTTCACAAAGACAAGGGTCGTCGAACAGTGTGCTGCCTACCTGGCCTCGAGTCCGACACTCGCTGATCGGGTTGACAGATTGCTGGGAGGGGCTGGTGAGACCCAGCGGTCATGGTGCACATTGGCCAAATGACAAAGTTTAGAGGTAGGTGGAAGGTCCTTAAAGATGATTTCAGGGAATTAGGCTGCAAGCTTAAAGCAAGGACCTCCAACGTCGTATTTTCTGAAAAATGCCTGTACGTGCCACACCAAGAGGCAACAGGAGATTAGGGAGGTTAATAAGGTGGCTCAAGAATTGGTGCTGGGGAGGAGGGGTTTAGGTTCCTGGAGAACTGGGCCGACTTCTCAGTTGGCTACAGGTTCTATGCGGGGCGGCCACTCAATGGGGAGAGTGCAGCGGTGGGGGAAAAGGCTAGAAGTTGGAGGAGTTTTTAAAAACTAGGATAGGGGGAGGGAATTATTTTATAGGAGGGAAGGCATGCAAATAGAACCGGGCACAAATAATAAATTGGGGGGGGGGTGGCATGGGGGAGGGGTTAGAACGTTAAAATTTAAAAAGAATTTAAGGTACAGAGGATACATAAAGGCATTATTAATGCCAGAACCTCCCAAACAAAAATCGGAATTAGAATTAATTTTGTTGGAACATAATTAAAAAACATGGTGGGGATACTAGACTTGGTGGATGAGAGCCATGACGGGGGTTAATTTACAGGGCTAAGTCTGTTTTGGAAATGACCGTAAAAATAAGGAGGTGGGGGGGTTTTATATTAAAATCATCCTTAAAACCCTCCTGCGTGATATCTGTAATCTAAGAAATGTAAGTCTTGGGGGAGATTAGGGGGGGGGGAAAAAAATAATTACGATAGGGGTTTGTTATAAATCTCCTAAAAAAATGGAAGCAACAGAGAATATCCTCGAAACAAATAGATGAACAGCGACTCAAGGAGAACTCATTATGATGGGGACGTCAACTACCCGAAATACATGGGGAACAGAAAACCTGCAGTTCAGCAAAATAATATTTTGAATGTTTAAAATGAATTCTGAGCAAAAAAATCCCCTGGTGGTTACAAACATACTGAACCATTCAATGAAATTGTGAAGATTGGCAGTCAGGAGTTTACAGAGGCTTAATAAGGGAGGGTCCCTCCCTTCAGGGTTGCCGGTGATCAATTGTTTTGTTCAACTATGGTTTCCTGGTTCATTGGAAGCTTGTGATCTCCTGCATCTTCTGCTAACAGATAAGAATTTTCTGCTTTTATTTTTGTCTTGCTTTTTGATTTTTTCCTGCACTTCTGTGGAGGTCGCCAGGTCCCCTCCGGGGGCTGTTCCTCCCATTTATCTTAGCCACTGTTTTTGTTCTTTGCCTTTTCCGTTTTTTTGTGGGGGCGGCTTAGTTTTTTACACCAGAGAACTAATTTAGGGTTTAGAGGTCGTTGATCTCAGGTGTTTTTGCAATTAGTAGATTGGTTTATTTTTTTGGTTTTTTGGTTGCGTAATGTCCTTCCTATCCTTTTTCTTTCTAGGAAGTTGGGCCCCAAGTTTGCTCATACATTTTCATCTGTGTCTGATTTTCCTCTTGTCTAACCCATTCATTTTGGGGGCTTCAAATTTCTTTGGGGATTGCCTCCGGGGCAGAACTTTCCTCTTTCTATTTTGGTGTATTAGCCTCTAGCTTGACGGCATCTGGACCAACGTAGGTACGCTCCCGGCTGCCCTTATTGTGGTGGGTTGTCGGGTACTGCAATCCAGTAGATCCAACCCTCTGGTGTATTGCCGTTTTGCCTCCTCCCTCACTACCAAATCATACAGAACACCGGCCAAACTGAAAATTTTAAAATGGTCCCAGAAGGAAAAAATTGAAAAAAAAAAAAAATTGTCAAGTTTGCAAGATTTTTTTTTTTTTCTGTTTGTTGCATTTTTTTTTCCCCTGTTTCTCTGGGTGCTGAGGAATTTTTTTTTTCTCTCAATATTTTGCACATAACTTCGGAAGGCAAATTCCAACGGATGAGAGATGTTTTATGCAATAAACTGGGAAACATCTTGAGACATAAAAATACACAAAGAAAATGGGAACGTTTATTTTCACCCGAATAGGAACCTTGCACAATAAACCCAAGGGAAAAAACATGCTAAAATTAGGAGAAACCCATGGCTAAATAGAGCTGAAGGGGCGCAAAAAGTGACAAAAAAAAAGCGTTTAGGGAATTAAAGGAATAGGTATGATATACATTAAATAAATACAGAAAGTAATAAAATTCTGTAAAAAGCAAATCAAACACAAAGATTGAGGCACGGACTCATTGCCGAGAAGAAAAATAATCCCAAAATATCCTTTAATACAAAAAAGCAAAGAAACTAAAAAATGATAGGGTTGGTCCCCCTTAAAAATAGTTGGGTGAAATGGTGGATGAGGAGAGGAAAAAGCCAATAGCTAAATGACTTTTTTTTAACAGTATTTACACAAGAAAATCCCATGACAGATAAATGATCATGATAAAAAAAAAATTTTTCCATTAAATGCACCTTTAACCCAGCGGAATACGGCGGCGTCTAAAATCACAAATTGACAAATCCCCGGGCCCCAAGGGATACACCCCCGAGTACTGAGGAATAAAGACAGTTAGAATAGACTTTAATTTTAATCTTTAAAGATTCCAAAATAACGGGGTCTGTACTACGGGACTATATTAATGAAATCAGCCTCAACTTGGTATGATGTGGTAAACTGTAGCCTTTTATTGGGCAACTAATCCGGTTTTCAGAATGGCAAAAACGTTTCGGCATATAATTGCCTTTGCAATTGCCTCCTATTAAGGAAAAAACCTTGAAAAAAAGATCAAAAAAAAAAAAAAATGTATAAAACAAATATAACATAATGTGGTAACCTGAATAAAGAATTCATTTGATTTTGATTTTAAAATAGGAGGCAAGACAAAGGCAATTAATCGAAACGTTTTCCATTCTGAAAACCGTTAGTTGTCCCAATAAAAAGCTACAGTTTATCCCACACATACCAAGTTGATGCCTATTTCATTTAAATAATTTTGGTTTGGGGACCCAATCCCGGCAACCTCATTTTTACCTCATGCACACCTACTTTAACCGTTACGGACCGGCGTATAGCAAATGTGGTGCCCGTATTCAAAAAGGGGGCAAAAAACTGAACCTGGAAATTTAGGCCTGGCTTAACTTTATGTGGGAAAAATCCTGGGGGGTTTTTTTTAGGGAACTAATATTGGGTATCTGAGGCTAATAACCTCTTACACAGTATCATCGGGTTTACGGGGACCATTCTTGTCAACTAATCTGAAAAACTTTAATGAAGTAGTAAAGTTTCCCCGCGGACGTGGTGTCATGGACTTCTCAAAACTTTTGAACAGTGCCACACAAAAGGTTATAATAAAATGGAACAAGGGGATAGGGGAAAATATTGAAGTGGGTTAAGAACTGGCTCATGGATAGGAAAACAAAGGGGTGGTTTTTTAATGGGCACACTCGGACGGGTCACGTTACGGGGGGGTACCCAGGGGTTAGTATTGGGGCCGCTTCTCTTAAACATATTTATTAATACCTTGTAGGGGCAACAGATAGTATTTCTTTTTACAGATAACTAAACTCGCAGGGAATAAATAAGAGGGGGACAATTTTTATATTACAGGAGGATTTATGTAAACTTGAAGCTTGGGCTGAAAAATGGCAAATGACTTAATGGGGATAAATGTAAGTCCATCACTTGGGAAACAAACAAGATGTATAATTATGTGCTTAATTGAAAACACGGGCAAAACTGTCACGAAAAAACCTGGGGATGGGTGGAACGAAAAAAACTAACATTTATTGCCAAGTCGGCAGCTGCTGCCAAGGCAAATAAAATAAGGGATGCAAAAAAAGGGCATAGTTGTAAAATGGGTTTTGGATGATTTGAGCAGAGGCCCCCTTGTTGGTACAAGCATGTATCTGTCCTGAAGATTGTGAGGACGGAAATCAGGTTTTAATACTGGTCTTATATAAGGGTCACCTTCCCATCAGGGTTGCCGGTGACAATTGTTCTGGTCTGAATCCTTTATTCCAGTTTCCCTTGTGCCTGCTGTGGTGTCTGCATCTCCTCTAACAGAAAGATTTTTCTTCTTTTTGTTTGTGCATTTTTTGCTTTTGTCCTCACTTCTGTGGGGGGCCTTCGGGTCCCCTCCGGGGCTTCTCCCTCCAGTTTTGTTCAGCCACTGATGTTTGTACTTTTGCTTTTTCCTTTTTTCCAGTGGTGCTGTTTTGATTTTTTGGTTACAACCAAGAACTAATTTGGTGGAAGAGGCGTTTCTCAGGTTTTTTGAAATTATTAGAGTTGGTGCCTTTCAGGTTTTTCTGGGATTGCAAAGTACCCTCCTATCCTTTTCTATTTGTTATTTTTTGGGGCCCCCGTTTGCTCATATATTTTCTTTCTGTGCATATTTCAATTTGTCTAACCGCCCTTACGTTTGGGGCTTTCTTTATCTTTGGGGTTCGCTCCGGGCAGAATAGCTTTCCTATTTTTTCTTTAGGGTATTGTTTTCAGGCTGTGACAGGCGTCTAGGACCAACGTGGAACCCCCCCACGGCTGTTAGTTGTGGTGGTTTAGTCAGGGACTGCAAAACTATAATTCCAACGCTTGGTGTATTGCCTTTTTACCGCACTCCTAAGCTACCGAAACATAACATATCCCGCCAAAAATTGAAAAAATTTTATGGACTCCAGAAGGAAAAAAAAATTGTAAAGAAAAAAGGTTGTCAGAGTTGTCAGGAATTTTTCTGTTTTTGATTTTTTTTTTTTTTTCCTCTTATCTCTGGGTGGGGGAGGATTTTTTTCTCTCAGGAGTTTGCACGTTGTCTGGCCGTGTGGATCGCTTGCCACTGAGGTTCGGAGTATTGCTATCTTTTGCTGGGTTGCCTGTTGTGGAACCAGGATTCCCTCCAGATTTGTTTTTAAAGGGATCGGCTAATTTCGAATTTCAAAAAAATAATTTGTAAATTTTTTTTGCCTTAAAATCTAAGTCCTCAGGAACCAAACGCAGCAGGTTCAAATTGTCATCTCTCTCCTCCGGCGATCCCAGGATGGGCTTTTTCCGAACCTGGGGATCCTGTTTTGATGATGTTGATGGCATTTTTTCGCCTTGGGTTATTTAAAGATGAGCCTAATGTCACTGATCAAAACTGAAAAAGCCTTTTTGGCATTAAATCCGGGGCTTAATGACGCTGATTATTCTGCAAGATTTTCCCTAGGTGGGCAGTCCTGACCAAATGGAAGACGCCTTTGGCAGCCCCTTTTCCGGAAGGGTCTGCAGATAATGAAAGGATGTTATGGGGGTTCCCTGTCCCCTCTGGTTCAATGTTCTATGCATTAGCGACAAATTGACAACGTTTGCGTGAGCGGAGAAGTATCGTCGAATGGTGTTGCCTTGTGAACCACTTCTGAACCCATGCAGTGTGATAGAGTGGTGTCCTGGGGACAGCGCATGATTTCGAAAGCGCAATGGGTTAGTTTTTACGTGGTGAGCCTTCATGCTATTTCAGTCTGCCCTAACGGGGAAGAGTTTTGCAACGCTCATTGTTTGGGTGTGTTCAACTAATTTTATTAACTTCACCTGATATCTCTCTGTCCTCATTTTCTGCCAGGCTTTCGTTGATTCTGGAGCAGTTTAATCATGGATTATATTTTCTAAACGTTGTGGATTTCCCTTGATCCCCTACGAAGTCTATTCCCCTATGGGGATCGATTTACCCCTTTTGGCTGAGAATAAACCCCGTTTTCTATCGGGATAATGAGGGTTGAACCTGATCACCAGGAGTGCTGCAAATTTTTTGGTTCTGTATAATCTGCATGACACTTCGTTGGGTTTTCCTTGGTTACAGTCTCATAACCTTTTTGGATTGAAATCTATGTCTGAAACCATTGGGCGCCAATGTTTTAAACCAACACTCCTGTTTTTTTGCCTCCCCCAGGCCAGGATGTTCCGACTTTTTAATTGATTTTTCTGAATTGTTTAGCGAAATAAATTCGCATCCTTGCCTCCCCATAGGAGCTATGACTGCGCTATTGAATTAGTGCCGGTAGTAAAATTCCCTAAAGGTCGCCTTTTTTTAAAAATTGTCTGTACCTGAACATGACCTATGCGGTCTTATACAAGGAATCATTGGAAAGGGTCATTCCCATCCTCTTCACTCTTAGTGCCGGTTTTTTTTTTGGCCAAAAAAAGGTGGTTCATTAGGGCCGTTATTTTATGCTCTTGAACAATATTACGTGAAATATCAAAAACCCGTTACCCTGATTCTGACCTGTTTTCCAGGGGGGAAAAACGCTCTTGGTTTACCAAGCTACCTCAGGGGGGCGTATAATTATTCGCTTAAGCACGGGGATGAATGGAAGACGGCATTCAATCCCCTGAAGGGCTTTGAGTACCTAGTGATGCCCTTTGGGGCAAATGCTCCTTCTGTCTTCCATCCTTCTAAATACATTTTCAGGGATTTTGTGGACAAATTTTCTGATTGTTTATTTGGATATATCTTGTTTTTTTCTAATGACTGGGACTCTCAGTGAAAACATGTTCGAACGTATTCCAGATTTTGAGAGAAATGCCTGATGTGAAGGATCAAAGTGCTTTTTTGGCGTAAGAGGATCCATTTCTGGGATTCATTTTGTCCCCTCTGTTATTGAAATGGAACCCGGTCAAGTTCAGCCATCTGTGATTGGGTCCAACCTACTTCATTAAAAAAGGCCTTCAAGTTTTTTGGGGTTTTTGGGCCATTTTTTTCGTAAATTATTGTAATTTCTCGTTATTTGTTAAACCATAACTGTTTTTGACCAGAAAGGGTTTTCTGAGTGGTGAATTTGGGGCCCCGAGGCGTCTCTGCTTTCTGGAACTTAAGAGGTTTTCACTTCTGCCCTGTTCTACGGCAGCCTAAAAAAATGTTTCTCTGCCATTTCAGGTGGAGGTTGATGCTCTGAAATTGGGGCAGGTGCCGTTTTGCCCAAAAAATCCAAGACCTCTAAAAGTAACCCTTGTGCCTTTTCTCTCGAAAATTTTCTCCTACTGAACGAATTATGACGTGGTAACGGATTATTGGCCAAATGAAGTGGGCTTTTTGAAGAGTGGAACATTGGCTGAGGAGCCAAACCAGGGTGGTCCTTAAGGACCATAAGTTCTGGTCTATCGGAATCTGCAAGCACTCAATCCTAGACAGGCCAGGTGGCCTTGTTTTTTCACACGTTTTTTAATTTTGTGTTTCCTTTCTTCCCTGGCACAAGAATGTTAAGGCGAGCCCTCTCGAGGAGTTTCCTTGCGGACTCTCCAGAATTATCTGTTCTTTTATTTTTGAAAGAGGGTGTGTTCTTTCCGCCATTCCCCCAATTTGAGATTGCTCTGGAGGGGTTCAGGAGGAAGGCCCGAGTGCTGCCCTTGTTGGAAAATTGTTTTGTCCCGACCAGTGGAAAAAGAGTTGTTCTGAGATTCATTGTTCTGCGTTGGTGGGCATCCCGGAATTTTTGGACCAAGACTTGGTTAGTTGGTCCTTTTGGTGGCCTACCTTTCTCTGAGCAGGGAAATTTGTGCTCCTCGGGACTTGCTTCGTCCAAGCCTTTCTTCGTCTAGTGGTTTGTTGATGCCATTGCCTGTGCCCAAACACCATGGACCCAATCTCTATGGATTTCATTTCCGACCTTCCTGTTCTCAGAGAATGACCACCATCGGGTAATTGTGATATTTTTCCAAGATGATAACATCTTGTCCATTACCTAATTTGCCTTCCCCCCTCTGAATTGGTGCCGTTGTTCCTTCGCAGTGGTTCGTTTACCGGCATTCCTGAAACATTTGTCGACAGAGGAGTCAGTTTGTTTCCAGAATTTTGGAGGACTTTTTTTCTAAAGGGTGTTAATTGTTTTCTCCTCGGCATTTCATCCTCAGACCAATGGTAAACTGAGAGAACAAACCAACATTGGGACTTATCTAAGATGCTTTGTGTCTGCTATCAGGATGACGGGTCCTCTTTTTTGCCTTTGGCCGAGTTTGCTTAAAAATAGGGCTACTCTGCACTTTTGATGTCTCCGTTTTTTCTGTAATTCTGGGTTTCACCCTCGATTTCTTCGGACAGACGGAGGCTTCGTCTCCAGGTGTTGACTCTGTTGGGAGCGTATGCAACTGATTTGGGACCAGGTAGTGGGGGTTTCCCTCTCTCAGGAAGGGCCCAGCGGTTTGCTAAACGGCATAGGACATGGTCCCGGTTTAAAAGTGGGGGACTTGGTCGGTTGTCCTAAAAAAATATTTCCTATAGAGTAGCCCCTAAATTTAATCCAGGTTCATTGGCCTTATAAGTCAGGAGATTATTAATCCTGTTTCTTTTCGTTTGCTTCTTCCAGGGACATTTAAGATCCATAATGTTTCCACAATCCTTGTTGAAGAGGTTTGTTGACCAGTGGTTTCCGCTGCGTGCCTCTTCCCTTTTTGTTAGGGCAATCTGGAGTATGTGGTTGAGAAAAATTAAATTTCGTTTTTCTAACGGAAACTCCAGTATTTGGTTAAATGGGGGAGGTTAGGTCAGAAAAATTTTGGGTGTTTGTTCGGACATCCATGAGGAGACTTACCGTGTACAAAAGAACTACCTGACCGACCGGTTGCTCAAATAGGTTCGGTGACCCCCCCAAAGGGGGGGTACAGTTGTGAATGGTTTGAGAGATTCTGAGCAGAGGCTCCCTCTGGTGGTTAAAAAAGCAGTGCTAGCCTTCCATAAATTGTGAGGGGGAATCGGGTTACTGACTGGTCTTTATAAGGGGTCACCTTCCCTCAGGGTTGCCGGTGATCAATTTTCTGGTCTGAATCCTTTATTCCATTTTCCCTTGTGCCTGCTGTGTGTGTCTGCATCCCTGCTAACAGATAAGCTTTTTCTTTTTTTTGTTTGTGCTAATTTTTGCATTTTTCCTAATTCGTGGGGGCTTCAGGGTCCCCCGGGGGGCTTCTGCCCCTCATTTTGTTCACCACGATTTTTATTTTGTTTTTTCCCCAGTTTTTTCAGTGGTGCTGTTTTATTTTGTTTACACCAGAGAATAATTTAGGTGGAAGAAGGTCGTGTGACTCAGGTGTTTTTGAAATTAGTAAGTTGGTCCTTTCAGGGTTTTCTAGGATTGCAGTAAGTACCCTTCCTTCCTTTCTATTTTTAGTTTTTGGGCCCCAGCGTTTGCTCATACTTTTTCTTTCTGGTCATATTTCATCTTTAAACCCCCCTTACATGTTTGGGGGCTTTCTATTATTTTGGGGTTCGGCTCGGGGCAGATAGCTTTCCTTTTCTATCTTTAGGTGTAGTTAGTTTCTCAGGCTGTGAAGGCTCTGGACCAAAACGTAGGAACGCTCCCGGTGCCTCTAGTTGTGGTGGTTAGTCGGGTACTGCAACTTATAATTCCAACTGCTTGGTGTATTCCTTTTTACCTGCACTCCTCAGCTACCGAAACATAACAGCATAGATTCTCATGAGGAGAACAATAAATTTTACCTCCATACAATCACTGTGCGACCACACAAAAAACGTGTCAGTTCTGGTCCCGGGTATAAGAAAGACAAGCTAATGGAGCGGGTGAAAAAAGCGACCAAGGTTATTAGAGAACTGGGGGGTCTGCAATACCAAGACAATTATTACACGGGGTTCTTTTTTGGAATAACGAAGGCTTAGGGGTGAACTTATTACAATGTATAAAAAGAGGGGACAGTACAAAGACCTTTCTAATGTCTTTTACCTTAGAAAACCTGTGAGGGGACAAAGGGCATCCCTACGTCTGGAGGAAAGAAGGTTTAGCCATAATCACAGAACAGATTCTTACTGAAGAGCAGTGATGTTATATTTGGTAGCTGGGAGAGAGGCAAAAAAAGGAAATACACCAGAGAGGTTGGAAATTTGGGATTGCAGTACCCGATAACCCCAAAACTAAAGGCAGCCGTGGACACCTACGTTGGCCAGACGCCCCCTCCAGCCTGAAACTAACTAACCTAAAGCAAAAGAGGAAAACACGCCCCGGAAGCAGATCCCCAAAGAAATAAAAGCCCCCAAACATTAATGGCGGTTGACAAGGGAAAAACAGAATAACAAAAAAGTATGAGCAAAAAGGGGGCCAAACTTCCTAAATAAAAAAAGGATGGAAAGGACATTACTGCAATCCCCCAAAAAAACCTGAAAGTACCAACTCACTAATAACAAAAACACCTGGATCAACACCTTCCACCTAAATTAGTTTCTCTGGTGTAACAAAACTAAACGCAGCCACGAAAAAAAATGGAAAAGGCAAATGAACAAACAACAGGCTGAAACTAAAAGAAGGACCAAGCCCCTGGAGGGGACCCGGCAGACCCCCACAAAGTGCAGGACAAAATGCAAAAACAAGCACAAAAAACAAAAAAGAAAATGTAATTATCGTTACAGAAAATGAAGGCACAAACAAAAGCTAAAAAGTAACAAATCACAAATGGACCAAAACAATTGATCCCCGGCAACCCGGGGATGAACCTCCCTTATAATAAAACCAGTCACAACACCTGACGCCAACTTACAATCTTCATTGGATAGTTTCAGTACGTTTGTAACCCCAGAGGGAGCTTCTCTCAGAATTCATTTCTAGCGCATTCACAACAGTCCCCCCCCTTGAGGGAGGGGTCACCGAACCCTCATTTGAGAACCAGGTCGGTCAGGATGAGCTCTGGATTGCACGGATGGTCTCCAGCATGGATGTCCGAAGCAAACACCCCAAAATTGTCCTCTTGCCATAACCCTCCATTAACCAAATACGGATTTCCGTCTGAAAAACGGAATTCAATATTTTCTAACCACATACTCCAGATTGCCCCCAACCAAAAAGGTCAGGGCAAGCCATAGGAACCACGGCTCGACAAACCTTTCAATAAGGACTTGTGGAACACGTTTAAGGATCTTAATGCCCTGGAAGAAGTAAACAAAGAAACAGGAAAGAAAACTCCATGATCTTATAAGGTCCAATGAACCTAGGCAAACTTAGGAGAAGCAACTCTCAAGGGAATTTCTTGAGGACAAAAACCCGACCAAGTCCCCCACTTCAAACCGAGGACCTCACCTATGCGTTGGCAAACCGCGGGCCCCCCTGGGGAGGGGACAACCTCTCCACTACTGGTCCCAAATCTGCTCAAATACCTCCACCACAGAGTAACACCTGGACAGACTAAGCCTCCGTCTGTCCTAAGAAAACGAGGGTTGAAACCAAAAATTGCAGAAAAATGGGGGACACAAAGTGGCAAGCTAGCCCCCCATTATTAAGAGCAACTCGCCAAAGGAAAAAAAGAGACCCACATCCTGATCAGAGACACAAGCATATCAGATAAGTCTCCAATGTCTGGTTTTGTTCTCTCTTTGTCCATTGGTCTGAGGATGAAAAGCCGAGGGAAAACAATTGAACACCAAGTTTAAACAAAAAAAAACCCCCAAAAACTGGGGAAAAAAAGGACTCCTCTGTCAGCACAAATGTTCTCAGGGATGCCCTGTAACCAACCACGTGCTGAAGGAAAAAAGGCACCAATTCAGAGGGGAAGGCAACTTAGGGAATGGCACAAGTGTATCATTTGGAAACCCTTCACAAAACCCCAAATAACGGTCATTCTCTGAAAACAGGGGAGGTCGGAAATGAAAAACCCTAGAGATTGGGTCCCCTGGTGCTTGGGACAGGCAATGGGATAACAAACCATAGAGCGGGGCAAGGCTTGGAGCGAGACGTCCCGCAGGGCTGCACAAATTTCCCCGAGTCACGAATAAAATAGGCCACCAAAAGGACCCATAACCACGTCTCTGGGACCAAAAATTCCGGGTGACCCCGGGCCCAAAGCGAACAAATGAATCTCAACATCACACTCTTTTCCACCGGGCTGGGACAAACAATTTCCCCAAAAGGGCAGCGCCGGGTTTATCCTCCGACACCCCTTTCCAGAAAAGTTCAAATTGGGGAGATGGGGGAAAAAAACTAAACCCTCTTTTAAAAAACACAGACAGAAACTCCCGGAAGTCCCAAGGAAACTCCTCGAGAGGGGCCCCCTTAACATTTTTATCCCGAAGAAAGGAAAAACCAAAAAATTAAAACTGTGAAAAAAAAGGCCCACCTGGCCTGCCAGGATTAAGTCCCTTGGCTATTCCGATAACCAGAAAATTTTTATGGCCCCTGGGATCACCACCTGTGTTTGGTCCCTCCAGCCCCAAAGCTCCACTCTTCAAAAGCCCACCAGGGGCCAAAACCCCATTACCCCCGCTAATTTTGTTTAGTTTGGAAAAATTTT
>JARQOD010000006.1:265770165-265815809 GCA_033576555.1 Oophaga sylvatica | reverse complement strand
TTTGTTACCATCTTTTCAGTTAGCCATTAAAAGGTATCAACCACTGAGGACTCTCAACTCTAAATATTTTTCTATATCTTACCAAAGATTCATAAGAGTTTAGATAACCCACCAGGTAGGCCGATAGTGGCATCTACTGAATCTTTACTGTCACCTCTCTCCATATTTCTAGAAAAGATTCTAACTCCCTTAACCAGACAAGCCCCGTCTTACTTATTAGACACTGGTCATTTTCTACAGACCATACGAGACTTAGGCCCAGTACCAAACAGTGCCATCTTGGTCTCCTTTGATGTGAGGGATTTATACACCTCAATCCCCCATCAAAAAGGTATTTCATGTGCACGTCATCTACTCCAGACATCTGGTAAACCTACAGAGGTTATTGATTTTTGTACTGAACTCCTCACGATAGTTTTAACAAAAAATTTTTTCATGTTCCAAGACAATTTCTTTTTACAAACCAAAGGAACAGCCATGGGCTCTAATGTAGCCCCGCATACGCCAATAGCTACATGGCATGCTTCGAGGAAGAAGTGGTTTACCCAGAACCTCTTTTCCAGACTCATTGTCTATTTTGGAAAAGATTTATAGATGACATTTTTTGCATATGGACTGGGGATGAAAACTCTCTGATTGAATTCTTTAATATACTGAACCAAGCATGGCCTGACCTATCTTTCACCATCACCTCAGATCATGAAAAGGTCAGTTTTCTAGACACATTAGTCATCAAGGATAACTCAGGTGCTATCTCTACAGACCTTTACACCAAACCAACGGATAGGAACAGTTTACTCCATTACAATAGTTTACATCCTATAACCACTAAGAGGTCTATACCAAGGTCACAATTCCAGCGTGTGCGTAAGATTGTTTCTAATCCTGATGTTAGTGCCCTGAGAATAGAGGAAATGCAGAGGAAATTTGAAGAACGTGGCTACCCATTAACTTTGTTAAATGAAGCAAAAAATCCCACAGTGGTTCCACGCAGGACGGTAACCGATCGTATTCCTCTAGTTCATGCATTTCATCCCTACGTGCACATCTTACATCATAGCATACGCAAACATTGGAACATTCTAAGAACGGCACATCCCAATGTTAAGGAATTTCAAAATTCTTTTTTACCCTGCTACAAACGACCTCCAAACATACGGGATTCTCTCGTTAGAGCTGATCTGGGCACGTCAGGTCGCACATCTACACAGAGGTTTCTACAGAAACCAAGAATGGGCACATACCCATGTTTACATTGCACTCAGTGCAATAATGTGATTAAAGGTGATACACCTTTGTACACCCCCACTCCGGTAAAAAATACCACATAAAGGATTATTCGACTTGTGACTCCTCATACGCGATCTATTTGATCAAATGCCCTTGCGGCCTATTATACGTCGGGGAGACTACCCAACCTATAAGAGATAGAATCTCGAAGCACAAATCCACCATACGTTGTAAAAATATGCTGTTACCTATACCGTCTCATTTCATATCTCAAGGCCATTCCATAGCACAATTAAAATTTCAAATTATTGAGTTAATTACACCATCTAGACGAGGGGGGGACCGTATACAATTCATGAAAAGGAGGGAATCCTATTGGATTCACCAATTACAGACTTTGTCCCCCCGAGGTCTAAACAGAGAATATGACCTCCATTCCTTCATCTGATTCATGGCCTTTTTCTTTGTATAAGGAACAAATCCTTCATCTATTTATGACATTCCAGTGTACTATGAATATGTTGATAAAGAATTGTGACATCATGTCTAATATTATTGTCTCTTTTTACAGAACCGCTTATATTGAACATTGAACTCAGATTCCTCTACCTGCTTAACCTCTGGACTTCCCTAATTACCTCTTACCTCTTGACTGCTTGGTTTGTCACCCTGTTTAAATAAATATACATAATGTACATTTTATGTTCAATTATTCCTCATATTTGGCATTGGCTCCTTACAACTCTAAAATGCTTTATGCTGAGTTCTTCTTACATCCCATAGCATTACGCTATAACAAGGAGGCTACACGCCCCCTCACACGCCTCTATGAGGCGTTTACAGGCTTGGAACGCAAGCTGTATTCGAGTGGAACGCACACTGTGACGCCACTTCCGGTTACACACTTCCGGTCCGCATCACAGCGTTGCTCCCGCCTCTCATGCATAAAATGGCGGCTAATTGGCTCAGGAACTCGCACCAACAAGCGGCGGATACCGCGTTGGGCGAGGACCAGAGCCCTCCACTGTGTCACCACCGGTAAGATCTTTCTAATCGCTCACATAACGCTCACTTTTCATTGCTTCAATAATAGCTATTACATAGCAGCACCGTTTAACTCATTTTAGATACATTTGAGCCACTGTCACTTACTTTTTTACAGGGTACAGCTATACCCACTCTGCATTTAGGTTTGGAGCACCTGTTTTCCATAAATGGTAATCCTTTTACTTGCACAATCAAGCACCAGTATTAGAATATAACAACGAGGTTTCATTTCTACATACCTCTTATTCACAGGTTTAAGCCTTTAACCCAGTAGAGACTCATATTAAAAGCCACAGTGAAGATTTACTATCTCGTTCTCAGGTATATGTTTGACCTGAATTTTCTATAGACAACAATACTATTTGTTTCATAAAAGAATACTCACTGCACTTTTAATCACAAACAGAAATGATTCTCTTTCTGGATAATACAAGGCACCTTATCTATATTGGTATGTAAATCTCACTAATATTACTAACTATATTTATCCTCACCACTCTTTGGTCGTTCAATTTATGTGTATTTCATCTGGTCCATAGATTACCACATGCATTGAGTTACAACATGTCCACAATTGGACTCCATTAATTAAGCAGTCGGGTAGGCAATTTCTTTATTTTCTTTCCCCTTTCCCCCCCCCTTCTTTTGATTTTTCTTTTGGACAGATATTGCTTCCTTACTTTATGTACATATTTCAATATTAATCATATTATAAATTGCACAAATTATTTTGTTACATTTTGCAGCACTTTGATGAAGGTCCAGTATAGGACCGAAACGTTGGTTTATGATTTTGGCTTGCTAGCTGAGTCATAAAGTTCTCCACTAGGCTAGGAGCCGAGTCCCTTCTGCGACCTGGTCCCTCTGCAATCGGATCGGGCCCCACGGTGGGTCACTCACTATCGTGCCCCTAGGACACCTTCTATCCTTCCAGAAGCTTCCTTCCTTGCTTCTCTCTCTCATGTTCTCTGTCTGGGGACAGCTGCTTTCAGCTCCATGTCCCCTCCGAGACTCTCTCCCTCTGTAGCTCCCCCTGTCAGGGAGCTGCCTTTCAGCAGGTCTGCTTCCTTTCACATTCTCCTCACGTCTCACTCACTCCTTCCTGCTCTCAAAGCTTCATTTCCCATCCTTCTTACTAACTCCACCCACCCATGCACTCTTTACTACCCAACCTGGGATGAGACCATCCTCCCGTAGGGTACTTCCAAGGTGCCCGGCTGCAATAGTCTATGTGTTGGGTGCAGGTGTTAGAGTCCTGGGTGGTGCTCCCTCCTTACCTGAGAGTGGGGTATCACACCTCTGGTTGAGGTGCAATACCTCTGTGGCAACTGAACCCTCAGGGGTGCCACACTTACAATTTACATCTATATGAGGCGAATGGTAAAAAACTGGTTTTGAAACCCAATTGCAAAAATTATGTTCAGCCCCAATTACATGAATTTAACCCCTTTCCAACATCAGGTTTGACAGTATGCAGATTTCAGAATCCCCCCGTTTGATGTGGGCTCCGGCTCTGAGCCCACATCTTTCCGGCACATGTCAGCTATTTTGAATAGTTGACATGTGCCACTAACAGCTGTGGGTGGAATTGAGATCCACCTGCAGATGTTAACCCGTTAAATGCGGCTGTCAAACTCACGGGTCACGGATGGGTTGGCATGACAACTAAAGGTTTCCAACAGACCTCTATGGTTGTCACTGCTGGACTGCTATGAACGCCGCCTGGTGGTTGGCGCTTATAGCGAGTTAGCAATTCTGCTACATACAGGCGATCTGATCACCGCCTGTATGTAGCAGAGCCGATAGGACAAGTGCAGCTTCTGGTCTTCCATGGAAACTATTGAAGCATGCAAAAAGTAGAAAAAAATGTTTCAAAAAATATTTAAAAAATTAAAAAAATATAAAAGTTGAAATCACCCCTCTTTTGCCAAATTCAAAATAAAACAATAAAAAAAATCAAACATACACATATTTGGTATCGCTACATTCAGAATCGCCCGATCTATTAATATAAAAAAAGAATTAACCCGATTGCTAAACGACATAATGAAAAAAAAAGTCTAAATGCCAGAATCCCTTTTTTTTGTTGCGGCAACATTCCATTAAAATGCAATAATGGGCAACCAAAAGATAGTGTCTGCACCAAAATTGTATCATTAAAAATGTCAGCTCGGCACGCAAAAAATAAGCGGTCACCCAACCGAAGACCACGAAAATGGAGATGCTACGGGTATTGGAAAATGGTGCATTTTTTAACAAACTTGGGAATTTTTTCACCACTTAAATAAAAAAGAACCTACACATGTTTGGTGTCTATGAACTCGTAATGACCTGCAGATTCATACTGGAAGGTCAGTTCTAGCATTTGGTGAACATGGTAAAAAACAAACAAAAACAACTGTGGGATTGCACTTTTTTTGCAATTTCTCCGCACTTGGAATTTTTTTTCTCGCTTTCGAGTACACGATATGGTAAAACCAATGGTGCTGTTCAAAAGTACAACTCATCCTGCAAAAAACAAGCCCTTAAAAATTAAAAAAGGTATTGCTCTTGGAAGAAGGGGAGCAAAAAATGAAAATGCAAAACCTAAAAGGGGTTGTTAAGGGATTAAGTTAGAAAAAAAAATTGTACCCAAAGGTGGACAACCCCTTTAAAGGGAACTTATTAGGTCATTTATGCTGTCAAGTAAACTTTGGCAAGGGAAAACCCAATGGGGAGCAATCCAGTGTCACGGTGGCAACTTACATGTCTCCTCAGTGCCGCCCCACTCACCGTGGCCATTCAGCTAAGTTTGTTTTCTCCTGCACTCCTCAGCACTGCTGCACCTGCATGTGGCTTCCATCTAGCATAAGGGAGGCATGGCCGGTCTCTGCAGGAATTTAACCCTGCTGTGTCCTTCAGAAATTAAGTTCCCCAACTTATCCTATGCTAGCTGGACCTTTATTAGGCAGCTCCATCTACAACTCCTCCCTGAAATGTTGGTTCCTGCTCAGATATTCCATGTGTATGCATTTTCCTGTCTTCAGCTTCTCATTTATGACCTGTCCTGTTTACCTGTCCTACCTGACCTCTCCACTCCTGACCTCAGTTAAGTTTTCTTACCCTGTGATGCCTCATCCTCGAACCACTTGACTACACCGCTGTCTCACCCCTCTGTACCACGTACCCGCACCTCTGACCTTCTGGTCAGCTGCTTCAGTCCCGGCGACTGTCCTGGAGTTGTACCTGGCAACTGCCTGCGGCCAAGCCTATCATCACCATTAGAGGCTTTATCAAAAAAACAGGTAGTCGCTTAGTCACGGGCCAGGATTACCTAGGAGGGGCATGACTAAGCCACCAGCAACCACCAGCGTGACATCATGATCCAGGTGACTGTTCTCGCCATTTCCTCCCTTTTAAAACCCCTCATAACCAGAGTTTTTTGGTTTTTAAGCTTCCATTTTTTCCTCTATTTAAAAAGCCATAACTTTTTTATTTTTCCACTAACATACTCATATGATGGGTTTGGTTTTTTGAGGGCCGAGTTGTAGTTTTGTATTATATGATTTTAACATCTAAAAATGCCCTGGCAGCATAATTCTCCATATATCGTAATACCGAACATTTTTTTTCATCATTCCAGTGGTAGAAAAAAAAATGGAATTTTGTAATATAAAAAAAATGGTTTAACCCCTTAATGTCCACTGACGTGCAGAGTCCGTCATGGCAAGGTGTCAGTTCCGGCACCAGGACGGACTCTGCACGTCATGGCTTTGATCTACCACGCAGTGGTAGATCAGTGCCGACAGCTGTCACAGACAGCTGACAGGCACGGCAAGCGGTGTGGGGACCTTTGCCGTCGGTCCCCGCACCTACAGCGCTGTGCTTAGTCAGTCAATCTGACTGACCAAACACAGCAGCGATCGTGCAGGAGAAGCTGAAATTTCAGCTTCTCCAGCGTGATCAGTGCAGGAGCCGGCGCTGCAGTGGCCAGGCTTCCTGCACTGACAGCCAGGAGCGGAGCCCCCACCGCCCCTGGCTGTTAACCCCCTGACTGCTGCGATCCAGCGCGATCGCAGAGCTCAGGGGGGGAGGCAGAGGGTCGGGAGCTCCCTCTGCCTCAGATCGGCACCCTGCAATGTATTTGCAGGGGCCGATCTCTGCCTTGATGACCCGGGGGTTGTCATGACAACCTCCGGGTCATTTAGCTACGGGAAGCTGCTGTGATCATTGTCACAGCAGCTTCCACTATAGTTGCAATGCATTGCAATGCCAGAGCATTGCAATGCATTGTAACTGCAATAAAAAGTAAAAAAAAGTGAAAGTTCCATAAAGGGACAAGTTAAAAAAATCATTTTTTTAAAAAAAATGTAAAAAAAATATTAAAAAATAATTTTAAAAAAATCCCCTAAAAAATACACATTTTTATGTAATAAAAAAATAAAAAACAAAAAACATACACATGTTAGGTATCGCCACGTCCGTAAAAATCCCATCTATAAAAGCGTAACCCTAGTTAACCCCTTCAGTGAAAGCCATAAAAAAAAACACAAAAAAGTAGTAAATTATACTTTTTCCAAGCGGTATCATTATACCGCTTGGAAAAAGTGCAATAACACGCGATCAAAAAGTCAGATATAAATAATCATGGTACCGATGAAAACGTCATCTTGTCCCGCAAAAAACAAGCTGCTATACAGCATCATCAGTGAAAAAATAAAAAAGTTATAGCTCGCGGAATAAACTGATGCAAAAATAATTATTTTTTCTATAAAATTTTTTATTGTGTAAAAAACGCCAAAACATAAAAAAATATATATAAATGAGGAATCGCCGTAACCGTAGTGACCCGAAGAATAAAGCTGCTTTATCAATTTTACCACACACGGAACGGAGGAAAAAAAAAAAACAATTCCTGAATTGCTGGTTTTTGTTCATTCTGATTCCACAAAAATCGGAATAGGAAATGATCAAAAAACGTTATGTGCCTGAATATGGTACCAATAAAAGCGTCAGCTCGTCCCGCAAAAAATAAGCCCACAGATAACTCTGTCGGCCGAAATATGGAAATATTATAGCTCTCAAAATACGGCGATGCAAAAATTTCTTACAAAAAATTATTCCAAGAAAAAGCATCTTTTAGTGTGTGACAGAAGCTAAACATGAAAAAAGGGTGTAAATCTGGTATCGCTGTAATCGCACCGATCCGAGGAATAAAGTCGCCTAATCACTAATACCGCACGAGGAACGGCGTAAAAAAGAAAACCAATTCTTCACCTTTTGTGGATTTGTTCATTGTGCCTCCCAAAGATCGCAGTAAGGCGATCACAGTGGTTCCCCCCCACATATGGGGTATCAGCGTACTCAGGACAAAATGCACAATAGCTTTTGGGGTCCTATTTCTCCTGTTACCCTTAGAAAAATAAAATTTGGGGCAAAAAGGTAATTTTTGTGGAAAAAAATATGATTTTTTTATTTTCACGGCTCTACATTATAAACTTCTGTGAAGCCCTTGGGGGTTCAAAGTGCTGACCACACATCTAGATAAGTTCCTTGGGGGGTCTAGTTTGCAAAATGGGGTCATTTGTGGGGGTTTCTACTGTTTAGGCACATCAGGGGCTCTCCAAGCGCGACATGACACCCGCAGACCATTCCATCAAAGTCTGCATTTAAAAACTGTGCTCCTTCCCTTCCGAGCTCTGCCATGCGTCAAAATAGTGGTTCCCCCCCCACATATGGGATATCAGCGTACTCAGGACAAATTGCACAATAGCTTTTGGGGTTCTATTTCTCCTGTTACCCTTATAAAAATAAAAATTTGGGGGCAAAAAGATTATTTTTGTGGAAAAAAATATGATATTTTTATTTTCACGGCTCTACGTTATAAACTTCTGTGAAGCACTTGGGGGTTCAAAGTGCTCACCACACACCTAGATAAGTTCCTTGGGGGGTCTAGTTTCCAAAATGGAGTCACTTGTGGGGGGTTTCTACTGTTTAGGCACATCAGGGGCTCTCCAAACGTGACATGACACCCGCAGACCATTCCATCAAAATCTGCATTTGAAAAAGGCGCTCCTTCCCTTTCCAGCTCTGCCATGCGTCAAAATAGTGGTTTACCCCCACATATGGGGTATCAGCATACTCAGGACAAATTGCACAATAACTTTTGGGGTCCTGTTACCCTTTGGAAAATAACAATTGGGGGTGGAAAGATCATTTTTGTGTAAAAGATATGATTTTTTAATTTTACTGCTCTACGTTATAACCTTCTGTGAGCCCTTGGGGTTCAAAGCTTTCACCACACATCTAGATAAGTTCCTTGGGGGGTCTAGTTTCCAAAATGGGGTTACTTGTGGGGGGTATCCACTGTTTAGGCACACAGGGGCTCTCCAAATACGACATGGCGTCCAATCTCAATTCCAGCCAAAAAAGTCAAATGGCGCTGCTTCCCTTCCGAGCTCTGCCATGCACCCAAATAGTGGTTTACCCTCACATATGGGGTATCAGCGTACTCAGGACTAATTGCACAATAACTTTTGGGGTCCTTTTATCCTTTGGAAAATAAAAATTGGGATGAAAAGATCATTTTTGTGGAAAAAACATGATTTTTTAATTTTACGGCTCTACGTTATAACCTTCTGTGAAGCCCTTGGGGGTTCAAAGCTCTCACTACACATTTAGATAAGTTACTTGGGGGGTCTAGTTTCCAAAATGGGGTCACTTGTGGGGGGTTTCCACTGTTTAGGCACACAGGGACTCTCCAAATGCGACATGGCGTCCAATCTCAATTCCAGCCAAAAAAGTCAAATGGCGCTGCTTCCCTTCCGAGCTCTGCCATGCACCCAAATAGTGGTTTACCCCCACATATGGTGTATCAGCGTACTCAGGACTAATTGCACAATAACTTTTGGGGTCCTTTTATCCTTTGGAAAATAAAAATTGGGATGAAAAGATCATTTTTGTGGAAAAAACATGATTTTTTAATTTTACGGCTCTACGTTATAACCTTCTGTGAAGCCCTTGGGGGTTAAAAGCTCTCACAACACATTTAGATAAGTTACTTGGGGGGTCTAGTTTCCAAAATGGGGTCACTTGTGGGGGGTTTCCACTGTTTAGGCACATAGGGACTCTCCAAATGCGACATGGCGTCCAATCTCAATTCCAGCCAAAAAAGTCAAATGGCGCTGCTTCCCTTCCGAGCTCTGCCATGCGCCCAAATAGTGGTTTACCCCCACACATGGGGTATCGATGTACTCAGGAGAAATTGTACAACAAATATTGTGGTTCATTTTCTACTGATACCCTTGACAAAATTTTAAAAAATTGTGTCGAAAGAAAAATTTTGGGAAAAAAAGTTAAATGTTAATTTTTTCCTTCCACATTGCTTCAATTCTTGTGAAGTACCTAAAGGGTTAATAAACTTCTTGAATGTGGCTTTGAACACATTGAGGGGTGCAGTTTTTAGAATGGTGTCACTTTTGGGTATTTTCTGTCATATTGACCCCTCAAATTCACTTCAAATGTGAGGTGGCCCCTAAAAAAAATGATTTTGTAAATTTTGTTGGAAAAATGAGAAATTGCTGGTCAACTTTTAACACTTATAACTTCCTAACAAAAAAAATGTTGGTTCCAAAATTGTGCTGATGTAAAGTAGACATGTGGGAAATGTTATTTATTAACTAATTTTTGTGACATATCTCTCTGATTTAATGGCATAAAAATTAAAAGTTTGAAAATTGCAAAATTTTCAAAATTTTTGCCATATTTCCGTTTTTTTCATAAATAAACGCAAGTTATATTGAAGAAATTTTACCACTATCATGAAGTACAATATGTCTCGAGAAAACAATCTCAGAATCGCCAAGATCCGTTGAAGCGTTCCAGAGTTATAACCTCATAAAGAGACAGTGGTCAGAAATGTAAAAATTGCCCTGGTCTTTAACCTACAAAATGGCTTGGTCGTTAAGGGGTCATTTTCTTAGACCCGTAACTTTTTTATTTATCCATCAATGAACCTGTTTGAGGGCTTGTTTTTTTGTGTGGCAAGATGTTTTTATTAATACCTATTTTGAGTTGAGGCAACATTTTGTTTGCTTTTAATTCCAATATTTTAGGCTAGTGTGGCAATGAAGAGAATGCAATTTTTGTGTTTCATTTTTTTCATATAATGGCATTTGCTATTTGGGTTTATTCATTTTATATTTTGATAGGATCTGACTTTTATAGATGTGGCAATACCAAAAATGCTTTTTTTATTTCTTTCTTATTGATAGGTGAAAACGGGGATGATTAGAGTTTTTAGATTTTTTTCACATTTTTAAAAACTTTTCAGTTTTTGTCCCCTTAGTGTACTTGAACCTGCGATCGCTTTTGTGCTTGTTCTACATACTTCGTATTGCAGGAAATCAATAAAATTATGTTCTCCTATGAAGTATTGGCTTCCCACGATCATGTTGCAGGGATGCCAAAGGGAGCCAGTGCATATGATCAACAGCGATCTCACAATATAAATGCCGCTCTGTGATTCACATCTGCATTTAAGTGGTTGAATGTGACACTAGTCAGTAGTCACAGACTTCCCATGAGGCAGGATAGGCAAGAGGTCTGGGGTCAGTACCAAGAGGGCTCGTAATAGACAAAGGAAAAAGACTAAAGTGCAGTCAGGTAACAGTTCGAGATCAGAGAATCAGGAAGGCAGCGAATCAAGACAAGGGATAAGTCAGAGAAAAGGTCAAAGGTAAATCTAAGGTTGACAATGGAGAACAGAATACAAATCAGATTACAGAACAAGCACACACACACCTCTTGAGCACAGCTACAATTGACAAAGGTCTGACAATTGACAGACTGCTAAATAGCCCTGTAATCACCTAGCCAGATATTACTGCTGAGCTGTCAATCATAATATTAACATCTCTGCCTCAGTTTGGCCGGTAGAGCTGTCATTCACATTCCTGACAGATCAGTCAGCCCTCTAAGGGTTAACGTTAATTTTACTTGAACAGGGGGATACTCCACGCAGGGAGGAGAAGGGAGAAACAGAGGTAAGGCAGATGATAAAAGCACGGTAGTTGTGCAGTAGAGAATACAATTGTAATAAGTATAGCTACTGCTCATTAAAGGTTAACTTATCAGTCCAATGGCTTCCTGGCTGGAAAGAGTCCTAGGATCAAAACGGTGACCCATCAGCGCATGATGAATCCGGCGTCGTCTGGAAGAAGTAGTTGATCCAGTCCTCGGAGTCCTGTGCGTGGTCCAGGGATCAGGATTCATGATGAAGAGTGAAGCGCAGTCCCTCCCCAGCAACGTCGGGACCTAAGGTAGCTCAGCAGACGTATGCGGGTGAGAAAGGGCACAGTTCTCAGTGAGTCACCCAGTCTTTCTTAGGCGGCACGTGCACTGTCATTAACAGCCCGGAGCGTTTGGCACCTTCAGTTGCGGGAGCCAACGGGCACACTGCAAGTCTCCGGTCACAGTCTCTGTACCTGGCAGTGGGGATTCTATAGCGCGGGCCTACGCTGACACGGTGCTCAGACGAAAGAGCACCATACTTTCCCTGCTGTGCGCCGCGTGTTCCTGTCAAGTCTCTCCTCTCTTTCACGCGCTCTGCCCTTTTTAGCTTGGTCACGCCCCCTGCTGTCGAGTGCAAAGGTCAGTACGGATCTCTAAGCTTTCCCCCAGACAACAAAGGTGATAGCCCTGACAGTTCCGGACCCGGTGCAAGAGAGAGAGTCCCAGTCCTTCTTCTTACACATATTTTTTTAAAAACTATACAAAATTCCAATATGCCTCACTCAGAATTCATATTAGAGATGCTGCACATATTTATCTTCCACATACAAGACAAATTTTGTAGACTCGGGATGCCAACTGTCCAGAAAATCCTAGATAGTCGGTAAAAAAAAGAAATGTAATTTGTCCTTGATTGTTTTAAGCTGAAGAGACTTGTACAGATTATTATGACTGTATTTATCACCCTTTTACAAATTTCAGGGAATGCAGCTGATGTCTTCATGTAGGATTTATGGTCTGCAGACTTGTATGACTTAAAATCTTAATAATTAATATGGTCATCTGTATCCATAAAAAAAGTTGTCTGTCCATGATTTTATTGAGAAGCTGTTTAGAAAAAAAATCTAAGTTAATTAAACTCTACAGTCTATACGTTTATGTAATTCGCCTAAATACTAAAAAAAATTATAATGTCAGAAAATAAGAACAGTGCTAAAAATAGTCCAAACAGTGAAACAATTAAAGCTGTGATTTGCAAAGTCCACAAAAAAACAAAGTCCTCTTGACTGGGACAAGTGTTTTTTGATCGTCATAAAACATCAGGCAAGAGGGTAAACTAACACAAGTATGTTGAGATGGAAAAACCTACACACTGTAGAAGATTTCAAGCCTTGAATTTCTTGATCTTAAATAGTGGAACATTTGCTCATTCCTTTCTATGTGTATTTCTCAAAGGAATTACTTCAAGGAATAGTTCAAGAAGGATCTTGATGTCTCTAATTCTATGATGTTATTCTAAGCAAGGGAAAGGTCAAATTTGAGTGTCCTTAAACAGTGACTTTTCAGGTCTGGTATTTTAGAGGAACTTGTCCACAGTTTGTAAAGAGTCCTAATCTTTTTCAAAAGACCATGCTTGCCTTCATCTGACATTTTTTAATAGAAAAGTAAATGATTAAAGGTGTCTCCATTGTTCTGTATTGGTTATTTGTATAGATGTATTTGTACGGCTACGTTATGTATGCAGATAGAGTTTACTTTTTGTCTAACTTTAGTTTGACATCTAGTATTATAATAAGCGATTCACCTGAAACATTAATGATTACAGGATGACATCAGCTATTGAATTTATAATTTACTGTTATTTTTGTTTCACTAAACTCAGTCCAGAATTCATCTGTTTTTGTTTTTTTGGGATTATTTGTATGTCATCTAAACAAAGATTAAAGAGGTTGTCCACTACTTTAGCATTGATGACCAATCCTTAGTCAGGGAGCTGGTATATTACTTGGCCATTAAATAAATTAGGTACACCCTACAAATTTTGGACGTATTAAGGTATTTTAAGACAGAATTCTGGCATATACATTTTAATGAATTGGCCACTTTGTGCATATTTCAAGGCCAAAAAAATGACTTTAGTTCAAATACCGTATTTTTCGGACTATAAGATGCACTTTTTTCCCAAAAAAATTGGGGGGAAATCGGGGGTGCGTCTTATAGTCAGAATATACCGTACTTACAATTAGCGAGGTGACAGCAGGAGTCGGGCGATTCTTCCTGTGGTCCGACGCTGCAGGGCGATGAGCTCACGCCCATCCTGGTGTGGCAGGTGCGGCGGTGCTCGGTGGTGCATGGGCTCTGGCGACATTTTGTGAAAGCCGGAGCCTGCGCACATCCATTGCCTCGATGCTGTGGCCCCTGGGAAAATGGACGCTGTAGAGGCGCATGCTCAGATTGAGATCTCAGCAACAAGATCTCGTCTTACTGTCATGCTTCAGAATTTGCATAAACCATATTTGTTATAGACATTCTAAAATATTTTGGACATCTTAATTTACATTTTTCCTATTTCTTATCAGCAACAATGATATTAAAGGGGTTCTTTGAGCTGTTTTTTATTCATTATCTTATCATTACCTTTTCATCATTAAGAACAGGAGGGCTTTTTAATCATTTGCTTGTTGAAAGAAGTTTTTCCTTCTCTCCTTTAGGCACCAGCCCTGTGCAAAGAATGGGGCACCCCTATATTGGACAGTAAGGTTATAGCTGTTGCAGTCTTGCCACATACTGGCAGTCATACTAAGGATATCGCCTGCAAAGAGGAGAATTTGAAAAAAAAAAAAGAAATTGGAAAGCTAAATTAAAAAAAAAAAAAAAAACCTGAAAACTTAATTTGTAGTTTACATTACTTAGATGATGATTTTATACTTTTATAACTATTATACTTAATTTGAAAACTGTTACACTTTTCATTCTTAATTTAATTTTTCTTACTATTTTTATTTTCTTAACTTAATTATTTTATTGTTACATTTAAGCAAAATAATCCTTTTGTATATTTATATTTTATATGACAGTTTTGCAAAATGCATTTTTATGTATGTTCCTTGGAACACACCAGTTGCATCATTTCCCACTCGTGGTTTAATTAACTTTTAAAAAAAAACTTTTTCCCCTCCCCTTTATATTCAAAACACCTTCATCCCTTACATTGGTTCTTCCAAAATCCTACTTTCCCTTCATCCCTTTTGTAGCACCCGCGTCCCTGCCTGCTGCCAGACAGGGACGTCGCTCTCCTCACCTGCGCTCAGCGTCCTCAGTGCTCCCAGCCTCCTCTGCGCCTCTGGCATCCTCGGCGTCCTCCTTCCGCCCTGCTGGTCCCGCGCGCTCCTTCCCTGCTGCTGGCCTTAGGGCGCGCGCCCGCACCCTCCCCCGCTCTTAAAGGAGCCGCGCGCATTTTCCAAATCAGTCTCCAGCCAATGCTGGTGGACTCCACCCTATATTAAGGGCTTCCTCCTTAATGGAGGTGCCTGAGCAATGTTGTTTCTGTGCAGTCTAACTCTGCTTCAGCCATCAGCTCCTGTTTCCAGTCTGTTTGCCTGTCGGCCATCTGACTGCAGCTCTATCCAGAGGTTCGGACATCTTCAGCAGAGATCCCCGGTTGTTGCCTGCTCACCTGGGAGCGATCATCTGCCATCCGACTGCAGCTCTATCCAGAGGTTCGGACATCATCTGCGGAGATCCCCGGCTATTCCAGAGACTCTTGCCTGCTCACCAGGGAGCGATCATCTGCCATCCGACTGCAGCCTACCAGGAGGCTCCACCAGCTCAGGTCGTATATGCCTGTTTGTCTAGAGACTGCCTTGGTCACTTACCGTGACAAACCTGCCTGTCCAGAGACTGCCCTGGTCACTTGCCGTGACAACCTGCCTGCCCAGAGACTACCCTGGTCACTTGCCGTGACAAACCTGCCTGCCCAGAGACTGCCCTGGTCACTTGCCGTGACAACCTGCCTGTCCAGAGACTGCCCTGGTCACTTGCCGTGACAACCTGCCTGTTCAGAGACTGCCCTGGTCACTTGCCGTGACAACCTGCCTGTCCAGAGACTGCCCAGGTCACTTGCCGTTACAACCTGCCTGTCCAGAGACTTCCTTGGTCACTTATTGTGACAACCTGCCTGCCCAGAGACTGCCCTGGTCACTTGCCGTGACAACCTGCCTGTCCAGAGACTGCCCAGGTCACTTGCCGTGACAACCTGCCTGTCCAGAGACTGCCCAGGTCACTTGCCGTGACAACCTGCCTGTCCAGAGACTTCCTTGGTCACTTATTGTGACAACCTGCCTGTCCAGAGACTGCCTGGCTAATTGCCGTGATTCCCTGTCCTATTCCCGGATGCCACCCGCTCTCTTGCAAGTAAATTGTCTTGTATAATAAAGCTTAGTGGTTCCACCAACCAGACCCGTTTCCGTCAGTGGTTCCACCTACCAGACCCGTTACACCTTTCAAGCACCCATAATGCAGTCTCTCAGTTTTCTTTGCTACTTTTTCGTATTTTTTATTTTCAGTCTCTTGATTTGGTTGTATGTATATGTACAGTACGTGTGTGTATATATGTACATACATGATTTTATTTGATATGTTTATGTATGTGTGCATGTTTATGCACAAATGTGTAAAAAAGTGTTTGGCCCCTTACTGATTTCTTATTCTTTTGCCTGATTGTCACACTTAAAGTTTCATATCACCAAACAAATTTAAATATTAGACAAAGATAACATAAGTAAACACAAAATGTAGTTTTTAAATGAAGGTCTTTATTATTAAGGGAAAAAGAAATCCAAACCTACAAGCCCTGTGGAAAAAAGTGATTGCCCTCTAAACCTAATAACTAGTTGGGCCACCATTAGCAGCAAAAACTGCAATCAAGCGTTTGCGATAACTGGTAATGTGTCTTTTACAGCACTGTAGGAATTCTGGCCCACTCATCTTTGCAAAATTGTTGCAATTCAGCCACATTGGAGGGTTTCCAAGCATGAACCGCCTTTTTAAGGTCATGTTACAGCATCTCAATTAGATTAAAGCCAGGACCTTGACTAGGCCACTCTAAAATCTTAATTTTTTTTTGTCTTAAGCCATTCAAAAATGGATTTGCTGGTGTGTTTTGGATCATAGTCCTGCTGCATAACCCAAGTGCACTTCAGCTTGAGGTCATGAATGGATGGCCAGGTATTCTCCTTCAGGATTTTTTGGTAGACAGGAGAATTCATGGTTCCATTCACCACAAAAAGTCTTCCAGGTCCTGAAAGCTTCAAAACAGCCCCAGACCAACACACTACAACCACTATATCTTACTGTTGGTATGATGTTCCTTTTCTCAAATGCTGTGTTACTTCTACTCCAGATGAAATGGGACATGCACCTTCAAAATTTTTCAACTTCTGTTGTGGCAGTCCTCAAAGTATTCTCCCAAAAGTCTTGTGGATCATCAAGATGTTTTTTTGGCAAAAATGAGATGAGCATTTATGTTCTTATTGCTCAGCAGTGTTTTTTGGCTTCGAACTCTGCCATGCATTCCATTTTTGCCCAGTCTCTCATGGTGGAGTCATGGACACTGACCTTAACTGAGGCAAATGAGCCTGCAGTTCTTTGGGTGTTGTTGTAGGGTCTTTTGTGACATGGATGTGTCATCGATGCGCTCTTGGGGTAATTTTGGCTGACTCCTGGGAAGGTTCACCACTGTTCCATGTTTTTGCCATTTGTGGATAATGGCTCTTACTATGGTTCACTGAAGTCCCAAAGCTTTAGAAATGGCTTTATAATCTGTTCCGGACTGATAGAGCTCAATAACTTTGTTTCTCATTTGTTCCAAAATTTCTTTGGATCGCTGTATGCTGCATAGCTTTTGAGGATCTTTTGGTCTACTTCATTTTGTCGGGCAGGTCCTCTTTAAATGATTTCTTGATTGAGAACAGGGGTGTTAGTAATCAGGTCTGGGAGTGGCTATGGAATTTCAACTTAGCTTCCCAAAGATGTTAAAAACCACAGTTAATTTAAATTTTAAGAGAGGTGCAATCCCTTTTTCAAACAAGGCCCTGATAATTTGGATTTCTTTTTCCCTTAATATTAAAGACCTTCTTTTAAAAACTGCATTTTGTGTTTACTTGTTGTAACAGGGCGGTATGCGATATATTAATTATTAAAGTCAGGCTTGACTATCAATAATTAATATTTGGCTAATACTTCCCCTGTCACCTACTACGATTCCTTTACAATATGCTATACTGAATGGCAACTAGCTGAGACAAAACCGTGTATCAATAAAAGGTATGTATTACACACACGTCTATAGTTATTATACTACTAAATAATCACACTAACACAGCATATAATAGTAATAATAGCGCACAACACTAATATATAATTATACCCACAATAAACTAATTACAGTTGTTCTCAAAAGTTTACATACCCGGCAGAATTTTTGCTTTCTTGGCCTTTTTTCAGAGAATATGAATGATAACATCAAAACTTTTTCTCCACTCATGGTTAGTGGTTGGGTGAAGCCATTTATTGTCAAACTACTGTTTTCTCTTTTTAAATCATAAAGACAACCCAAAACATCCAAATGACCATGATCAAAAGTTCACATACCCTGGTGATTTTGGCCTGATAACATGCACAGAAGTTGACACAAATGGGTTTGAATGGCTGCTAAAGGTAACATTCTCACCTGTGGCCTGTGACAAATGCCTGGAAAATTGTTCAGGATGCAAAGAAAAACCCACAAATAACATCAGCTGAAATACTGGACTCTCTGAAAACTAGCGGTGTGGCTGTTTCAAGATGCACAATAAGGAGGCACTCGAAGAAAAATGGGCTGCATGGTCGAGTTGCCAGAAGAAAGCCATTACTGAGCAAATGCCACAAAGAATCTCGGCTACAATACACAAAAAAGCACAGAGACAAGCCTCAAAACTTCTGGAACAAGGTAATTTGGAGTGATGAGACCAAAATTGAATTTTTTGGCCAGACCCATAAACGTTACATTTGGAGAGAGGTCAACAAGGCCTATGATGAAAGGAACACCATTCCTACTGTAAAGCACGGAGGTGGATCGCTGATGATTTGGGGATGTGTGAGCTAAAAAGGCAAGGAAACTGGGTCAAAGTTGAAGGAAAGATGAATGCAGCACGTTATCAGCAAATACTGGAGGCAAATTTGCAATCATCAGCCCGGAAGCTACGCATGGGACCTACTTGGACGTTCCAACATGACAACGATCCAAAACACAAGGCTAAGTCGAACTGTCATTAGCTACAGCTGAACAAAGTGAAGGTTCTGGAGTGGCCATCTCAGTCTCCTGACCTCAATATCATCGAGCCACTCTGGGGAGATCTCAAGTGCTCAGTTCATACTGGACAGCCCGGGAATTTACAGGAACTGGAGGCTTTTTGCTAAGAAGAGTGGGCAGCTTAACCATCTGAGAAAATAAAGAACCTCATCCACAACTACCACAAAAGACTTCAAGCTTTCATTGATGTTAGAGGATGCAATACACGGTATTAAGAAATGGGGTATGTAAACTTTTGATCAGGGTCATTTGGATGTTTTGGGTTGTCATTATGATTTAAAAGAGAAAACAGTAGTTTGACAGAAAATGGCTTCACCTAACCACTAACCTTGAGTGGAGAAAAAGTTTTGGTGTTATCTATGAAAAAAGGCCAAGAAAGCAAAAATTCTGCTGGGTTATGTAAACTTTTGAGCTCTACTGTATACTTCCCACACACTTATCTAAAAACATACATTTTGAACTCAAAAGGAGACCTATTCAAGAAAAAGGGGGCTCGTCCATGAATGTTCAAATAGATAACCAAAATGTAATGGACAACAGAGTGATACTTTAAAAAAAAAAAATATATATATATATATATATATATATATATATATATATATAAATATACAGTACAGACCAAAAGTTTGGACACACCTTTTCATTTAAAGATTTTTCTGTACTTTCATGACTATGAAAATTGTACATCCACACTGAAGGCATCAAAACTATGAATTAACACATGTGGAATTATATACTTAACAAAAAAGTGTGTAACAACTGAAATTATGTCTTATATTCTAGGTTCTTCAAAGTAGCCATGTTTTGCTTTGATAACTACTTTGCATACTCTTGGCATTCTCTTGATGAGCTCCAAGAGGTAGTCACCGGAAATGGTTTTCACTTCACATATGTGCCCTGTCAAGTTTAATAAGTGGGATTTCTTGCCTTATAAATGGGGTTGGGACCATCAGTTGTGTTGTGCAGAAGTCTGGTGAATACACAGCTGATAGTCCTACTGAATAGACTGTTAGAATGTGGATTATGGCAAGAAAAAAGCAGGTAAGTAAAGAAAAACAAGTGGCCATCATTACTTAGAAATGAAAGTCAGTCAGTCCGAAAAATTGGGAAAACTTTGAAAGTGTAGTGCAGTTGCAAAAACCATCAAGCGCTACAAAGAAACTAGCTCACATGAGGACCGCCCCAGGAAAGGAAGACCAAGAGTCACCTCTGCTTCTGAGGATAAGTTTATCCGAGTCACCAGCCTCAGAAATCGCAGGTTTACAGCAGCTCAGATTAGAGACCAGGTCAATGCCACACAGAGTTCTAGCTGCAGACACATCTCTACAACAACTGTTAAGAGGAGACTTTGTGCAGCAGGCCTTCATGGTAAAATAGCTGCTAGGAAACCACTGCTAAGGACGGGCAACAAGCAGAAGAGACTTGTTTGGGCTAAAGAACACAAGGAATGGACATTAGACCAGTGGAAATCTGTGCTTTGGTCTGATGAGTCCAAATTTGAGATCTTTGGTTCCAACCACCGTGTCTTTGTGCGATGCAGAAAAGGTGAACGAATGGACTCTACATGCCTGTTTCCCACCGTGAAGCATGGAGGAGGAGGTGTGGGGGTGCTTTGCTGGTGACACTGTTGGGGATTTATTCAAAATTGAAGGCATATTGAAACAGCATGGCTACCACAGCATCTTCCATCCGGTTTGCGTTTAGTTGGACCATCATTTATTTTTCAACAGGACAATGACCCTAAAGACACCTCCAGGCTGTGTAAGGGCTATTTGACCAAGAAGGAGAGTGATGGGGTGTTTCGTCAGATGACCTGGCCTCCACAGTCACCTGACCTGAATCCAATCGAGATGGTTTGGGGTGAGCTGGACCGCATAGTGAAGGCAAAAGGGCCAACAAGTGCTAAGCATCTCTGGGAACTCCTTCAAGACTGTTGGAAGACCATTTCCGGTGACTACCTCTTGAAGCTCATCAAGGGAATGCCAAGAGTGTGCAAAGCAGTCATCAAAGCAAAAGGTGGCTACTTTTAAGAGCCTAGAATGTAAGACATAATTTCAGTTGTTATACACTTTTTTGTTAAGTATATAATTCCACATGTGTTAATTCATAATTTTTATAGTCATGAAAATACAGAAAAATCTTTAAATGAGAAGGTGTGTCCAAACTTTTGGTCTATACTGTATATATGCTAAAAAATGAATAGTCCTATAGCGAATTAATAAGGGATGGCATACGATAATATAAGATAGTAATCTAAATACAGGTAAAAAATATGAAAAATCTATGTGAGAATCGGGCTGAGTATAGACACTAACATTGGTATACAGAAAGACTCATAGTGCTAAGGCATAGGTAGACAGAGGGGACCAACTTGAGGCACACGTGGGAGAGGCAGACCCTAAAGCACGTTTCGCAATGTGCTTCTTCAGGGAGCGTATTTTATCATTATGTTTCTGTCTTTGTTTTTTTCTGTTTAGTGGGCTGCGTGAACATATGCTTGCATGCTGCATGCAACCCAGTTTATATAAGTGCAGTGCAGCCTGATATTGTGTTATTATCCAAATTGGTCAACTATCCTGGAGGAGATCATTCCCCAGCCACGAGGGAACAGTAGCTGATTGTCACAGCACCAAATGGCGGAGCTCCTCAGCACCGCTGTCACGGGGTTACCGCAACAGAGAGGAGCCAGAAGACTGCAGTGTCTGATTGCTCCTATTCCTGTGCTGAAAAGAAGCACTTCACCATCTTTTTAAATGTACAAAAAATTCACAGCAGCACATGTGCATGAATCTAGGCCATGTGAAAACACAGAAAAACATTAAAAACACTCAATTTAGACCAAATTTCTCAAAATTTTCAAAAAATTGAAAAAAAATTTTTTAATTTTTTTTTACTTACAGTAATAGATGAAAAATGAAGGTTCTCTGCCCTCCCTGACCACCCTCTTCCTTCCCCATGGGTTTGGTAACATCTTGGTCATTTTTATGGGCATTTTGCAGGACACTGATCCTATAGGGGTTTCATCTTTTTCATGGTGATATATTTGTTATATATGCAATTGTTTTTGGAGGTATTGTCCTTTTTTTGGGCTTATTAGTATTGGTGCCATCTATTTTGTCACATTATATGTATACTGTTGTCATTATATTCGTATATAACATCATTTTTCAGTATTCCACATTGTATTAAGAGTGGCCTGTATAATACCACATATATATATATTATTGTGATGTAACTTTATCCTTTGCCCATTTTTTTGTCCTTTGGGGATTACTTGGGTTTTCATATTGTTTGTGCTGTGTGTTCTTTATTGTGCATTGTATATTACTATTGCCAGTATCTGCATTATACGTCTATTTCCATATTTGCACACATTCATGGGTCTCAGGGAGTTATGTATCCCTTTTAGGGATTGTTTGTCTGAGTTTAATTGTTTTTAATTTTGTGGTGTGATATATTGTAGTTTTCTAATAAAATTGGATTATTGTTTACATATTGGTGTTTCCTGGTGTGTAGTATGTCTCCTTTCATTCTTTTGTTCTAATTGAACCCTCTTTAAAGATATTTTTGGGTTTGTGCCCTCCACCCTTGTTTTCCTTGAAAAATGAAGGTTTTTAGCGCATAAATTGGCCAATTCACGTATGCCCCTCAACCATGGCAAGGTGACCTCCCTCTGATGGGTCCCTGCTCTACACTACAAGCCACTTCCGGGCCACAAGCCTACAACTTTGGACAAACATGTCACTACTGGGCTAAATCCTACATTTATGGGCTGGTAGAGCTGATTGCAGCACATGCAAGGCCAATGGGAGGAGTGCAAGATCAGACTGGAGGCGGCCAGCATCCAGATACTTAATAAACAGAAAAAAAACGATCAGCACCTTCTAGTGTGAACAGCGTCGGACTGGAGCACCTTGGGCCCACCAGAGAAAATCATTCTTGGGGCCCGCTATGTAGCTACATAGAAATAAATACAAGACCACCAATTGTGCGGTAAAACGCGCTAATATCAGGGTATAATATAAGGTAGTAATTATGTAGCAGGGGTTGGGGTAGCCCCTCTCATAGAATATAAAGTAGCCAACTCATAGAATATAAAGTAGCCCCCTCATATAGTATAATGTAGCCCCCTCATAAAGTATAATATAGCCCTCCTCATAGAATATAGTGTAGCCCTCCTCATAGAATATAATGTAGCTCCCCATAGAATATAATGCAGCAAGCATCATAGAGTATAATGCAGCCCCCATAGAATATAATGCAGCCCCCTTCATATAGTATAATACAGCCCCCCACAGAATATAATGCAGCCCTCCTCATAGAGTTACATGCCCCCCCCTCATACAGGGTATCATGCAACCAGGATATATATATATATATATATATAACTTATATATAACTATACTCACCTCTCCTCATCGCTCCCACGCTGATTCAGGCGGCGGCTGATATCTGTAGATTAACATTATTTGGTGATATGAGAAGTTCCCTTTAAATATAAGTCAATGGGAAAGCTAAAAAGATGTCAAGATCATGAAGTCTTTTCAAGCGAATGTCAGTGCTTTCGTTTAAAAAAAAAGCTACTGTTTTCTTATTCGTTATAAAGATTTTTTTTTAACCCCTTCACCCCCAAGGGTGGTTTGCACGTTAATGACCGGGACAATTTTTACAATTCTGACCACTGTCTCTTTATGAGGTTATAACTCCGGAACGCTTCAACGGATCTTCGCGATTCTGAGATTGTTTTCTCGTGACATATTGTACTTCATGTTAGTGGTAAAATTTCTTCCATATAACTTGCGTTTATTTTTGAAAAAAACGCAAATATGGCGAAAATTTTGAAAATTTAGCAATTTTCAAACTTTGAATTTTTATTCCCTTAAAACAGAGAAATATGTCACACAAAATAGTTAAGAAATAACATTTCCCACATGTCTACTTTACATCAGCACAATTTTGGAATCAAAATTTTTTTTTGTTAGGAAGTTATAAGGGTTAAAAGTTGACCAGCGATTTCTCTTTTTACAACAAAATTTACAAAGCCATTTTTTTTAGGGACCACCTCTCATTTGAAGTCACTTTGAGGGGTCTACATGACAGAAAATACCCAAAAGTGACACCATTCTAAAAACTGCACCCCTCAAGGTACTCAAAACCACATTCAAGAAGTTTATTAACCCTTCAGGTGCTTCACAGGAACTAAAGCAACGTGGAAGGAAAAAATGAATATTTAACTTTTTAGCCACAAAAATGATCTTTTACAAACTTTTTTTTTATTTTCACAAGGGTAAAAGGAGAAAATGGACAGATAAGGTTGTTATGCAATTTCTCCTGAGTACGCCAATACCCCATATGTGGGGGAAAACCACTGTTTGGGCACACGGCAGAGCTCGTAAGGGAAGGAGCACCGTTTGACTTTTTCAAACTAAAATTGGCTGGAGTTGAGATTGGACGCCATGTCGCGCTTGGAGAACCTCTGATGCGCCTAAACAGTGGAAACCCCCCACAAGTGACACCATTTTGGAAACTAGACCCCCTAAGGTACTTATCTAGATCTGTTGTGAGCACTTTGAACCCCCAAGTGTTTCACAAAAGTTTATAATGCCTGGGTGTGAAAAAAAAAAAAAAAAATTTCCACAAAAATGATTTTTTAGTCCTAAATTTTTGAATTTTCCCAAGGAAATTGGACCCCAAAAGTTGTTGTCCAATTTGTCCTGAGTACGCTGATACCCCATATGTGGGGGTGGAAAACTGTTTGGGCGCACGGCAGGGCTTGGAAAGGAAGTAGTAACGTTTTGGAATGCAGACGTTGATGGGGGTCATGTTCCGTTTGCAGTGCCCCAGATGAGCCTAAACAGTGGAAATCCCCCACAAGTGACCCCATTTTGGAAATTAGACCCCCTAAGGAACTTATCTAGATCTTTGGTGAGCACTTTGAACCCCCAAGTGCTTCACACAAGTTTATAATGCCCGGGCATGAAAATAAAAAATCCTATTTTTTTCCCACAAAAATTATCTTTTAGTCACTAATTTTTTATTTTCCCAAGGGTATCAGGAGAAATTGGACCACATAAGTTGTTGTCCAATTTGTCCTGAGTACGCTGATGCCCCATATGTGGGGGGGAACCACTGTTTGGGCGCACGGCAGAGCTCGGAAGGGAAGGAGCACCATTTGACTTTTTCCAACCAAAATTGGCTGGAATTGAGATTGGATGCCATGTTGCATTTGGAGAGCCCCTGATGTGCCTAAACAGTGGAAACCCCCCACAAATGACCCCATTTGGGAAACTAGACCCCCTAAGGAACTTATCTAGATCTTTGGTGAGCAATTTGAACCCTCAAGTGCTTCACACAAGTTTATAACGTAGAGCCGTAAAATTTAAAAATCATATTTTTTCCACAAAAATGATCTTTTCACCCGAATTTTTATTTTTCCAAGGGTAACAAGACTCCAAAAGTTATTGTGCAATTTGTCCTGAGTACACTGATACCCCATATGTGGGGGTATACCACTGTTTGGGTGCATGGCAGAGTTTGGAAGGGAAGGAGCGCCGTCTCACTTTTTCAACGCAGAATTGGCTGGACGCCATGTCGTGTTTGGAGAGCTCCTGATCTGCCTAAACAGTGGAAACCCCCACAAATGACACCATTTTGGAAACTAGACCCTCAAGGAACTTATCTAGATGTGTGGTGAGAACTTTGAACCCCCAGGTGTTTCACTAAAGTTTATAACGTACAGCCTTAAAATAAAAAATCCTTTTTTTTTTTTACAAAAATGATTTTTTCGCCCCCAATATTTTATTTTCACAAGGGTAACAGAAGAAATTGGAACCCAAAAGTTGTTGTCCAATTTGTCCTGAGTACGCTGATACCCAATATGTAGGAGAAAACTACTGTATGGGTGCACGTCAGGGCTCGGAAGGGAAGTAGTGACGTTTTGGATTGCAGACTTTGATGGAATGGTCTGGGGGCGTCATGTCGCATTTGGAGAGCCCCTGATACGCCTAAACAGTGGAAACCCCCCACAAGTGACCCCATTTTGGAAAATAGACCCTACAAGGAACTTATCTAGATGTGTGGTGAGCACTTTGAACCCCGAAGTGCTTCACAGAAGTTTATAACGCACAGCCGTAAAAATAAAAAATCCTTTTTTTTTTTACAAAAATGATTTTTTCGCCCCCAATATTTTATTTTCACAAGGGTAACAGGAGAAATTGGACCCCAAAAGTTGTTGTCCAATTTGTCCTGAGTACGCTGATACCCAATATGTGGGAGAAAACTACTGTATGGGCGCATGTCAGGGCTCGGAAAGGGAAGTAGTGACGTTTTGGATTGCAGACTTTGATGGAATGGTCTGGGGGCGTCATGTCGCATTTGGAGAGCCCCTGATGCGCCTAAACAGTGGAAACCCCCCACAAGTGACCCCATTTTGGAAAATAGACCCCACTAGGAACTTACCTAGATGTGTGGTGAGCACTTTGAACCCCGAAGTGCTTCACAGAAGTTTATAACGCACAGCCGTAAAAATAAAAAATCCTTTTTTTTTTTACAAAAATGATTTTTTCGCCCCCAATATTTTATTTTCACAAGGGTAACAGGAGAAATTGGACCCCAAAAGTTGTTGTCCAATTTGTCCTGAGTACGCTGATACCCAATATGTGGGAGAAAACTACTGTATGGGCGCATGTCAGGGCTCGGAAAGGGAAGTAGTGACGTTTTGGATTGCAGACTTTGATGGGTAACAGAAGAAATAGGACAAATTTCACAATAACTCTTGGGGTCCAGAGTACGCTGATACCCCATATGTGGGGATAAACTACTGTTTGGACGCATGGCAGAGCTCAGAAGTGAAGGAACACCGTTTGACTTTTTCAAAGCAGAATTGGCTGGAATGGAGATCAGACGCCATGTCACATTTGGAGAGCCCCTGATGTGCCTAAACAGCGGAAACCCCCCAATTCTAACTCCAACCCTAACCCCAACACACCCCTAACCCTAGTCCCAACCCTAATCCCAACCCTAACCCTAATCCAAACTCTAACCCTAATCCTAACTTTAGCGCCAACCCTAACCCTAACTTTAGCCGAAACCCTAACCCTAACCCTAATGGGAAAATGGAAATAAATACATTTTTTTTATTTTATTATTTTTCCCTAACTAAGGGGGTGATAAAGGGGGGTTTGATTTACTATTTATAGCGGTTTTTTATGATTGGCAGCTGTCACGCTAAAAGACGCTTTTTATTGCAAAAAGTAGTTTTTTGCATCGCCACATTTTGAGAGCTATAATTTTTGCATATTTTGGCCCACAGAGTCATGTGAGGTCTTAATTTTTGCGGGACGAGGTGACGCTTTTATTGGTACCATTTTTGAGCACGTGACATTTTTTGATTGCTTTTTATTTCGATTTTTGGGAGGTTAGAATGAACAAAAATCAGCAATTCATGAATTTCTTTTGGGTGAGGCGTTTTTATTGTTCCGCGTGTGGTAAAATTGATAAAGCAGTTTTATTCTTCGGGTCAGTACGATTATGGCGATACCTCATTTATATCATTTTTTTATGTTTTCGCGCTTTTATAGAATAAAAACAATTTTATATAAAAAATAATTATTTTTGCATCGCTTTATTCTGCGAGCTATAACTTTTTTATTTTTTTGCTGATGATGCTGTGTGACGGCTCGTTTTTTGCGGGACAAGATGACGTTTTCAGCGGTACCATGTTTATTTATATCCGTCTTTTTGATCGCGTGTTATTCCACTTTTTGTTCAGCGGTATGATGATAAAGCACTGATTTTTTGCTTCGTTTTTATTTTTTATTTTTTAAGGGGTTCACAAAAGGGGTTAACTAGTGGGACATTTTTATAGGGGGGGTCGTTACGGACGCGGCGATACCATATATGTGTACTTTTATTGTTTTATTTTTTTTATTTACAATAAGTAATGAATTTATTGGGGAATATTTTTTTTTTTTTTTTTTTTTTGGATTTTTTTTTACACATGTTTATTTTTACTTTTTTTACTTTTTTACTTTGTCCCAGGGTGGGACATCACTGTATTTCATCAGATCGCTGGTGTGACAGTGTGCACAGCACTCTGTCACACCAGCGATCGCTCAGGCAGTGCAGCAGGCTTCTCAGTGCCTGCTCTCGGCAGGCACTGAGGAAGCCGCCTCCCTCCAGGACCCCAGCGCCATCTTGGATCCGGGTCCTGGGAGGGAGGAAGCCCTCAGAGCAGCGCGATCACATCGCGCTGGTCTGAGGGTCTCAGGGGGGCGCGCAGGGAGCCCCCACACTGCGCGATCCTCCCCTGTGCCCCCAGTACACCGCGATCATGTTTGATCGCGGTGTGCAAGGGGTTAATGTGCCGGGAGCGGTCCGTGACAGCTCCTGACACACAGTCACGGGTGTCAGCTGTGATAATCAGCTGACACCCGGCGGCGATTAGCTGCGCTCCCTCGGGGAGCGCAGCTAATCGCCTATGACGTACTATCCCGTCCATGGTCAGAATGGCACGGGTTTTATGGACGGGATAGTACGTCTAATGTCAGAGAGGGGTTAAAGTCATCGACTGTCAGTAAGATGCTCCCCCATTAAGAAAAAGCTCCAGCAAGAATAAAGTGTTGAAAAAGAGCTCAGGTAAAGTCCAGAAAATACTAATATAAAGGAGATTTTAGGTCTACAAAACCCAAGAGAAAAGTAATAATTCCTGAAGAGTTTTCTTCTTGAAAAACAGATTGTTTTTCTTCTCGTAGAACATGTTCACACAGAGGGTTTTTTGGCGGTGTTTTACAACACAAACTCTAAACTGGTGGTTTTTTTTAAAGATTTTCTACTGCAAAAACTGAGAAAAAACACCTCAGTATGAGCCTACCTTAGGCTGCTTTCACACATCAGTCTTTTGATGTCAGGTGCGATCCGGCGGTACCGGATGCGTTTTTTTACCATTGACTTTCATTAGCGCCGGATCGCGCATGATGTCATTGCGTTGCATCCGTTTTTGGCCGGATCCGTCGGAAATGTACTTTCCGGCGGCCTGAGAAGACGCTGACTGCAAGTTTTTTTTTTTTTTTTTTCCGGAGCCGCCTGATAGTGCCTGAATCGGCGCATCAGGCGGCCGGAAATAATACAAGTGTATGGAACCGGACCAGTGTTTTGTCAAATCCGTCAAAAAAACTGATCCGGAGTCCAAGGTCTCTCTCTCTCACACAAAAAAGACTGATGTGTGAAAGTAGCCTTAAGGGTATGCCACACTAAGCGAGATCGCTAACGACATCGCTAAAACGTCACTATTTAGCGATCTCGTTAGCGACGTCGTTGTGTGTGGCATGTAGCAGCGATGTGGCCCCTGCTGTGATGTCGCTGATCGTTCACTAGCGTTCTGGACCATTTTTTGATCGTTGGCGTCCCGCTGGTGAGCCTATATCGCTGTGTTTGGCACCTTTTGCGAACGACGAGCGACCTAGTTTGTGACGCATATGACAACGGCGCAGGCGGGACAAGGGTTTTTTAGCGTCACGGAGTGGATCGCAATATATGTAGAAGCAGGCAGGTGGGACTAGGTTCTCTTTTGCGTCACAGAGAGGATCTCAGTAGCTGCAAAGCAGGCTAGCAGGACGCAGAGAGCAGGAGCGATGCTGGAAATTCCTATGAATGAGAAGCGCTCGAGAACAATGAAAGGGAGCGCTATACGCCGTCTTTCATGACGCAGTCAAAACATAAATTGTTGCACATATATAACCCCTGTGGTGAGGGGCGTGGAAAAGGTTGCGCTCAGTACATGCTAATGACAGATCCTAACGACCGCCAAAGTCGTTAAAGAGATCGCTGACCGCTGATGTGTCGTTTATGAGATCTCCTGTTTGGCAGCTACTAGCGACCTAACAGCGATCACACCAACGATCTCGTTAGCTTGCGTCGTCATCGTGATCGCTAACGAGATCGCTTAGTGTGGCAGTATCTTTAGTCTCCACAGAGCAGATTAACATATGAACTACCCACAAATCGCCCCCATAAACTCCAATAGGTAATCTGCACTGCTGGTCATTCCAGTGGATTTCTTTTAACCTGTGACATGTCACCTAGTGAACAATCTTCCTGGACACCGCAGTGGGTGGCCCGTGGCCTTACACAATGGGATGGGGTATTCCACGCGCAGAACCCACAGCAAGCACCACAAGGTCAGCCCCAGACTTTTTTGCTTCAGATTCTGGAGCACTTACACCTCAGTGTGAACATGGCCTTAGGTAAATTAAGATGTGTCATATCTGCCATAAATCCTGTAAGACTGAGCCCGAATGTCACATCCCGCTGGGATTTCTCATGTGCCAGCGCTGCCCTTCATAATCTGTTCTAAGTACATGGGCACAAATGTCAGGAACTGCTAGAAATAACTCCACTTCTCAGAACAATGGCAGCAGCGCCCTGAGGACTCACCCTGCCAGCAAATTTCCCCTGCTGTACCCAGGAAAGGTGGGCAGCACATTGGCAAGGAGGGACATGTGCTGTACCAGAGCAGAATGAGTGGAGCCCCTGTGCCCCCAGGGCCCGGAGGGTGGCATCATCAGTGGGCACAAGGGCTCTCAGCCCAGCCTCCTGCACTCACAGGGGGATAAGTGAACCCTGCAGTTGTGCCCCCCATACCTGCTGATATAGCCATCGACGTCCCCATCACAGGTCTGGAAGAGGCGCCTCATCCTCTCCTCGCCGAGGCTGGAGGTGTCGCTGCTCCCGTTGCAGCTGCTGGTCCCGGTGACTTCCACAGCCGCCATAGTGCACGGCTGGGCGTCCACAGACTGCCCACTGCTGGATGAGGAACAGCCAAGAGCCAGCTGCGCACACAGTCACCAGTTCCTCGCCCAGCTCTCCTCTCTCCCGGTGCCTGTTCCTTCACTGCTCCCCTCCCATACACACATGGCTCCACTCCGTAAACTTCGTACACACGGCTCAGCTCCGTACACTTCGTACACACAGGGCTGTTTTGTACACCCCGTACACATGTTGCTCCGCTCCGTACACCCCATACATGCTGGGCTCTGCTCCGTACACCAAGTACACACATGGCTCTGCTCCGTACACACGTGGCTCTGCTCCGTACACCTCGTACACACATGGCTCTGCTCCGTACACCCCATACACACGTGGCTCTGCTCCGTACATCAAGTACACACATGGCTCTGCTCCGTACACCTCGTACACACATGGCTCCGCTCCGTACACCCAATACACACGTGGCTCCGCTACGTACACCCAATACACACGTGGCTCTGCTCCGTACACCCTATACACACGCGGCTCTGCTCCGTACACCCTATACACACGCGGCTCTGCATCGTACACCCTATACACATGTGGCTCTGCTCCGTACACCCTATATACATGCAGCTCCGCTCCGTACACCCCATACACACACAGCTCCGCTACGTACATCCCATACACACGTGGCTCTGCGCCGTACACACTATACACACGCGGCTCTGCTCCGTACACCCTATACACACGTGGCTCTGCTCCATACACCCTATACTCACGCGGCTCTGCTCTGTACACCCCATACACACACAGCTCCGCTACATACACCCAATACACACGTGGCTCTGTGCCGTACACACTATACACACGCGGCTCTGCTCCGTACACCCTATACACACGCGGCTCGCTCCGTACACCCCATACACACACAGCTCCGCTACATACACCCAATACACACGTTGCTCTGCTCTGTACACCCTATACACACGCGGCTCTGCTCCGTACACCCCATACACACGTGGCTCTGCTCCGTACACCTCATACACAAACAGCTCTGCTACATCCACCCTGTAAACCCCTCCTGACCTCATACAGAAACTTCCCCTCATCCAGCACCATGACAATCAGCACCCCAAAGTCCTGCATACAGAGGCCCCTGATCATGTGACCCCTAACTCCTCCCCTCCGGTGACCTCATCACAGGTCCTGTGCGCACAGAACAGCCTAGCGATGTGATTGCTAGGAATGATTTATAAGGATGATGTGGAAATGGCTGGCGTAGTGCTCTCAGCTGGATGAGGGGAGTTTGCGCCTGACATCTGCACACAGCATGGCCGGTCAGTTGTGTAGGCACTATCGACATGCAGGGCAGGGACTAATGAAGGAGGCAGGGGCTGGGGGCCGAGGCCCACCGGAGATTTCTCCGATGTCCCGGTGCCTCAGTCCGACCCTGAGTGTGAACACGTGCAAGCTGTGAGGACTGCAATATATATGCAAAAAATTCACAGCAGCGCATGTGCATGAATCTAGGCCATGTGAAAAGACAAAAAACATTAAAAACACTCAATTTAGACCAAATTTCTCAAAATTTAAAAAAAAAAATTTCAAAAATTTATTTTTTTTTTACTTACAGTAATAGATGAAAAATTAAGGTTCTTAGCGCATAAATTGGCCAATTCATGTATGCCCATCAACCATGGCAAGCTGACCTCCCTCTGATGGGTCCCTGCTCTACACTACAGAAAAACAGAAAAAAACGATCAGCTTTCTGTTTATTAAGTATCTGGATGCTGGCCGCCTCCAGTCTGATCTTGCACTCCTCCCATTGGCCTTGCAGGTGCCGCAAACAGCTCTACCAGCCCATAAATGTAGGATTTAGCCCAGTAGTGACATGTTTGTCCAAAGTTGTAGGCTTGTGGCCCAGAAGTGGCTTGTAGTGTAGAGTAGGGACCCATCAGAGGGAGGTCACCTTGCCATGGTTGATGGGCATGCATGAATTGGCCAATTTATGCGCTAAGAACCTTCATTTTTCATCTAATTCTTTTTAAATGGTGATAATTTCTTTTGGCAGCACAAGCGTTAATCGGCCATGTTGGGAGCTCTGGGAGTCTGGGCTCTAAGCTGAGTACGGTTGGCCATTCCTATCCCCAATATAATCTGAGTCCTGACTGACACACATAGTCAGAGCTAGCTTATGCTGCATGGCTGGGAAGATAGTTGTTTAGTGGTTAAACGAGAAGGCGTATGGTGGGTTTATCAGTGCCTGTTGCTTGGGTTTGTTAGTGTGATAATTCCCTTTCCTTTCCCAACTTTGTTTTTTTCCCATCCTTCAGTCCCCAGTACATTTCTCTGTTATATGTGAGTGAATATATGTATGACTGGTGTTTTCAGTTACCCTTGTTCATATTGCTTTGTTCGTCTGGCTGGTGTACTGTGGTCCACGATTGCTCCCATCTTCCTTGGGTGGGGGAAGGGTACAGACAGAGGGTGAACATAAGAGATAAGGCAAGGTATGTGGCCCCGGCATCTTCACCTTTGAAAGTAAGCCGGGGAATAGGGTGAGCTAGCGTACTCCCTAGCGTAAGAGAAGGAGCCCCTGGTCCCGGGTCACCCGACAACCGAGTCATGACAGACGACCTAATCACCGTGGTCACCACACTGCATCTACTCGCATCAGGTTGGTTCGCTAATGCACTTATCCACACAGCTGCTACAGTATGGTGTTTCCATCTAGCCTTAGGTGAGCGTGGCCAGTGTGTGCAGAAATTTAACCCTGCTGTGTCCTGCAGAGATTGGCTTCACTGGCCTATTTGATGGTAGCAGAGTCTTTATCAGGCATCTACTCCCACCACTCCCTGCCTGAATGTTTGTTCCTGACCCGTTAGTCCACTAGTATAATTGTCTTTGTACTCTGTTCTTTGTTAATGACCAAGTTCAGTTTTTCGCGCTGGCTGATCTCTCCGCTACTAACCCCAACTATTCTTACTGACCCTTTGCTGCCTGCCCTGACTTTGGACCATTTGACTACACTTTGTCTTTGCTGTCATGTGCTGCACACTCATACCTATAACCCTCTTGTCAGCTGCTGCAGACCACGGGACTGCCCTGGAGGGGTACCTGGTAACTACTTTCGGCCCAGCCTGGCCTCGCCATCAGAGGCTCTAGTAAAAAGCAGGTAATCACTTAGTCATACCTCTCCAGGGTAAGCCCGGCCCGTGGCACAGTTTATCCACACCCACCAGTGTTACACTGATATTTTCAGGTGTTCATAGAGGTTGTGCCTGTTCACAACCTGCTCAGTTGAGCACCTTCCTTTAACTTTTCTTTGCACCTGAAAGGGTATCACCCAATGATCTTGTGTACTTTTGTTCCCCTACATTTTTTCTACATACAGTCATGGCCAAAAGTGTTGGCACCCTTGAAATTGTTCCAGAAAATGAAGTATTTCTTAGAGAAAATTATTGTAATTACTCGTTTTGTTATACACATATTTATTTTCTTTGTCTGTATTGGAACAACACAAAAAAGAGGGAAAAAAATGGCAAAATATACAATTTCACACACAACCTCAAAATGGTCTGGACAAAATTGTTGGCACCTTTCCAAAACTGTAGGTAAACAACTTTGTTTCAAGTTTGTGATGCTCCTTCAAACTCACCTGTGGGAAGGAACAGGTTTGGGCAATATTAAAATCACATCTGAAACCAGATAAAAAGGGGAGAAGTTGACTCAATCATTGCATAGTGTGTCTGTGTGTGCCACACTATACATGGAGAACAGAAAGAGGAGAAGAGTGCTGTCTGAGGACTTGAGAACCAAAATTGTTGAAAAACATCAACAATCTCAAGGTTACAAGTCCATCTCCAGAGACCTTAATGTTTCTTTTTCCACGGTGCGCAACATAATCAAGAAGTTTGCAACCTATGGCACTGTAGCTAATTTCCCTGGATATGGATGGCAAAGAAAAATTGAAATAAGGTTGCAATGTAGGATTGTCCAGATGGTGGATAAGCAACTTCAATAAAGTTTCAAAGTAATTCAATCTGTCCTGCAGGCTCAGAGTGCAACAGTGTCAGTGCGAACTATCCGTCAACATATCTGTCGACATTTGTATTAAATGAAACGCTATGGCAGGAGACCCAGGAGGATCACACTGATGACACAAAGACATAAAAAAGCTAGACTGTGGTTTGCCAAAATGTACATGAGTAAGCCAAAATCCTTCTGAGAAAAAGCCTTGTGGACGGATGAGACCAAGATAGAACTATTTGGTAAAGCACATCATTCTAATAAATGAAAATTAAATGAGGCTTACAAAGAAAAGAACACAGGACGTACAGTTAAATATGGTGGACGTTTAAAGATGCCCTGGGGTTGTTTTGCTGCTTCTGGAACTGTGTAAGTTGATTGTGGGCAAGGCATCACGAAATCTGAAGATTACCTAAGGATTTTGGGTCGCAATGTAGTGCTCAGTGTCAGAAAGCTGGGTTTGCTTCCCAGGCTGTGAGTCTTCCAGCAGAGCAATAACCCAAAACATACTTCAATAAGCACCCAGAAATGGATGGAAACAAAGTGCTGGAGAGTTCTGAAGTGGCCAGCAATGAGTCCGGATCTAAATCCCATTGAGCACCGATGAAGAGATCTTAAAGTTGCTTTTGGGAAAAGGCACTCTTTAAATATGAGAGACTTGGAGCAGTTTGCGAAAGAAGAGTGGTCCAAATTTCCAGTTGAGAGGTGTAAGAAGCTTGTTGATGGTTATAGGAAGCAATTGATTGCAGTTATTTATTCCAAAGGGTATGCAACCAAATATTAAGCTGAGGGTGCCAACAATTTTGTTTGGCCCATTTTGGGGGTTTTGTTTGAAATTATGTCCAATTTGCCTTTTCTTCTTTGTCTTGTTGTGTTGATCCAAAACACACAAAGGTAATAAATATGTGTATAACAAAACGTGTAACTGCAATAATGTTCTGGGAGAAATACTTCACTTCTGGAATAATTTCATAGGTGCCAACACTTTTGACAATGACCGCAACTGGATTACTATACTTACAAAAACTCACCTCCAGAAACTTCAAAGAATACCTGAGGTTTTATCTTTTGTTATGAGGCTTTTCATGAGAAGTGCATTCAGTTGCAGAGTAAAACTAACAGAGACATAATGGTGAAAGGTAAACATGGAGATATCCTGAGTGCAGACATGGCTTTTCAGTTCCAAGGTTGCTTTTGCTGAAAAGAAACTTTATAAGGCAAAACTTTTTGCTGAGCCCTATAGAAAATAACATATGGGTGACATCTGTGCACGAAAACACACATTTAATTGTCTTTTTATAGACCTTTTGTCTTCTTTTCTCTGCATCTGTCGGCTGGTAATTGGTGGTCCCAGTGCTAGTCATCTAGTTCATAACAGGTGTCCTTCAAATCAGCTCAGAGAACCAAGCTGTATTATATATAATCCCTCTGACACTTACTCCATTATCTTGTCGTACAAAGCACCATTCAAGAAACGAATCCTCAGTAATGGATCTAGCTTTAAAACATTATTAGACACAATTGCTTACACATCCTCAAACCATTCACCTTAACTCCAAGGCTAGAAAGTGCAAGTGACAACTTATTGCTTTGTAAAATTGTGGAACCAAATAAATATACTACTACTAATATTCTTACAACAGAATGGGGTTAATTATGACATAGGCTGTGTATGCAACTTAGTTGGAAATCTGCTGATTTTGCAAATTCTTCCAATCAAAGCGAAGGAAACCATGATGGGATCCATTACTCTCCAATGTATAGGTATCATTAGGAGCTGGAGGTATCCATTTTATGACTGATCCTGCACTGCTGCTTGAAAATAGAGACACAGACATGAACAAAGCTTTAATTAACATTTTTATAGGCCAAATCCATGTAAATGTATCATTGACCAGCGGTGACATCATCGAGGTTAATGCCGGTCACTGAGACTGAGTTCCCAGCCGGCTGAACTGCTGTGACCTCAGTGTGATCCCCGCTAGTACCGTGAGAAAGTCTCATGGTGCAGAGGCGAATTCACCTTAGTTCACAGGGAGAATTTCACTACGGTGAATTTGAACTGCGGTGCCATGCTGTCATGAACATGACAGCGTGGCAAACACTGGATGTTTGGACCCCCCATTCAAGTAAATGGGGTCCGGGTTAAGGTACTGTTCTGGTACCCGATCTCAAACTTTTTGTAACTGCTCGGCTATACCTGAACATCCAGGTATCCACCCATGTCTAGTTACATTTAATACTAATTTGTATTTTTGTACTAAAATTAAAACAATATTTATAATCAACAAAAAAATATAAAACACCAACAAAGCCATATCAGTGTATTGTAGCAATGGTACTAAGATGTTGTTTGGTGGTCAGATGTTTCCTTCATTATTGCAGGTTTTTAATGTTTGAACACGTGATCGACTTACATGTTTCAACAAACTACTTGCTACAAATTGTAAAAAATCAGAGATATAGGATATAGAATAATTATTAAATTAAAATTATAATAAAATAATATACAATAATGAAATCACTAAGTGCCTATATCACCTGACAACATATCCTCCTGACGAAGGATCTATATATCCGAAACGCGCGTCGGGGCGCGTTCTTTGCAGGCACACCACTCGGTCCTTTTTTGCTCCCAGGTTTAGTGTTTTTCACTTTATGGTAACAGAATTTTTTGTAATGGTTTTTTTTCATATGGTATCCCATTGATTAACACATTGTGGTCTACACTGTGGTTCACATTGTTGTGTGCAATTTTGTTTGCACTTATCTGTTTATGCACAGGCAAGGTTGATTTTTCACCTATAATATATATTCCTTATTTTTTACTTTATATGCACATTAATAGCATTGGTATTCACTTTTTGTTTTATTATTGGGATGTATACACTGTGCACATGCTGTTTATGCGAATTTTTTTAGTTTTTTCTTTTCACATTATTTTATCTGGGGTGCTATTGACATCACATTTTTATATTATATATTTTTATAGTTTACCTGGTCTTATTATTTGAGCATTTTATTTATACACATAGTATGTATACATAAGTCCATATAGCATTTATGACATTGATTATCATATTCTGTGTGTTTATTATATTGTTTCAGAGTGCTCTGTGTCTTTTTATAAATTTTAAACCTACATGGTTTTATTGTATGTTCGAGAGCCAAAACTTTGTTTAATAAAGGCATATTTTTCATTCTATACTCTTGGTTTCGTTGTTCTTTTCCCTTCCAATAAGGTATTCCCCTCCACAACCTGGGTGCTCCTTTTTAATTGCTACAAATTGTAATTACCCCCTTGGGCGCCTTTGTTAAGGTCTTGGAAATGTAAGATGTTGTGCTGCTGGTGCCTTCAAATTTGGTTATGGCTTTCTGCCATTATTTCAGGCTCTTTTTGGTTGCACATAATGTTTTTGATTTAATATTGTGCTTTGTTTGAAAGTAAAGTTAGAAATGTAACATATTCAGTCACACATAATGTACTATTCAATCATTTTTTCCATCATGCCGGCTTGAGGCTCTATTTACGCTATAGCATTGTCACCATGGATTTTCCCCTCCACTTGGTTTGCAGCTTCTCAGTTTTCCATTATTCAGTATTGGAGCACCACTTTGGGCCATTAACTTTGTCGTCTTTCATATACTTTATTTATCCTAGTATTGCTACCTTATTATTGGGATCATCTTCTTACCCGATCCTTTTTCAGCATGCTATACTTTTTCTGATGGGGTTTTAGCCTCACTCTCTATATGCTATTTGTTATTTGCATGATTCTATGTATTTACTTGCATGCATTATTTCCTAATTTGGTTAGCATTATACAGCGTCTATGAAAAGCATTATGGCTGACAGTAATACAGGCGGCACATTTTGCTGGATGCTCATTCATTTGTTCATTTCTTTTTCTTTTTTATGTATCTAATAACAGCTGTATACTATTTTTTTTATTTGTGTCATTTTGTGTTTTTTTTTGTCAGCTATCATTAATGGCCTCAATCTATATACCTTTCACCATTTGTATGGCTTTATACTTTGCCTTGTATGCATTTTTCCATCTGGTCAATACCATATAAGGTTTATGATAAATATTGTGGTGTATATTTTCTAGTAATATCAGGGGCACATCTTGTTGGATACTGATCTAGTTATTTAAATGTTTTTCTTTTTTATGTACTCAATAACAACTGTATATACATTTTTTTCATTTTTGTTTTTTTTCTAGCTATTATCACTAGTCTTGTGTTTCATACTCTTTTGATAATAATAGCACATGTCTAGATTATAATTGTCATTACATTTGTAGTCTACAAACTGGGGGTGTTTTTTATATTGGTATTTTTTTGCCTATTTACATCTTTTCTTTGCCAACATATTCGAGGAATTTAGCTTTAGGTCTTTATATGGATCTTTAGTGGTGTTACATATGGCCATTTTGTGGCCTTTTTAATAGTTTTTCATTTTTTTGTCTTTATTGTGTGTCTTCTTTTGCATTAATAAACATTATTATTTTTTATGTATTGTAATCTTCATTTTGGGGTTGATCGTGACCGTTCATACACACTACTTTTTTCAGCTTCAAATTGCTGAACTTCTAGGGCTGGCTTGATATAATTTAATGGATCTTTGGGCATAGGTGCATATATGTACGGACGCTATGTGGATGCTGTATATTTTTTCTGCTGCATGCTGCAAATTTTTCCTCATGTCGAAGATAGCTGAGAAAAAAATTGCAGATCAGCACTGCCTCATTGAATAACATTGGTCCAAGTGTCACCTGATTTTTTATCAGATTGCACTCGTCCGAGTTATACACGAGTTTGAGCGAAACCTTATAGTGGCTGTGATAGCCCCCTGATTGGCTGCGGTAGACCACGTGATAGCTGCAGGGCATTATAGTGAAGCCTGAGAGACCGCACCTGATGTGATTACCCTGCTCTCTGATTCTTCAGCAGTTTATGATCTTGATTCAATCTCAAGGTGTTTAAATTTGTGGTGACCTGCACTTTTGAGGAAATTCGACTGAGTCGATTCTCTGATTGATCTGCTCATCTCTCATATGGACCTAAAATTAGAATTAATGTAGATTACAACGTGCTGCTAAAAACAATTTCAAAGTCACTATAATAAATAAAATCATGCCCATGTTATTGCTACATAAAGTGACCGATGCCAGATTTGAAAAATGGGGATACGTAATAATATCCCAAACAGGCCCCGTCATTAGAAGGTTAGAATAAGTTGATAGTTTTAGAAACGTTACATTAATACAATGCATTATACATAATATGATGTATTTTATGCTACGTCACGATTAGCAGCATAACACCAATGAAAAAAAAGCAGTGAAAGAGAAGCAATGTATACATCAATTTGTCACCTTCTACTTGTTCATGTAAAGACAGAAAGAGCCTTGCGTGAGAGTTAAAGATAATTTACTGAGCGCTAAGCAAAGAAACATCTACTTTGCAGCTTCAAAATTCCACTACATACAGTACAGACCAAAAGTTTGGACACACCTTCTCATTTAAAGATTTTTCTGTATTTTCATGACTATGAAAATTGTACATTCACACTGAAGGCATCAAAACTATGAATTAACACATGTAGAATTATATACTTAACAAAAAAGTGTGAAACAACTGAAAATATGTCTTATATTCTAGGTTCTTCAAAGTAGCCACCTTTTGCTTTGATGACTGCTTTGCACACTCTTGGCATTCTCTTGATGAGCTTCAAGAGGTAGTCACCGGAAATGGTCTTCCAACAGTCTTGAAGGAGTTCCCAGAGATGCTTAGCACTTGTTGGCCCTTTTGTCTTCACTCTGCGGTCCAGCTAACCCCAAACCATCTCGATTGGGTTCAGGTCTGGTGACTGTGGAGGCCAGGTCATCTGGCGTAGCACCCCATCACTCTCCTTCTTGGTCAAATAGCCCATAGTGGAACGGACTAAAGGAGCTAAACTATTTCATTGTAAACGTCTTAAGTGTCATAATATTTAAAGTATAGGACAAATACCTACAAGAATAATGAAGTGGCAATAGATTATCTAGTACATAATTACTTATACAGATCAATCCAAAAAATCTTCAATATAATGCTGTCACTGATGTCAATATTAGACGGTCCGGTTCCAAAGTTCTGTTAAATTGCATTCCAGAATACGAGATAATGGATGACAGATGGTTTGTTCCAAAAAACTGCATAAGAGATACAATCACCATAATTAAAATGAATAAAATGAGCATAAAAACAGTGATGAAAAACGGAACAATACAGCAGTGTTTCAAATAACATCAATGTATAATTCAAACCGGATATCACAAAAACGGGACATAACTCAAATTTTCATTGAGGCCAGATGGACATAGAGTGCCTAGTGTCCAGATCCATCTGGACTAGATTTGATCGAGTCTTCTCAAGATGCTGCCTCCACGGATGCCAGCTTCAATCATGTCGATCCCTCTTACTTTAAGGAGGCTGTCATCACAGCCATGATGGGACTTAAAGTGTCGAGGAATGGTTTTAAGTGTGGTTGCATCAACATGCGTAGGGAGAGGGACATGTACTGTTGCACATACACAGTAATTATGCCCCTACTGAAGCCCCCAAGCTTTTTGGTGTTCTTACTACTATTACACCTTTTATGGCTGTTATAGAACATGATGCTCCCTAAAATGCCCCAACAAAGTATAATAGCCCCACAGAATAATGACCCCAAAGTGCTTCCCTTCACAGAATGATGTTCGCATAGTTCTCCCAAACACAGTATCATGGCCCCCACACAGTATGATGGCTTGTTAGTTTGATGGCCACCACACAGCCCACCAGACAAGTATCATGGCACCCACATTTTTGACACAATATGATGGCCCCTCATTATGATGCTCCACAGCCTCAATCAGTATGATGCCTCCAGAGCCTCTCACTCAGTATGATATCTCCAACATCCCCTCACTCAGTTTTTCTTCCCCAACAGCCCCACACTCAATATGATACATCCACAGTTCCACTCAGTATGATACTCTCACTCAGTATGATGGTCCCCACATCACCCCACTCATCATCATGGCCCAAACAGTTCCCCATGTAGAAGTATGATGTCTCCCACAGCCCCTCACTCAGTGTGATAGCCCCCCAAAAGTACAGTCATATAAAATAAAACAGTCTTATTTATCCTTTTTTTCCCTGAGCATTTTTCAGGTTGGTTGGTGCAGTATGGGCATTATGAGGACTCCAAACAGCAGGTGCGATATAGTGACGTCAATTCATCATGCATCTCGTTTGCTGAGTTTCAGACGCACAGATGCAGGGTGAATGATCGATCACTGAGCTGTTGTCTTCCTGATCCACCATTCTAGTCAAAAGTACAGTGGGGGAAATAAGTATTTGATCCCTTGCTGATTTTGTAAGTTTGCCCACTGACAAAGACATGAAAAGTCTATAATTTTAAGGGTAGGTTAAACTTTACCATTGAGAGATAGAATATCAAAAATAAAATCCAGAAAATCAAATTGTATAAATTATATAAATTTATTTGCATTTTGCAGTGAGAAATAAGTATTTGATCGCTCTGGCAAACAAGACTTAATATTTGGTGGCAAAACCCTTGATGGAAAGCACAGCAGTCAGACGTTTTTTGTAGTTGATGATGAGGTTTGTGCACGTCAGGAGGAATTTTGGTCCACTTCTCTTTGCAGATCATCTCTAAATCATTAAGATTTTGAGGCTATCGCTTGGCAACTCGATGCTTCAACTCTCTCCATAGGTTTTCTATGGGATTAAGGTCTGGAGACCTCCATGACCTTAAGGTGCTTCTTTTTCAGCCACTCGTTTGTTGCCTTGGCTGAATGCTTTTGGATCATTGTCTTGCTTGGAGACCCAGGCACGGCCCATTTTTAATGTCCTGGCGTAGGGAAGGAAGTTGTCACTCAAGATTTTATGGCACATGGCTCCATGCTGTTAGAACCCTCTTGTTAGATTTTGTTTCAGTTTGCTGGTCACATGACCTTTTTTCCCTATTTAGTCTGGCTCCGCCCTTCTGGCTTTGCTGGACTTCATTGTATTATCTACTCTTAAGCTAGCCGGGTGCTTAGGTGCCTTACTCAGTCAGTTTTGCTTGTTCTTAGGATCTCGTAGTAATTTGTTTTCTGTTTAATTATCCCTGCTACAATTTCTGTTAGGAGGTGTCCACCTTTTCTCCCAGTCCCTAGATCTTGTAGGGATTCCTCCCTCGCAACTATAGGTCTTCGTTCAGACTAGCTGAGGACTTTAGCGGGTCTGGTCGCAGGATCAGGTCCCCCGTTACATCGTAGGGATCCAGCTCAGTTCTATTTTAGGGACAGAATTCCCATCTTTCCTTAGTGCTTGTAGCAGTTCATAACAGTAAGTCCAGCCCAAAAAGAAAAAACAAAAAAATCTCTAAGGAAAGATTTTCTGTTTCCATCATGGTGTCGGTTCAGGATTTGGCTCAACGCCTGCAGGGTCTCTCTCTGGAGGTGGCTGAAATCCAGCAACACGTGATCTGGTGATGAATCACAGCGTATAGGGTTCATAATGTCACTTTTGCGCAAAGAACCTCAGGACTGGGCCTTTTCTCTGCAGCCTAGTGATCCATGCTTTAGATCAGTGGATAGTTTTTTTTCTGCTTTGGGGTTATTGTATGACGATCCTGATCGTGTTTCATCAGCTGAGACAGAATTGAGACGTTTGAGACAGGGATCAGGTAATGTGGAAAAATATTGTACTCACTTCCGAAGGTGGTCCACTCAGGTGGGGTGGAACGATTCAGCTTTGAAAAGTTTATTTCTTGCAGGATTAAGTGAAAGGGTTAAAGATTTGCTGATTGCTTATCCTATACCTGGTAACTTGCAAGAGGCTATGCAATTAGCCATATGGGTGGATAGTGACTGCGTGCAAGGGTAAATGAAAGTAAATCTGCCTTGTCATCTCCAAGTTTGGAGAGGGACTGTACTGACATTGCAGAGCCGATGGAAATTGGAGCAATGGCACCTCACTCTCGGGAAAAAGAACTCAGATTTGCTGAGGGCTTGTGTTTCTATTGTGGTAAATCTGACCATTTCATTAAGAACTGTGCGCTTCGAATGAATAAAGAGAAAAAAAAAAAAGAGGTCAGTTTCGCCCGTATAGCCTGTTTAAACAATAAAGGTGTCTTTCTTTCTGCTACCACTGCTGGTGAGGAGGAATTAATGGAGTTTCGGGTATTTGTGGATTGTGGTTCAACTCTCAATGTGATTGATGGGAAATTTTTGGAAAAACTTAAATTAAAACCCAAACTTCTGTCTTCCCCTATTAATGTGGTGTCTGTGGATGGCTCTTCCTTGAAAAATGTTACTCACCATATTTGTGAATTTCCTCTTACTATTAATGGTGTTCATCAAGAGAATTTGGATTTGGTAGTTTTGAATAATTTGCCCTCACCGGTGATTTTGGGGTTACCCTGGTTAAAATTGCACAATCCGGTACTGGATTGGTCTACCAATGAAATTAAGTCCTGGAGTCCTAATTGTTATGACAAGTGCTGTAACGGGCGTATTGCTGCTGTAGTTAAGGGGGAGTTACCTGTACCTATTCAGGATTTTTGGAAAGTTTTTTCTGATAAGGAATCGCAGGTATTGCCTCCTCATAGAGATTATGATTGTGCAATTGAATTTGTCCCTGGAGCGACTCTTCCTAAAAGTCGTTTATTTAATCTTACTATCCCTGAGAGAAAGGCTTTGGAGGAATACATACAGACAAGCTTGGCCGCCGGTCACATTAGGCCTTCCAAATCTCCTGTGGCGGTTGGATTTTTTTTTGTTAAAAAAAAGGACGGCGGTTTACGGCCTTGTCTAGACTTTCGTGAGATTAATAAGATTACTGTACGCAATCCTTACCCACTGCCATTGATTCCTGATTTGTTTAATCAGTTAGTGGGGGCCAAGTGGTTCTCGAAAATTGATCTTCGAGGGGCATACAATTTGTTGCGCATGAAGGAGGGGGATGAATGGAAGACTTCGTTTAACACTCCACTGGGTCATTTTGAGAATCTGGTCATGCCTTTTGGGCTTTCCAGTGCTCCGGCATTTTTTCAGAATCTTATTAATGACATCCTTAGACTTTTGATCGGCAGAAGTGTGGTTGTGTATTTGGATGACATTTTGATTTATTCACCGGATTTGGAGTCTCATTGGAGGAGTGTGCGTGAGGTATTGCAGTTACTGAGTGATAATTCACTTTTTGCCAAACTAGAAAAATGTGAGTTCACTGTACAGAGACTTAGTTTTTTGGGCTACATTATCTCCAGTGAAGGTTTTGAGATGGACCCGGTAAAGGTGAAAGCTGTGCAGGAATGGCCTAGACCTATTGGTGTGAAATCAATACACAGGTTTTTGGGGTTCGCCAATTATTATAGAAAATTCATTAAAAACTTTTCTGTGATTGCCAAACCTCTGACCGATCTCACCAGGAAAGATGCTGATGCGGTTCAGTGGACTACTGAGGCCATTGAGGCTTTTGTGTTGCTAAAGGAGAGGTTCAGCTCTGCTCCCATCCTTACGCAGCCTGATGTGACTAAACCATTTTTGGTTGAGGTTGATGCTTCTTCTGTGGGGGTCGGCGCGGTGTTGTCTCAGGAAAAGACGGATGGAGTACATCCCTGTGCTTTTTTTTCAAAGAAATTTTCTGAGTCTGAACTAAATTATGATATCGGTAATCGGGAATTGTTGGCAATTAAACTCGCATTTGAACACTGGCGTCATTTTTTGGAGGGAGCGGAATTTCCCGTTCAGGTCTTCACGATCATAAAAATCTGATCTACCTTGATGCTGCTAAACGCTTGAATGCCCGTCAGGCTAGGTGGGCACTGTTTTTCTCATGGTTTAATTTTACCGTTACTTACATCCCAGGTGCTAAAAATGTTAAAGCTGATGCTTTGTCTCGCAGCTTTTCTCCTATGGTGGGTACTGAGGAGGAGGAGAACATTTTACAAGAGGGGGTTGTTATTGCTGTTTTGGACTCCGTGTTGGAAGATGAGATTCTTAAAGCACAGGAGAATGCCCCATCTAACACTCCCCATGGGAGGGTGTTTGTGCTTGGTACCCTGGGAGAGATTTGTTTGTGGAGTGTCATGACTCTCGGTTGGCAGGTCATCCTGGAATCTCTGAGACCAAGAGACTTGTGGGTCGCAGCTTTTGGTGGCCTGGATGGCAGAAGGAAGTCATTAAGTGGGTGTGTCAATGCACTGTGT
>JARQOD010000006.1:265640165-265765165 GCA_033576555.1 Oophaga sylvatica | reverse complement strand
CCCCCCCCCCTCCCCCCCCCCCCCCCCCCACCCCCCCCCCCCCCCCCCACCGCCACCCCCCCCCCGCCCCCGCCCCCCCCCTCCCCACCCCCCCCACGCCACCCCCCCCCCTCCCCCCCCCCCCTCACCCCCCCCCCCCCCCCCCCCCCCCTCCCCCCCACCCCCCCCCCCCCCCCCCCTCCCCCCCCTCCCCCCCCCCCCCCCCCCCCCCCCCCCCACCCCCCCCCCCCCCCCTCCCCACCCGCCCCCCCCACCCCCCCCCCCCCCCCACACCCCCCCCCCCCCACCCCCCACCCCCCCCCTCCCCCCCCCCCCACCCCCCCCCCCCCCCCCCCGCCCCCCCCCCCCCCCTCCCCCCCCTCACCCCACAGTCCTCTCCCCCCCCCCCACCACCCACCACCCCCCGCACCCCCCCCACCCACTCCACCCGCCCCCCCCCCCCCCCCCCCCAACCCCCCCCCCACCCCCCCACCCCCCCCCCCACCCACCCCCCCCCCCCCCCACCCCCCCCCCCCCCCCCCCACCCCCCCCCCCAACCCCCCCCCCCCCTCCCGCCCCCCCACCCCCCCCCCACCCCCCCTCCCCCCCCCCTCCCCCACCCCCCCCCCCCCACCCCCCCGCCCACCCCCCCCCCCCCCCCACCCCCCCCGCCCGCCCCCCACCCCCCCCCCCCCCCCCCGGGAGTTTCAATTTATAGGACACCGGGTTGATCTGACTGATGATCTCAAAAGGACCGATGAACCGAGGACCTAACTTGTAGGAAGGAATCTTGAGCCGGACATACTTGGACGAGAGCCAGACCCTATCCCAGGACGGAATTGAGGAGGATCCAGACGTTTTTTGTCAGCATGTCTTTTCATGCGCTCGGATGACCGAATGAGTGCGGACCGGGTACTCTCCCATATGGAGGAAAATTCCTTAATCAGAGATTCCGCAGCTGGATTGTCCACAGAGATGGAGACAGGAACAGGGATCCGAGGGTGTTGACCGAAGACTACAAAAAACGGAGTTTTGGAGGAAGATTCGCTCTCGTGATTGTTGTAAGAGAATTCGGCCCAAGGCAGGAGATCCACCCAGTCAGAATGGTGGGCATTAACGAAGTGCCGGAGATAACTGGTCAGATTCTGATTGATTCGCTCGACTTGTCCATTGGACTGCGGGTGGTAAGCGGAGGAGAAATCCAGGGTGACGTCTAGCAACTTACAAGTGGCTCTCCAGAAACGTGAGGTGAACTGTACCCCACGATCCGACACAATGTGACGAGGCAGACCATGAAGACGGAAGATGTGGCGGATAAAGTCTTTAGCCAGCTTGGGTGCAGACGGAAGCCCTGGCAGGGGAATGAAGTGAGCCATCTTGGAAAATCGGTCAACGACCACCCAAATGACCGTACAACCAGCAGAGACGGGAAGATCCGTTATGAAGTCCATGGCTATATGCTGCCAGGGGGCAGCGGGTACAGGAAGCGGGAGAAGACGGCCGGCAGGCAGGTGTCTCGGAACTTTGTTGCGGGCACAGGAGGCACAGGCAGAAACGAAGTGTATTACATCCTTGTGCAGGGTAGGCCACCAGTAATGCCGGGTAATGAGCTGGAGGGTCTTTTTCTGACCAGCGTGGCCAGCTAGTTTAGACGAATGACCCCAGTGTAGGATCCTTTCCGATCAGGTTCCGATACGAACGTCTTACCAGGAGGAAGACGATTTAGACTCAGGGGAGCCACCTGCATCACTCTGGTGGGATCGATGATATGTTTAGGTTCCTCCTCGAGACCGGGACAAGGCATCCGCCTTGATGTTCTTGTCGGCTGGGCGAAAATGTAACAAAAAATCGAAGCGGGCAAAAAACAAGGACCACCGGGCTTGGCGAGGGTTAAGCCTCTGGGCATGCTGGAGGTAAGCCAGATTCTTGTGGTCAGTGTAAATGATTACCGGATGAAGAGCCCCCTCGAGTAGGTAACGCCACTCCTCTAATGCCAGCTTGATGGCCAATAACTCTCGGTCTCCTATGGAGTAATTGCGCTCAGAAGAGGAGAAGAGTTTGGAGAAGAAGCCGCAAGATACCATCCTCCCGGATGAAGATTTTTGAGTAAGTACCGCTCCGGCTCCAGAAGAGGAAGCGTGCACCTCCAGGAAGAACTGCTTGTTGCCATCCGGGCGATGCAGCACTGGAGCGGAGGAGAAGGCCTGTTTTAAGGACAGAAAGGCCTCTTCTGCTTCGGGCGTCCACTGTTTGGGGTTAGCATCCTTGCGGGTGAGCACGGAGAATGGAGCAGTCCGGGAAGAGAAGTGCGGTATGAAGAGGCGGTAATAATTGGCGAATCCCAGGAACCGCTGAATGGCCTTCAACCCCTCCGGTCGGGGCCATTTCTCGATGGCAGATAGTTTCTCCGGATCCATTCGTAGGCCTGTCTGAGAAATGATGTAGCCCAAAAACGGAAGCGAGGTCTGCTCAAAGAGGCACTTCTCATATTTGGCGAAGAGGTGATTCTGCCTGAGCCTGAGCAGAACCTGACGAACATCCCTCCGGTGAGACTGGAGATCCGGAGAGAAGACCAAGATGTCGTCTAGGTACACCACAATGCAGGAGTAGAGAAGGTCTCGGAATATGTCATTGACCAACTCTTGAAAGACTGCCGGAGCATTACAGAGACCAAAGGGCATCACCAAATACTCGTAGTGGCCGTCTCGGGTGTTGAATGCCGTCTTCCATTCATCTCCCTGACGGATACGGACTAGGTTATATGCTCCACGAAGATCCAGTTTGGTGAAGATTCTAGCCCCCTCAGACGATCAAACAATTCTGGAATGAGCGGAAGAGGGTACTTATTCTTCACTGTGATCAAGTTTAGGCCTCTGTAGTCAATACAGGGACGGAGAGAGCCGTCTTTCTTTTTGACGAAGAAGAAACCTGCTCCCGCTGGGGAGGTAGATTTCCGGATGAATCCCTTGACCAAATTCTCCTCGATATATTCGGACATCGACCTAGTCTCAGCAGCGGACAATGGGTAAATACGCCCACGGGGAGGCGTAAGTACCGGGTAGTAGGTCGATCGGGCAATCATACGGTCTGTGAGGAGGTAATGTCTCTGCTTCCTTTTTATTAAAGACATCAGCGAATGACCAATATGGAATCGGGAGCCCTGGTAGATTAGCTGGTGTAGGAGAAGGACGGACGGGATGAACAGGAACCAAACACGTTTTATGACAGTCCTGTCCCCAGCGAAGGATCTCTCCAGTCTGCCAGTCGAGCACGGGTGCATGCTTTTGGAGCCAAGGCAGACCTAGTAAGAAAGCGTGAGAGAGTCCAGGCAGAACATGAAACGAGATACTCTCCGAATGCAGCATTCCCACCTGCAGGGTTATAGCTTCAGTGATAAGTTGGATGGGACGTGGTAGGAGACCCCCATCCACAGCAGCAACAGATACTGGTTCAACCAGAGGTCTGGTAGGAATGCGATATTTTTCCACTAGAGCCTGTGAAACAAGATTTACCGGCTGCTCCAGAATCAAGTTGGGCTAGTTCGAAATAACGGTTTTCACCGAGAAGAATTGAGACTGACAGCAGCAGGGATGAAGAGGATTTATTCTTGTCTAGGTTGACCTCTCCGAGTTAACCTAGACACAGGCGTCTCCCGACCTCTCCGGACAGGTACGGATCCGGTGCTCCTTACTGCCACAGTAGAAGCAACTCCCTCAGCACGGCGTAAGTCCTGACGTGCTTTGACCATCTTGGTTTGGTCGACCTGCATAGGCTCAGCATTGTGCACCTGGGGAGAAACGGAAGGAGTTACAGGTCTCTGAAAAGAAGGTGCTAGACGAGGAAACCTTCTCTCACGGGTGACCTCTTTGGCACGCTCCTGGAACCGTAGATCAATTCGATTGGCAAGAGTTATTAGGTCATCAAGAGAGGTTGGAATGTCCCGACCGGCAAGTTCATCTTTAATACGGCCAGACAGACCCTCCCAGAAAACCGATATCAGAGCGTCATTGTCCCAAGCCAGCTCCGAGGCTAGAGTACGGAACCGTATGGCATATTGACCCACGGTGAGACTTTCCTGACGGAGACGCAGCAGAGATGATGCAGAGGAGGTCTTCCGTCCGGGTTCGTCGAATACCTTCCGGAAGGCCGAGAGGAAAGCGGGCAGGTCAGACACCAGAGGATCCTCCCTCTCCCATAGAGGATTAAGCCAGGCTAGAGCCTCTCCGGTGAGATGGGACATGATGAAGGCAATTTTGGCCCGGTCGGAGTTAAACTGGTGTGCCAGGAGTTCAAAATGCAGGGTACACTGGTTAATGAAACCCCGGGCCAGAGCTGGATCGCCTCCAAACCGAGGAGGAGCTGAGAGTCGAGGTCCAGGAATGGAAACCACGGAATTGGTAAGCAGCGGGACTGCCGGATTACGAGTCATGGCGCCCGCGGGGGTTGTTGGTGAAGTAGTCAGGGTGTCCAGGCGGGAATTAACATTCCGTAAGTGACCCAGGATGGACTCCTGTTGAGACCTCTGACGAGACAGTTCATGACACAGGTCCGAGAGCGAAGGGGTTTGGGTGCCACCGGGTTCCATGGCCCGAGCAAACTGTAACGGGTCTGGTAGGCGGAACCTCTGAGCTTTATTATACAAGAAGGCTTTCCTTGTAAAGGAGCGGGTGGCGCCCGGGGAGACGGACAGGAAGTCACGGCAAGTGACAGGGACAGTCTCTGGACAGGCGGGAAGGGGATCACGGCAAGTGAGCGGGGCAGTCTCTGATTATACGGGCAGGTAGTCACGACTCACGGCAAGTGACCGAGGCAGTCTCTGGATAAGTAGGCAGGGAGTCACGGCAAGTGACCGGGGCAGTCTCTGGATAGGTATGCAGGGAGTCACGGCAAGTGACCGGGGCAGTCTCTGGATAGGTATGCAGGGAATCACGGCAAGTGACCGGGGCAGTCTCTGGATAGGTATGCAGGGAGTCACAGAAAGTGACCGGGGCAGTCTCTGGATTGACATGCAGGTAGTCACAGCAAGTGACCGGGGCAGTCTCTGGACAGACAGGCAGGTATATACGACCTGAGATGGTGGAGCCTCCCGGTAGGCTAGCAGGCAGATAGCAGATGACCGCTCCCAAGTGAGCAGGCGAGAGTCTCTGGAATAGCCGAGGATCACCGCATGTGACGTCCGGACCTCCGGGTAGGGCTGCAGTCAGATGGCAGATGAGCGCTCCCAAGTGAGCAGGCGAGAGTCTCTGGAATAGCTGATGGTCACCGCATGTGACGTCCGAACCTCCGGGTAGGGCTGCAGTCAGATGGCAGATGAGCGCTCCCAAGTGAGCAGGCGAGAGTCTCTGGAATAGCTGATGATCACCACATGTGACGGCCGAACCTCCAAATAGGCTTGCGGACAGGTAGCAGACAGCAAACGGGCAGGAAACAGGCAGGTAACTGGTAACGGCACCTGAGGGCTGAAGCAGAGTAAAACAGTGCAACAACAACATTGCTCGGGCACCTCCATTAAGGAGGAAGTACTTTATATAGGGTGGAGTCCTCTGGCATTGGCCGGGGACCTTTTTGAAAAATGCGCGCGGCCCCTTTAAGAGCGGGGGAGCGAGCGGGCGCGCGCCCTAAGTCCAGAAGCAGGGAAGGAGCGCGCGGCCCCAGCAGGAGGGAAGGAGGACGCTGAGCGCGGGTAAGGGGGGCGACGTCCCTGCCTGGCAGAGGACGCTGTTGCAGGGGAGCAGCGTCCCTGCCTGGCAGAGGGCAGGGACGTCGGCGCTACAATCATCCTGAGTCTAATGGCCAGACAGAAAGGAAAAACCAGGATGTTGAGCAGTTCTTGCGTTGTTTTGTGACTGGTAATCAAGAGGGGTGGTCTGAGTTTCTGCCACTTGCTGAGTTTGCTCTTAACAACCATACATCCGCTTCTGCTGATTGTTCGCCTTTTTTTGTTGTACTGGGAGACATCCGTCTTTTGGGTCATTTTCCAAGTTGGGATCGGCTGTACCTGAAGAGGAGAATTTTTCTGGTGTTTTGGAGAGAGTTTGGACTGATGTGCGTGGTAATCTTCAGGAGGCTAACAAAAGATCCAAAGTGTATTTTGATAGAAAACGACAAGAGGTTTTGTTTGCTATTGGTGACATGGTTTGGTTGTCCTCTAAGAATCTGCGCTTGAGGATTCTGTCTAAGAAATTGGGTCCCAAGTTTGTAGGGCCCTTTAAGGTGCTTCAGGTTATTAACCAATCTGCTGTTAAGTTGGAGCTTCCTACCTCCTGGAAGATTAATCCGGTGTTTCATGTTTCTCTCTTGAAAAAAGCTGAGGTCTCAGATGGAGACATCTCGGCCACTGTTCCCCTGGTGGTGGAGGACGGGCAATATGAGATTTCCCGCATCCTAAATTCTAGACGGTATAGAGGGAGTTTGCAGTACCTCGTCGCTTGGAAGGGTTATGGACCCGAGGATAACTCATGGGTGAGGGCGGATGGTGTTTCTGCGTCTAGACTTGTCAGAGCGTTTCACAAGAGGTTTCCGGATAAGCCTAAGTCCTAGGGGATCCGGAGGATCCTCTTAGAAGGGAGGGTACTGTTAGAACCCTCTTGTTAGATTTTGTTTCAGTTTGCTGGTCACATGACCTTTTTTCCCTATTTAGTCTGGCTCCGCCCTTCTGGCTTTGCTGGACTTCATTGTATTATCTACTCTTAAGCTAGCCGGGTGCTTAGGTGCCTTACTCAGTCAGTTTTGCTTGATCTTAGGATCTCGTAGTAATTTGTTTTCTGTTTAATTATCCCTGCTACAATTTCTGTTAGGAGGTGTCCACCTTTTCTCCCAGTCCCTAGATCTTGTAGGGATTCCTCCCTCGCAACTATAGGTCTTCGTTCAGACTAGCTGAGGACTTTAGCGGGTCTGGTCGCAGGATCAGGTCCCCCGTTACATCGTAGGGATCCAGCTCAGTTCTATTGTAGGGACAGAATTCCCATCTTTCCTTAGTGCTTGTAGCAGTTCATAACACATGCATTCTCCTATTGATGCGGTGAAGTAGTCCTGTGCCCTTAGCAGAGAAACACCCCCAAAACATAATCTTTACACCTGCATGCTTGACAGTGGGGATGGTGTTCTTTGGGTCATAGGCAGCATTTTCTTTTCTCCAAACACGGCGAGCTGAGTTAATGCCAAAGACCTCAATTTTTGTCTCATCTGACCACAACACCTTCTCCCAATCACTCCCAGAATCATCCAAGTGTTCACTGGCAAAGGGGGACCTTGCGGGCACTGCAGGATTTTAAACCTTTGCGGCGTAATGTGTTACCAATAGTTTTCTTTGTGACTGTGGTCCCAGCTGCCTTGAGATCATTAACAAGTTCCCCCATGTAGTTTTAGGCTGATCTCTCACCTTCCTCATGATTAAGGATACCCCACAAGGTGGGATTTTGCATGGTGCCCCAGATCGATGTCAATTGACAGCCATTTTGTATTTCTTACATTTTCTTACTATTGCAAAAATAGTTGTCTCCTTCTCACCCAGCATCTTACATATGGTTTTGTAGCCCATTCCAACTTTGTGCAGGTCTGTGATCTTGTCCCTGACATCCTTATAAAGCTCTGTGGTTTTGCCCATGTTGTAGAGGTTAGAGTCTGACTGATTAATAGAGTCTGTAGACAGGAGTCTTTTGTAAAGGTGACTACAGTATGTAGGACAGCTGTCTTTAATGCAGGTAACGAGTTAATTAGGCGTGTCTCACTGGTCTGTAGGAGCCAGAACTTTTAATGGTTGGTAGGGGAATTGAATACTTATTTCTCACAGCAAAATGCAAATACATTTATATAATTTATTACAATGTGATTTTCTGTATTTTATTTTTGATATTCTATCTCTCAATGTTAAAATTAACCTACCCTTAAAATTATAGACTGTTCATGTCTTTATCAATGGGCATACAAAAAAAGGCTGCACTCAAGCATACTAAAGCATGACAATATGGAATACATGAAATTTAGAATAGCAATATGGCTTTGGAATATAAGGAAAAATTTGAGACGCTTAGTTATAAACATTTGGCCAAACATTTTAAAGCCCACCAACCATCGTCAAGGTGGTCTCAATACTGGTGAGTCCCTGACCTAATGTGAACATACCTCTATTAGGCTGATATCTGAATTTCTGGGTGAATATGCACCTCTGTCAGCAATGCCTGCATTTATGGGTAAAGTAGGGACCTGGTGTAATTAAAATCACCACCTGGTGGGGGCGGAGTGCTCGGTCAGCAAGCTAACATTCAATAGACAAAAAAACCTGACTGGCACATCCAGACTAATGTGAACTAGGTGCAAACCAAGGGAAGCTACCCCATGTAAAACATACAAAAAAAGGCTGCACTCAAGCATACTAAAGCATGACAATATGGAATACATGAAATTTAGAATAGCAATATGGCTTTGGAATATAAGGAAAAATTTGAGACGCTTAGTATAAACATTTGGCCAAACATTTTAAAGCCCACCAACCATCGTCAAGGTGGTCTCAATACTGGTGAGTCCCTGACCTAATGTGAACATACCTCTATTAGGTGATATCTGAATTTCTGGGTGAATATGCACCTCTGTCAGCAATGCCTGCATTTATGGGTAAAGTAGGGACCTGGTGTAATTAAAATCACCACCTGGTGGGGGCGGAGTGCTCGGTCAGCAAGCTAACATTCAATAGACAAAAAACCTGACTGGCACATCCAGACTAATGTGAACTAGGTGCAAACCAAGGGAAGCTACCCCCATGTAAAACATACAAAAAAAGGCTGCACTCAAGCATACTAAAGCATGACAATATGGAATACATGAAATTTAGAATAGCAATATGGCTTTGGAATATAAGGAAAAATTTGAGACGCTTAGTATAAACATTTGGCCAAACATTTTAAAGCCCACCAACCATCGTCAAGGTGGTCTCAATACTGGTGAGTCCCTGACCTAATGTGAACATACCTCTATTAGGCTGATATCTGAATTTCTGGGTGAATATGCACCTCTGTCAGCAATGCCTGCATTTATGGGTAAAGTAGGGACCTGGTGTAATTAAAATCACCACCTTTGTCTTTATCAATGGGCAAACTTACAAAATCAGCAAGGGATCAAATACTTATTCCCCCCCCCCCCCCCCACTGTATCTGCATCCTCAGAATGCAGTTAATTCTGAAATTGTGATGACAGGAGGGCACGGTCTGCCACTATATATGGTACGACCTTGCAAAAGAGGCAATCTACTGTACAGATACACATGATTAGACCATCAGTATAGATTTATAAATGTTGGTTGTAAGCATGATTTTGTAATGTAAAGTAAAGACATGGCACTGATAGGGCTGTTATACTGATTACACTGATACATTTAGTGAATAAATACACTTTGTTGTTCCTCTTTAATCACCAGTTGAAGTTTCTGCTTATTAAATTTCAGTGCGCAGGCGCTCGACTTTGTGTGAGGGTCGGCCAGATCTGTAGTCATGGCCGAGGACACCTGGGCTTCTGTGTCCTGGCCTCCCCTCACAGAAACATATCCACCATTAGTCAGCATACCTGTGCCTTCAGGTCCAGCTCCTTCTGTTTCTCCCCTATGCTGTGGGAGATCCTCTTCAGGTAGATCAACATAAACTGAGACACAGTCCATTTCAACTTCAACAAGAACATCTTTACTGGGTTCATTACACAGCACATCCACAGTTTTCACATCTTTTACAACAGGCTTCACAAAACAATGTTCCTTTTCTTTCCCTGCGCTACTCTCATGATCACAAAGCGCGGGCCGGGTCGGACCATACCTGATGGTTCCTCAGCATTCTCTCTGTACAGCTCTGCTATGGATATGCATCCCTCGGTCTGTTTCGCCCCTGACACAAGATCATTAATTCCTAGAGCATGAAGCCACGGAAAGAGAGTACTGCACTTCTGTACTGTCTTCTGCGTTTGCACCACGTCTTTACTGTCCATACTCACTGCATCTGTGGGGTCCCTTGGCCGTTTCGCCCCGGTTCTAAGGGCATCTGCCCAAACAATGAGTTGCCACATTCTGACCTTCCAAACTGCACTGGCCTGTTGTTGTACTGTTCTGGTGCTCTGGACAGCTGAGCTTTTCTTCACTTCAAGTTACAAGGCTGCTGCGGAGTCCTGGGCCTATAGCCCTTTTGGACGGTTCGGGCGTCCCTCGCCCTCTGTTTAAATCTGACACCTACACTAGCTTACCACACAGCAACCCCTCCTACTATTAACCATATACTAACACCATATGCCATCTTAGGCTGGTTTCACATTTGCATCTGTACGCGCAGCGTTTGATCCGCATAGATCCGCATGTGTCATGCGTACATATCTTTAACATGTGTACGCAGGGATATGCGTTTTCTTGCATTCGCATGCGTTTGCGTCATTTCGCTGTGTCTGGCGAACGCAACTTGTTGCATTATTTGAAGCGTCAAAAATCTTTCAAATATGCGCAGTCATGCGCATGCGGATGGATTACCGTCTATGGGAATGCATTGGTATGCAAGGACATGTGCATGTCGACTTCAGACTGCGCATGTCCAGGAACTGATTACAGCACCTGGAAATATCAAACACTTGTGCATAAACAATGCAAACGCATGCACATGCAGCTTTTTTTGGCATCATGTGTAAGATGATGCGGATAAAAAATGCTGCGTAAACATGCGTTTGCATGCGTTTGCATACGCAGATGATACGCTGCGCACAAATACGCAAATGTGAACTTAGCCTAAGAACTGTGAGCACTAAAATGCCCCCATCTAGTGGCCAATCCTACAAACTGCACTTTCCCTAACTTTATACATAACAGCACATGACTATACACTGCTCAAAAAAATAAAGGAAACACTCAAATAACACATCCTAGATCTAAATGAATGAAATATTCTCATTGAATACTTAGTTCTGTACAAAGTTGAATGTGCTGTTGACATAATCACACAAAAATCATCAATTGAAATCAAATTTTTGAACCAATGGAGGCCTGGATTTGGAGAGACCCCCAAAATGAAAGTGGAAACAAGTCAAAATGAAAATCAAAACAAGACAAAATTAAAGTGGAAACAAGTCAAAATGATGCTCAGTATTGTGTGTGGCCTCCACGTGCCTGTATGACCTCCCGACAATGCCTGGGCATGCTCTTGATAAGGTTGCGGATGTTCTCCTGGCGGCAGCGTTACTGAGGAGCGGGATGACTCCGGAGGCTGACGGAGGGTGAGAATATCCATATGTTTTATTTTAATTCTATTTTTGACAGGAATATGGTACCCAGGGCCTGGAGAAGAGTCTCCTCTCCTCCAGACCCTGGGTACCAAGCGCACATGAATTGCTCACTTCACGCATGGTGGGCATAGCCACATGCATAAAGTGAGCGTTTCAATGCAATCCTATGGTGGCGTAATCGCCGTGATTACGCAAAAAGAATGGACATGCTGCTTATTTTTACGTGAAGCGATTACGCTCCACAAAAATACGCAGCATATGCACAGCAATGCGTAATCCCATAGGATTGTATGGGATGCGTTTTGTAACCATTTTTTAAGGGATTACACCGTGTAAAAACGTGGCATAAACACTTAAAAAACGCAATGTGTGCACATAGCCTTACTGATTTTCCAGATTTGCATCAGTTTGAGTGCAGGCATCTCTTTGTGATGATAAGTTTTGTAAAGAACTCACACCAGTACTGGACACAGATGTATATTACACTGCAGGTCTCATCACAGTGGGAAATTCTTGACTGCTGTAGTGCAGCGGTGTCCACACTGTGGAGTGATGAGGTAGTGACCCAGGAAAAGTTCAAAGTAAAGTCTCTTTTACTGATCAGCGTATTCACGAACAGAAAGTAAATTGGATCCTCTGGATCGCAGCCGGGAACCAAAGACCGAACATGACAGAGACCTGTTGCCGTGGGTGATTGCACCGCCGTGTACGCTGAGGGGTGCCAGGCCTTTTGGTTCGTTTGGCTGTGTGGCTTCACACAGGTGGAACTTTGCAGAGCCTTCTGCTCTGCATGCTTGCAAAACCAAACTGACACACCCAAGCCTTTGCTGCAGGTTTTTTTTTCAAGGAACCTGTGGCCATAGGCCACATGGAAACCAAAGCCGTGAAGGAAATGGACTGCCCCATTACCATCCAGTAGTCCATTTAAAAAATAAAAGCCCATGTCAGGTTTTCCTAAATCTGCCTTAGACAAATAGCATGCCCAAGACCAACACTTACTTTTATTTTGCATTGCAATCACAGCTATGCATGTGACTGCAATGCACTCTCATGGCCTCAGCCCACTTCTGTGCACATCCTGGGGAAAACATAGTGACTCTCGCATATGCACCAGTCACTGCCTCACACTGCTCATGTTATTTATATGTATAGACATTGGAGACACTGAAAATACTGTATACATATCACATAGGTGACACCAAGACTGCTGTATATATATCACCTAGGAGACACCAAGGCTGCCATATGCAGATCACATAGGAGGCACCGAAACTGTCATATACACATTACATAGGAGACACAGAGCACCGTATACATCACATATGATACACTGAGACTGCTGTATATACATAAAATAGGTGACACGAAGACTGCTGTATGTGCAACACATCAGAGACACCAGGACTGGAGTATATACATCACATGAGACATGGAGGATGCAGTATATACATTACAGGAGACATGGGGCTATGGTATATATATCACAGGAGACACTTGGACTGTGGTGTAGTCATCACAGGAGACATGGTGCTGTGGCATAGACATCACAGGAGACATGTGGCGGCAGTATAGTTCTCACAGGAGACACTCGGACTGCAATATAGTTGTCACAGGAGACACACTGGGGCTGTGGTATAGTCATCACAGGAGACATGGGGCCGAGGCATAGGTGTCACAGGAGACATTTGGCTGCGGCATACACATCACAGGAGACACAGAGTGACTGTATAGTCAACAAAGGAGATGCTGGGGTTGCGGTATAGACATCATAGGAGATGCTGGGCCTGCCACTGCTGTCCTCTTCTGTGGAATGTGAGTGCATCACGCACTGACTTGGACCACAACGTACATACTGAAGCTGGTGCTGGCTAGAGTTTGGGCATAATCTTTTACTGCATGTGCCACAGCATTCAGTCGTTAATGCTGCATGTACGTGCAATAAGAAATTAAAGGGCCGACAGCATTCAGAACGCAGCTGATGGCCCGAACACTGCAGTCCATGGGTATCTGCCCTCTGGCCAGAGAAAAGGTAATCACGGGCAATAAACAGCCCACCAGCCTGAAGTTCCCAACTCCTGGACTAAATGGATATACCTTGCTATGTATTATTAAAGGTTTTATGAGAAATTCATATATAGCACATTGTAGCCTAATTATTAAAGTGATCATGATAAAAAAAATAATACTAGTTGCTGTTTTATTGGCTTTTTGTCATCTTTGCCTTGAGCACAAAATGTTTTTGACTTCTTGATAAATTTCGTGTAGATCCCAACACAGCCTTAAGTAAACCAACTTATAGGCCCCGATTCATATTTGTTGTTTCTCTACTTTTCGGAGTAACGTACTACTTTTTAGTGTATTTAGTATTTGCACCTTATTCTCTGTCCATTTTTTGACACTTTTTAAGCTGTCTTTCTTTTTTAAAGGGAATTTGTCACCCCATTTTTCAACCATCAGCTGTTGCCACCGCCATCAGGGGCTTATCTACAGCATTCTGTAATGCTGTAGATAAGCCCCGGATGTCACCTGAAAGAGAAGAAAAACTAGTTATTTTATACTCACCTGGGGCAATCCGGTGTCCGGTCCTATGGGCGTGCCGAAGCCGCGACGCGAAGCTAAGAAGAGGAGGGCTTCGCTAGAAGATGGGAGGCACCAGACCGGACCGCGATGCCCATCAGACCGGACCGCCCCTGGGAGAGTATAATATAACTCGTTTTTCTTCTCTTTCAGGTGACATCGGGGGCTTATCTGCAGCATTAAAGAATGCTGTAGATAAGCCCCTGATGGTGGTGGCTACAGCTAATGGTCGAAAAATGGGGTGACAGATTCCTTTTAAGTCTTATAGAGCCCGATTTATAATTTGCAGGTTAATTGCGCTAAAATCATCAAAATGGCACACATGAACTTTGTGCAAAGTCAAAAATGGTCTTTATTTGGTCTTTCTCTTTAGAGAAAAAATTTGAAAATTTTCTAAAATGTCACAAAAAATTCCAAAAACTCCTGGGTCTACATGAAAACACTTCCCTGGGAATTGGAATACATTTGCAAGAAATTTTGTGAGTGACATTCTAAAAAGTTTAATATGATGAATAAAGCAAAAACATCTGTAAACTCTACAGTAGCATACAAAAAAAACAATCAAACAAACAATAGAACACATAAAATAGACTGCAAAATAAGGCTTAAATAGAAAGAGGAATTAGATGTGATCCAAAAAAGGAGCAAAACACCAAAAATGTAATGAATCCGACCCTTTGATTTTTCCTCAACATCTTTTCTTATTGAGATATTTTAGATCCATGAAATTCAATTTTTACCAAATGTTGCATTTTTTGGGGCTCATCTCACACCTGTCCTTATCTGGAGTGAGGGTTCTGGTGGAGTTTTCAATTTGGCACATTATCGTGACTTTTTAAAGGATTTGCAACTTTTGGTGCTAAAAAGTCGCAAATCTCTATAAAGACAAACATAAAGAGCATTTATTTGTGCCAGAACATTTTTATAAAAACATCTGAAAATACTACAATATAAAAAAGTGACTTCAATATATGACAAATGATTTATCGAGCCCTAAGTCTGCTCATGCCCCAATTTTTATACAGCCATGGGCCCCAATCTCTCATCTGAGCCAGATATTTAACAAAAGGCATACTTTACAATGGAGCAATTTCCTATGTATATAAAATTGTACAGCCCTTTTAGCAGGATAACTGGAAACTGTCAATGTTTAACTAAATATATATGGTAACTGAAAAAATGCATGCTCACGCAGGAAATTACCTGAATCTGTCACTATGGTGGAAGTTGAATGGTGATCCTTTATGGAGTCTAACAGTTGGAATTCATCATTGTAATTCTCTTTTCTGCCTACAATATGGCTTATTGTACAGAAAGGGGTCATGGTGAAAACAGGAATGTTAAGTCTTTGCACTCTAATGATACCTACATGACATGTATTGAGAATTGCCATATTTGGGCTCAATCTGCAGCTATGTATATAAATATAGTCAGTACCAGGCGCTAATAAATTCTCAAGCTGATATGTGTTGAGGATGGGGAAGCAAGACACAATTTTTATGGGTAACACGGTGGCTCAGTGGTTAGAATGGCAGCGCTGGGGTCCTGGGTTCAAATCCCACCAAGGACTATATCTGCAAGGAGTTTGTGTATTTTTCCTGTGTTTTTGTGTGTTTCCTCAGGTTTCTTCAGTTTCCTCCCACACTCCATAGACATACTAATAGTGTATTTCGATTGAGAGCCCCAATGGGGACAGTGATGATAATGTCTGTAAAGTGGTGAGGAATAGTATAAGCAATGCATAATAAATAATATCAGGACTTATTTAAACCTTTCATCACTATAGAATGTGTGATGTGGACACGTTCCATGAGATATATACTTCCCAAAGTGTAATGAAGCCAACAAGTGTTCATGTTTACAGCTTGTCATACAGCACATTAGATTACGTAAAGGTTATACGGAACATTATTATCCCTGCAGGAAATATAAGAGGTCAGATCTGGAATTCAGGTACATGCCAGGACAACCAGAGGAATGCCAAGAATGCATGGAGAACTAGACACAGGTCCAGGACATAAACATTCACAGTTTGCAGGAAAAAGGACATTGTGCACATATGAAGCAATCGACTGGAATGCAACAGTAGTACAGAAAAAATAAGCAATGTGCTGTTGTTTTGATTATTCACTGGTACATGCCATGTGTGAATTTATCGCTCAGAGAACATTAGTTGTGATGTCAGCGGTACAGCAACAGATTTATGGGAGAATAGCTCCTTACATCCAAAAGAGCATGCCTCAAAGCAAAGATACATGCAGATTAACCCCATATCTGCACGTTAATAGCATTTTTCAGGTGCCATTTTTCCTTTAAAACGTCAGACAGACACATAAAGTGTAGCATATCCTAACTCTAAGTCCATTCTCGGACTGTTCTCTGAAGTCCGAGAACGTGAATTATGCTGTCTGTTGTGGGCCTGAGGTTGTGTTGAATTAAAGCTTAAGTGCCATGATTGTTATTTTTGTATTAATAATTATTGATGGTATAATCAATTATTTTTAATACAAAATTAAATGTACTACTTTAATAGTTTTTTATTTATTGATTTTTACTTAGGCCACTGGGTGCTGCCATTTGCATTTGCAGCTGTATAAGTGTCTGCGCACAACACCTCCACACAGAGGCGTAGCTAGGGGTTCAGCTCAGGGGGGGCGAAACATCTGAGTGGGCCCCTAACATGCGGACATATCATTGGTGCAACCTGCGTGGCAGCACATGGGCACAAAATGTAAGGGGGCCCATTTCTACCTCCAAAAAAGGTGCAAATTTGCATTTTTAGGGGCTCTTGGGCTGCAAAGGGATCATATATTGTTCTTGCACAGGTGCCCTTTCTGTCAGTGGTCACATGTGGCCCCTAACCAGGTAATCATGATTATAACTATGGGGAACCTCAGGAGATGACCGCACTGACATACAGTTAGGTCCATAAATATTTGGACAGAGACAACATTTATCTAATTTTGGTTCTAGACATTACCACAATGAATTTGAAACAAAACAAATCAGATGCAGTTGAAGTTCAGACTTTCAGCTTTCATTTGAGGGTATCCACATTAAAATTGGATGAAGGGTTTAGGAGTTTCAGCTCCTTAACATGTGCCACCCTGTTTTTAAAGGGACCAAAAGTAATTGGACAATTGACTCCAAGGCTATTTCATGGACAGGTGTGGGCAATCCCTTCATTATATCATTCTCAATTAAGCAGATAAAAGGGCTGGTGTTGATTTGAGGTGTGGTGTTTGCATTTGGAAGGTTTAGCTGTGAAGGAAACATGCGGTCAAAGGAGCTCTCCATGCAGGTGAAACAAGCTATCCTTAAGCTGCAAAAAACAGAAAAAACCCATCCGAGAAATTACTACAACTTTAGGAGTGGCAAAATCTACAGTTTGGTACATTCTGAGAAAGAAAGAAAGCACTGGTGAACTCATCAATGCAAAAAGACCTGGGCGCCCACGGAAGACAACAGTGGTGGATGATCGCAGAATACTCTCCATGGTGAAGAGAAACCCCTTCACAACAGCCAACCAAGTGAACAACACTCTCCAGGAGGTAGGCGTATCAATATCCAAATCTACCATAAAGAGAAGACTGCATGAAATTAAATACAGAGGGTTCACTGCACGGTGCAAGCCACTCATAAGAATCAAGAATAAAAAGGCTAGGCTGGACTTTGCTAAAAAACATCTAAAAAAGCCAGCACAGTTCTGGAAGAACATTCTTTGGACAGATGAAACCAAGATCAACCTCTACTAGAATGATGGAAAGAGAAAAGTATAGCGAAGGCGTGGTACAGCTCATGATCCAAAGCATACCACATCATCTGTAAAACATGGCGGAAGCAGTGTGATGGCTTGGGCATGCATGGCTGCCAGTGGCACTGGGTCACTAGTGTTTATTGATGATGTGACACAGGACAGAAACAGCCGAATGAATTCTGAGGTATTCAGAGCCATACTGTGTGCTCAGATCCAGCCAAATGCAGCCAAACTGATTGGTCGTCGTTTCATACTACAGATGGACAATGACCCAAAACATAAAGCCAAAGCAACCCAGGAGTTTATTAAAGCAAAGAAGTGGAATATTCTTGAATGGCCAAGTCAGTCACCTGATCTCAACCCAATTGAACATGCATTTCACTTGTTAAAGACTAAACTTCAGACAGAAAGGCCCACAAACAAACAACAACTGAAAACCACCGCGGTGAAGGCCTGGCAGAGCATCAAAAAGAAGGAAACACAGTGTCTGGTGATGTCCATGAGTTCAAGACTTCAGGCAGTCATTGTTAACAAAGGGTTTTCAACCAAGTACTAGAAATGAACATTTTATTTACAATTATTTAATCTGTCCAATTACTTTTGGTCCCTTTAAAAACAGGGTGGCACATGTTAAGGAGCTGAAACTCCTAAACCCTTCTGTCACGCTGTCTAATGATATGAATACAATGTCAGTAAACTATTTATACAGGAACCACACTCTATACAACATATAGTTTAGCAACATCAGAATGTAAGTATAAAATAGATTTACCTGACACGATATCTGCAGAACTTAGGGTAAATCTTGAGGACTAGATGTGCAGAAACGATTTCTGTTTAACTCAGGGTTAATCTTGAGGACTTGATGAGCTGTAACAGGAAAGAGGAGGACCGGGGTCTAACCTGACCCTACACTGGGGTCCTAACTAATCCCTTACCTTGGAGGTACTGATAATGGTTCAGAGGTCCAAGTCTCCAGCCTAACCCTGTCTCCTATCAGACCCTGAACCCTGTAATCAGTCCTAAGAAGGATCCTGATTACCACCAAAGGGATATGGGCAGATCTCAGCTAAATACACAGATAAGACATATAAGACAGACAGGATAGCACTCACTTGCATACACACTCAAACACCGAAGGAACATAAATGGTCTGGGAAATAAACTCTAAGCAAGTTGAGCTTAAAACAACTAAGGAGCTCTCAACTTAAGTCAATACAGATTCATTCCTATCTGTGGACTGAATGAAGGATTTCACTGGCAACTCCCAAAGCAGACAACCAGGAATTTAAAGGAAACCAATCAACAAATAATCAATTGCAGCCGGGAGAAACTGCACCCAGTCCCAGCACCGAGCACAGACAGAATTAACTCCGTAGCTGCCAAACACAAAGAAACAGCAACTCAGCTGTGAGAAGTCAAAATGTGCAACCGCGACGATCTTCGTGGCAATGCACACATGACAGTACCCCCCTTCTACGAGGGGCCACCGGACCCTCAGGGCCAGGCCTGCCCGGGTGAGTTCTGTGGAAGGTCCGAACCAAACGATCTGCGTTAACATCAGACGCAGGGACCCACGTCCTCTCCTCCGGACCATACCCCTTCCAATGCACCAAGTACTGAAGGGACCGGCGATTCAGACGTGAGTCAATGATTTTTGATACTTGAAATTCCAAGTTGCCATTGACCAACACTGGAGGAGGAGGTAGAGGTGACGATATGACTGGTGCCACATACCTTTTAAGTAAAGACTTGTGGAACACATTATGAATTTTAAACGTAGGAGGGAGTTCCAGACGAAATGCCACAGGATTAATTATGGAACTGATCCTGTACGGCCCGATGAATCTGGGACCCAGTTTCCAGGAGGGCACTTTAAGTTTTATATTCCTGGTAGACAACCATACCAGATCGTTCACATTCAGATCTGGACCAGAAACTCTCCTCCTATCAGCCATACGTTTGTAACGGTTCCCCATCGCACTCAGATTATTCAATACACCTCTCCACACAGAAGCAAGTGACGACGAGAAACGCTCCTCCTCAGGAACCCCAGAAGGACCCCCCCCATTGAAAGTACAAAACTGAGGATGAAAACCATATGCCCCAAAAAACGGGGACTTACCAGTGGACTCGCTCCGCCTGTTGTTAAGAGCGAACTCTGCCAGAGGCAAGAAAGAAGACCAGTCCTCCTGGTTCTCCGAGACAAAACACCGGAGATATGTTTCTAAACTCTGATTCAGACGCTCTGTCTGACCATTGGTCTGCGGATGAAAAGCCGAGGAAAACGACAATTGCATCCCCCGACGTAAACAAAATGCCCTCCAAAATTTGGACACAAACTGAGACCCCCTATCTGACACCACATCAGAAGGCAACCCATGAAGTCTCACGATCTCCCTAATGAACACCTGCGCCAGAGTTTTAGCATTAGGGAGTGCAGGAAGAGCAACGAAATGTGCCATCTTACTGAACCTGTCAACAACCAACAGTATGACAGTATTCCCTGACGACGGAGGAAGGTCCGTAATGAAGTCCATAGATAAATGAGTCCATGGACGCTCCGGAAGTTTCAAGGGTAAAAGGGTCCCAGACGGACGGGTATGAGGGGTTTTAGAGCGAGCACAAACCCCACAGGACGCGACAAAAGTTATAACATCTTTATTAGCGTTAGGCCACCAAAATCGGCGAGAAAGGAGATCTAAAGTAGCCTTACTCCCTGGATGTCCTGCTAAAGCAGAATTATGATGTGCCTCAATAACCTTTTGTCTCAACTGATTCGGGACAAACAGTCTCCCTGGAGGTCCTGCAGGGGCGTCCCCCTGAGCCTCTAACACCTCCTCCTCAAGCTCAGAACATACAGCCGACACTACCACCCCCTCCTGAAGGATAGGAATCGGGTCATCCGTTTTCCCGGCCCCTGGGAAACTGCGAGACAAGGCATCAGCCTTTACATTCTTAGACCCCGGGCGATAAGTGACGACAAAATTAAACCTGGTAAAAAACAACGACCATCGAGCTTGTCTGGAATTCAGACGCTTAGCGGATTCTAAATACAGCAGGTTCTTGTGATCAGTAATAACGGTGACCGGGTGGACTGCCCCCTCCAAAAAGTGACGCCATTCTTCAAAAGCCAATTTAATGGCCAAAAGTTCCCTATTGCCGATATCATAATTCCTTTCGGCGGACGACAATTTCTTAGAAAAGAAAGCGCACGGATGCCATTTACCAGGGGACGGACCCTGGGACAATATAGCACCCACCCCTACGTCAGACGCGTCCACCTCAACAATGAAATGCTGAGATACATCTGGTTGGATGAGAACGGGTGCCGAAGCAAAACATCTCTTCAAAGAGGAAAAGGCTTGGCAAGCCTTGTCCGACCACCTAGAAAAATCCGTCCCTTTTCTCGTCATGTCAGTGAGAGGTTTGACGACAGACGAGAAATTACAAATAAATTTCCGGTAGTAATTAGCAAACCCCAAAAAACGCTGCAGAGCCTTAAGATCCCCTGGCTGATCCCATTCAAGCACTGCTCTCACCTTTTCAGGGTCCATACGGAAACCGGAGGCTGACACCAAAAAACCCAAAAACTGAAGTTCCTGTACGGCAAAAACACACTTCTTCAGTTTGGCGTATAGTTTATTGTCTCGCAAGATCTGCAACACCTGTCTCACATGCTCCTGGTGAGACACAAGATCTGGCGAGTAAATTAAAATGTCATCCAAATATACGACCACAAACAGCCCCACAAGGTGACGAAAAATGTCATTAACAAAATGTTGGAATACTGCTGGTGCAGTAGTCAGACCAAAAGGCATGACCAGGTTTTCATAATGTCCCTCCGGCGTGTTAAACGCCGTTTTCCACTCATCCCCCTCTTTTATCCTAATCAGATTATACGCCCCCCTGAGATCCAATTTAGAGAACCATTTGGCGCCAACAATTTGATTGAAGAGATCAGGAATAAGAGGGAGTGGATACGGATCTCGAACAGTAATCCGATTAAGTTCGCGGAAATCCAAGCAAGGGCGTAGGCCTCCATCTTTTTTCTTCACAAAGAAGAACCCCGCGGCCACAGGGGAAGATGAAGGTCTAATATGCCCTTTGGCCAGATTTTCAGAAATATAATCTTTCATAGCCTGCCTTTCAGGACCAGAAAGATTATACAATCTAGCTTTAGGCAACTTAGCATCAGGAAGTAGATTAATAGAGCAGTCATACACGCGATGAGGAGGCAACTCCCAAAGCAGACAACCAGGAATTTAAAGGAAACCAATCAACAAATAATCAATTGCAGCCGGGAGAAACTGCACCCAGTCCCAGCACCGAGCACAGACAGAATTAACTCCCTAGCTGCCAAACACAAAGAAACAGCAACTCAGCTGTGAGAAGTCAAAATGTGCAACCGCGACGATCTTCGTGGCAATGCACACATGACACCTTCATCCAATTTTAATGTGGATACCCTCAAATGAAAGCTGAAAGTTTGAACTTCAACTGCATCTGATTTGTTTTGTTTCAAATTCATTGTGGTAATGTCTAGAACCAAAATGAGATAAATGTTGTCTCTGTCCAAGTATTTATGGACCTAACTGTATAGTGATAGATACCAGTCTTGCAGGACATATAGAGATTACTGCACAGTTATAGATGGTGACTTACACAGGACGTCCTTTCTGGAGGAGTCATTCACTTTTCTATCTGGCCCAGACCGACATGTCAACTTCTCCAGCCAGGACTCGTCTGCAGAGATTACAACAAAGACACATCTGTCTTCTCACATTTCCAGCACCGTTCACATGTAGAATCATGAAATCCTAGAATGATAGAGTTGGAAGGGACCTCCAGGGTCATTGTGTCCAACCCCCTGCTCAATGCAGGATTCACTAAATCATCTCAAACAGATGTCTGTCCAGCCTCTGTGTGAAGACTTCTATTGAAGGAGAACTCACCACCTCTCATTGCAGCCTGTTCCACTCATTGATCACCCTCACTGTCAAAAAGTGTTTTCTAATATCTAATGTGAATCTACTCCCTTTCAGTTTCATCCCATTGCGTCTCCTGTTTTCATGTGCAAATGTATTCCCAACCTGCACAAACTCCTCAACCTGCCTATACCCCAATACTGAGCCACTGCTGCCATGTCCCTATTACTGCACCTGCTGTGTGGTACAAAAAAAGAGCTCCTCTTACTGCCTCACATAGTAATGCCACCACTGCCCCTTACATCGTAATAATGTCTCGTGTGCTCTCTAAATGGTAAAATTGCCCCCTAGAAAATATTAATTTCCTGTACATGTGCCCTATACATTTTGTCCCTAGAAAGTAATAATACTCCATGTGCAACTTTGATGGTCACAATACTGAGAGCCCCTATAACAATAATGTTTAAGTGCCCACTTAACATTTAATAATGTCCTCATGTATAACACCTCTATATACAGTATGTTGGGCCCACAGATCCCCTCTACACCATATGATGATCCCACAACTCCCCTATACACCATATGATGATCCCACAGCTCCCCTATACACAGTATGATGATCCTACAACTCCCCCTATACACAGTATGATGATCCTACAGCTCCTCTATACACCATATGATTGGCCCACAGCTCCCCCTATACACCATATGATGATCCCACAGCTCCCCTATACACAGTATGATGATGTAAGAGATAGCAATAACACCAACCATCACACATATGTAAATGTACCAAATCACAAAAAAAATTTATTCTACTAACTGTGACATCTGAACACATATGTGTGGACACCAGGACAATGTATGAAACACTGCAACAGCTAAGCATAAAAAATGAAAAGAAAAAAGCAGTGGAAATTCATATAAAATAACCTTTATTCATAAAATTAAAACAACAAACAGAAACAGGTGCATGGTGAACAAGAAAGTCGATGACCACAATGGTGCCAGCACAAAAAACGCAAATCAAGGGACAGGGGTCCGTATACCCACCAATAAGTCGCATTACATACACGCTGTCATAGTCAGAGGATAATCGCAAACATATCTCAATGCTCAGTAGCCCAATACTCATATCCTATGACCAAACATAGCTGAAATATACCTGTATTGGTGAAATGGAAGCGGACCACCAGCCCACCCCAACGCGCGTTTCGGAGCCACACTCCTTCCTCAGGGGGCCTATTATGGCACTACCTATACTCTCTTATATAATAGATTCATTAGTGCCAACAGGTGACATCGCGGCATAAACCATATGCTGCACACATGCCATAAATCACAAATTAATTACCCGCTGCCTAGTACGCCGCATGGACCGACCTCCGCACCTCCAGGACGCGCATCCGCCATGGACGCCATCACCGGAACTACATGGGGCCCCACGTGACCGGAAGATGGACATCCAGAGGGAAGAATGCGAGTCGTGAGGCAGGGGAAGTCGGTGCATGCGCACAACAGGACTGAAGCAATGGTAGCCATTTCTAACAAGGGCGAAAATACCCGAGTATATGGTGACAGCAAATCAAATAAATACTAACAGCCCTCTATACATATATATCCCACATATCAACCATCACAGGATAAACAATATAAAGAAGAGGCATATATCATATAAATACAATAATCGGCGGCAGCTACCAGCAAATTGCTGACAAGAGCACAACCGATATACAGGAACGATATTAAACAAACAGTGAGTACTAATCGCCCATATATATACATACATATATTTATACCTCTTCCACATAACTGAATGGTATATCAAAAAACCTATAATGGTACAGTATATATATACACAATAATAAGCAACAGATATCAGCGAGCAAAACAAAACAATATAGTATAGAGTATATAGAAAAATACAGCATATGGCTAATATATAATATAGTATAACAATGAGCATCATCACAACACCATATACATATATACCATAAACAACAGAAAACATCAGGCATGGTGTAATGATATGAACATAATATAAGGAACAAACAACACACACGAACACAAAAAATCACAAAAAACCATGACATATGGCCAATATATAGTAATAGAATACATAATAAATGTCTTCAATTTCTTCAAGGATTGTTGTGTTGATAGAAGCGATGTCACATCTCATGAAAATCACCAGATGGAACCAGATGATGAAAACTACAACAATATAAAAACATTAGTAAAATATATAAAAACAATGCTGACACCAAAAGTGTACATCATTATGGGCAGAAATGGGGATTAAAGAAATGGGGCAAATGAAATATTCTCATTAAGGCCTTTCGGGCATATGGTATCGAGTGTCCAAATCCATTTAGACTCCAATTGCCCTAGCCTCTTAGTAAAATTGCCACCCCTAATATTGATGTTGAGCAGCTCAATGCCACGCACTCTGAGCTGGGTACTCAGCTCGATACCATATGCCCGAAAGGCCTTAATGAGAATATTTCATTTACCCATTTCTTTAATCCCCATTTCTGCCCATAATGATGTACACTTTTGGTGTCAGCATTGTTTTTATATATTTTACTAATGTTTTTATATTGTTGTAGTTTTCATCATCTGGTTCCATCTGGTGATTTTCATGAGATGTGACATCGCTTCTATCAACACAACAATCCTTGAAGAAATTGAAGACATTTATTATGTATTCTATTACTATATATTGGCCATATGTCATGGTTTTTTGTGATTTTTTGTGTTCGTGTGTGTTGTTTGTTCCTTATATTATGTTCATATCATTACACCATGCCTGATGTTTTCTGTTGTTTATGGTATATATGTATATGGTGTTGTGATGATGCTCATTGTTATACTATATTATATATTAGCCATATGCTGTATTTTTCTATATACTCTATACTATATTGTTTTGTTTTGCTCGCTGATATCTGTTGCTTATTATTGTGTATATATATACTGTACCATTATAGGTTTTTTTGATATACCATTCAGTTATGTGGAAGAGGTATAAATATATGTATGTAAATATATGGCGATTAGTACTCACTGTTTGTTTAATATCGTTCCTGTATATCGGTTGTGCTCTTGTCAGCAATTTGCTGGTAGCTGCCGCCGATTATTGTATTTATATGATATATGCCTCTTCTTTATATTGTTTATCCTGTGATGGTTGATATGTGGGATATATATGTATAGAGGGCTGTTAGTATTTATTTGATTTGCTGTCACCATATACTCGGGTTATTTTCGCCCTTGTTAGAAATGGCTACCATTGCTTCAGTCCTGTTGTGCTCATGCACCGACTTCCCCTGCCTCACGACTCGCATTCTTCCCTCTGGATGTCCATCTTCCGGTCACGTGGGGCCCCACGTAGTTCCGGTGATGGCGTCAATGGCGGATGCGCGTCCTGGAGGTGCGGAGGTCGGTCCATGCGGCGTACTAGGCAGCGGGTAATTAATTTGTGATTTATGGCATGTGTGCAGCATATGGTTTATGCCGCGATGTCACCTGTTGGCACTAATGAATCTATTATATAAGAGAGTATAGGTAGTGCCATAATAGGCCCCCTGAGGAAGGAGTGTGGCTCCGAAACGCGCGTTGGGGTGGGCTGGTGGTCCGCTTCCATTTCACCAATACAGGTATATTTCAGCTATGTTTGGTCATAGGATATGAGTATTGGGCTACTGAGCATTGAGATATGTTTGCGATTATCCTCTGACTATGACAGCGTGTATGTAATGCGACTTATTGGTGGGTATACGGACCCCTGTCCCTTGATTTGCGTTTTTTGTGCTGGCACCATTGTGGTCATCGACTTTCTTGTTCACCATGCACCTGTTTCTGTTTGTTGTTTTAATTTTATGAATAAAGGTTATTTTATATGAATATCCACTGCTTTTTTCTTTTCATTTTTTATACAGTATGATGATGCCACAGCTCCCATACACACTGTATGGTAGGCCCACAGCTCCCGTACATACAGTATGATGTTCCCCAGAGTTCCCCTATACTTATAATGATGTCCCCACTGCTCCTCCAATACACAGTATAATAGTTAATAACGTTCTGACACCATGTGACGCCTGCACTGAGAGCTCCTCTGCAGGGAGGAAATTACCTTTATTCCTCCGGCAGCCTTGCTCTTCCAGTCGTAAGGGTTGCACTGGCACGGTTTCAGTCACAGCTCTGTGTATAGAGAGTGGCGGCTGTAACCTCACCCCCGCACTGACTGACAGCCGCCTCAGCACCATCTAACACCCGGTAGTTATCCTACTGGTGCCCCTATAAATAATAATGCTTCTTAAGTGCCCACATAATAATTAACTGAGTCCCCCTATGTACAGTAGTAATGGCCCCAGCATCGCTGATGTGAGCAGGGGGTCATGTGATGACTCTTTCAGCTTCTCCCAATTATCTTCTATTGAGTATAGTCAAACTTATCTAGTCGACATGTGCAAATAGCAAACGTGATCACATGACCGCCTGATCGAACCAGTGGTCATGGGGTCTCGTGACGGCAGGTGCACCATATCATGATCTTGCGGTCTGTAGTCTCAAAGTGACTGCAGACAATTATCCCACGCCTTTAATAACTTTATAATAATAAATTGCTTATTAATAAATTATTAAATAGAATGCAGCTTGTGGTTATTGTATGGTTATACTTATTAGGGGGCAGACAGACGGACGTATTTCTTGTGCGAGGATCACATCGCAATCCTCAGACTGAAAGTCGGCTCTCCACACCTGAGTGTGACAGCTGCATAGTAATCCATCACGCTCATGTCAGGAGCGGTACCGGCCAGTCCGAGGATTGCGGTGCGATCCTCGCATGAGTTATACGGCCGTCTGTCTGTGCCCTTGTTATAATAATACTGAAATATTAATCTATTATTAAAGTATTAACGAGTTCACAAGTTAAAAAAAAAGCCCCCTACCTCCCCCCGTCCCCCACCCACACCCCAACAGTCCATCCTCTCACATACACCCGTCAGTGTTCTGTCCCACTGACCCCACAATACCCCCATCCTCTCACATTCACCCTCAGTGCCCTGTTGCCCCTCCCCCACTTCAGCCCCCACAATACCCCCATCCTCTCACATTAACCCCAGTGCCCTTGTCCCCACAATACCCCCATCCTCTTACATTCACCCCCAGTGCCCTGTCCACCCTCCCCCACAATACCCCCATCCACTCACATTCACCCTTAGTGCCCTGTTGCCCCTCCCCACTTCAGCCCCCACAATACCCCCATCCTCTTACATTCATCCCCCGTGCCCTGTCCACCCTCCCCCACAATACCCCCATCCGCTCACATTCACCCTCAGTGTCTTGTTGCCCCTCCCCCACTTCAGTCCCCACAATACCCCTATCCTCTCACATTAACCCCCCAGTGCCCTTGCCCCCACTATACCCCCATCCACTCACATTCACCCTCAGTGCCCTGTTGCCCCTCCCCCACTTCAGCCCCCACAATACCCCCATCCTCTTACATTCACCCCCAGTGCCCTGTCCACCCTCCCCCACAATACCCCCATCCTCTCACATTCCCCCCACAGTGACCATGACATGCCTAAGCTGAATAAATTTAATAAATTACATCTCCACTTACCAATGAAGCTTGCAGGTAGTGGCTGAGGCAGGACCAGGAAGTGTTCAGTGTATGCACACAGAGGGCACTAGGACCCAGTGTGGCTGAGACAACCAGAGCCTGCAGGGCAGAAAGTGAAACTACAGCTGCTGCCGGCCAGGAAGGAGCTCCTCTGGTGAGACAGCAGCTCCGTGCACTGCACACACAGACAGGCACTGCAACCTGTGGCAGAGGGAGCCGGCATTGTGCTGCTCTCTCCCTGACACAGCAGATACTGGCCATGTCTCCCAGTGGGCCCCTGCATGTGACTGGGCCCGGGGCAATGGCCCCCTATGCCCCCCCCAGTAGCTACGCTACTGCCTCCACATCTCAAATACGGCAGCCCCTGGGCATAAAAGACTGCGGTTGCCATCTGACTATATCTCTTGTATTGAGACTGTGCCTCCTGTTTCTAGGTGTGACACAGGCATGCCCCTGGGCTGTCCAGGGCATAGCTGCGGGAGGAGATTGCGGCCATCTGTGTGTAGCCCGCAGCGTATGATGCGAAATGCAGTTTATGCCTGTCATCACTCACACTGATCAGTGCGTGTGATGATGGGAGTTGTCAGAGAGAAGAGGTGACGGACAATCGGAGGACTAGGGTAAGGTGAGTATCTGCGGAGAAGTGGGCAGAATCACAAACCAGAATCAGGAGAAGTCTCAGAAGGTTGGAGAAGGGCAAATGTTGTCCCTATCTTCAAAAAAGGTAAGAAATGGAGCCAGGAAATTACAGACCAGTGAGCCCTACTTCTATACCAGGAAAAATCTTTGAACAGATTATTAAATAACATGTTTGTAAGTACTTGGATAAGAATACAGTAATTAACCAGAGCTAGCATGGGGTTGTAGCAAACAAGTCATACTAGACTAACCTAATTTCCTTCTATGATGGAATCATTGACTGGGTTGATCAATGAAATGGGGTAGATATAATATATCTCGATTTCAGTAAAGCATTTGATAAAGTATCTCATACTATCCTTATTGAAATTTTTTCAAGTATGGGATTGACAAGGCTACGGTTAGGTGGATTCATAACTAGCTCAGTGATTGTACTCAAAGAGTGATATTAAATGGTTGCACATCCAATTGGAGGAGTGTTTCAAATAGGGTACCACAAGGCTCCATCCTGGCTCCAGTGTTGCTCAACATTTTTATAATTGATCTAGATAAGGGAACTCAATGTGTGGCGCCCCTAAGGGTTCAGTCGCCACAGAGGTATTGCACCTCACCCAGAGGTGTGATACCCCATTCCCAGGTAAGGAGGGAGCACTACCTAGGACTCTAACACCTGCACCCAACACACACTAGAACAGCTGGGCACCCTGGACGGACCCTATGGGAGGATGGTCTCATCCCAGTCTGAGATAGGAAAGGGTGTATGGGTGGGTGGAGTAGTAAGTAGCAAGGAGGAGTGAAGCTTGAGGAAGCACCAGGCAGAGTTAGAGAGTTCTGAACGGGAGGAGGAAGGAGTAAGACGTGTGGAGAAGCAGCTCCCAGTGAGGGGAGGCTGCAGTGAAAGGAAAGGAGTCTAGAGAGAGACTCAGAAGGGACTAGAAGCTGGAAGAGCTTGGTGCTGAAGTAGAGAGTGGAGAGAAAGAAGCAGAAAGAAGGAGAAGCTTGTGGAGTGAGAGAGGAAGAGGTCCTAGAGATATGGAGAGAGCAGGAGCCATCCGTCGGTCCCGGTCTGTTGGCAGAGGGACCAGGTCGCAGAGGGCACTCGACCCCTTAGCCTAGTGGAGGATTTTATGACTCAGCTAGCAAGTCGACTGCTGTGATAACATAGGGATCACAGACAATAACCACCATTATCTACGCCGGAGAGGTAGCTATATAGAATCAAAGGAACGCAGAAATAAGTCGTTGCCCAATAGGATTCGCACCCGCTGATCTGGGACCCTGTTGGTGAAGATGCTGGAAAGATAGAAGGTGGGAAAAATCAGCACAGTGAGACAGCCAGTGAAAGGAACACCAATATAGAAAGGAGTCCTGGAAAGGTGTATCCCAATCTACCTGGGGGTTTGCTGAGCCCCTCACCTGGAGGACACGGTACCAAGCGGGCATCTGTACTGCGCATATCAGAAATGTGAGTAAAGCTTTGGAAACTGCAACTCGCTGACTGTTCTCAGTTTCTTCCTGCGTCTCCTACTACACTCAGCTGCATCTCTCAGCACCATTACCTTAATACTACAACATCTACCTGCCTTGAGATCACAAGCTTTACCTGTGGAAAGCTATTTCACCTCTGCTGCATCACACCATTGGTCTCAGTGGATCTGCACCACAGCGCTAGTCATCTCTTGCCAGATACCACAGGTGGTGTCACGAATACCTTACTACAAACTCTAACATCCCCTGTAAATAATTCCCCTTTCATTGGACGCCCAGGGCCACGGACCGGGTCACTGCCGCTGTGACACATCCCTTCAATACATCGGCCTGGTACCGAGTATCCCACTGCCCTGGCGGGCGATCCAAATGTATACTAATCAAATTTGCAGAGGGATATGAGAGATAGCTAACACTAGAGAAGACAGAGAAGGACTTCAGAGAGATCTAGATAAACTTGAACAATGGGCAGCGATTAATAGAATGGTATTTAACAGGGAGAAATGCAAGATTCTGCATCTGGGCAATAAAAACTAAAATTACATCTACAGAATGGGAGGAATAAAACTAATCAACAGCAAGTGTGAAAAACACTTTTTCGATGAGTGGACTGCAAAGTATGTCCTACAAGGAATGGTTAAAGGATCTGGGAATGTTTAGCTTGCAAATAATAAGGCTAAGAAGAGACTTAATAGCAGGCTACAAATATCTGAAGGGATGTTACAATGTGGAGCGATCATCCTTGTTGGATCCTTATTCATTTGCACTTGGAAACACAAAAAGTAAGGGAATGAAACTGAAAAGGAGAAGATACAGATTAGATATTAGAAAAAACATTTTGACAGTGAGGGTGATCAATGAGTGGAACAGGCTGGTGAGTTCTCCTTCAATGAAAGGCTTCAAACAGAGGCTAGACAGACATCTGTCTGAAATGGTTTGGTGAATCCAGTTGTGACAAGGTCACTGGCACAGTGTATGAAGGGAGATATGTGTCACTGTGCATGTTAGCATTAGTGATGTAAAACCAGAATAGTTTTACTCCAGCATGCTATGTGTTGAGAGGGTTAAGTTATATTATGGGCTGGTTTTAGTGGATCTTTATAGAGTGGGTGGGAGGAGATCCTCCAGGATCTCCACCTGCAGAGTCCTGGCAGGACTTGTGTGATGTCAAGGTCATGTGATCATCACATAGGGTGTTAAATACCTGGCCATGAGAGTCAGTGGGTGTGTTGGGAGAGGTGGAACTCCCACGTAGCTCCCGGAGGAACTAAGTGAAGCCTGCAGGGCAAAGACTCTGTTAAACGTTACCTTTTGTTTTGTATTACTGTTATGCCAGAAAGGCTCTGTTTATTTTTCCTGAACCCTGCTGAAGTTTATGCTGGTGAACTACTACCAGTACAGTTCCTGAGGTGAAGCAGCTGAGTGAGTCAACCTCTCACACTATAATGAGCAGGGGGTTGGACATGATGACCCTTAAGGTCCCTTCCAACTCTATCATTCTATGATTCTGGTCTTTATTTCTCTTTTTATGTTTTTCAAGTTTCCATGTGTGGACTATGGTAAATTCGGTATACTATGGTGGACCTGCGTGGGTTTTTGTTATCAGAAATAAATTGGTGAACCAGGGTAAGTGTTTTTCAAATAAAATTGATGTTTCTATCTTTGTGGTTTTTTTCATTGCTGGGTTTGGCTGGTTTCACGTTTGCGTCTGTATGCGCAGCGTTTCATCCGCATAGATCCACATGTGTCATGCTTACATATCTTTAACATGGTGTACGCAGAGACATGCGTTTGCATGCGTTCACATGCGTATGCGTACGCATGCGTCATTTTGCGGTGTCCGGCAAACGCAACATGTTGCATTTTTTGAAGCGTCAAATATGCGCAGTCATGCGCATGCAGATGAATGCGTCAAAACAATGCATTATTGTCTATGAAAAATCATTTGTACGCAAGGACATGCTTACGGATGCGTTCGATACGCATGCATTTGTGTAGCCCAGCTGCGCTTGGAGCCACATGTACCCTGGAGGATGCACAGAAGGTAAACCTACACTCACACCTGATATTCATTCACACCTTCACTTTTCCCTGGAGCCACCAGAGGGAGCCCTTGGAGAGTATGCATATATATAAGGGTTGTGGAGAGACAGCAGTTGGTCAGTCTAGCTGAGAGTTAACTAGTTGTTGGTTGTACCTCAGATGAGCTGAGAAGGAAAAGTTACCTCAGAACGTGACAGACTGTTAGTTCCCTTGGAAAGTGGAAAGTAGCTCTTGAAGTGTGCATAGATCAGTCTGACGGAATGTCCTGATAGCTGCTTCAGACAGAGACTCAGAAGGAAGCGAAGGAAAGGGAACTGCAGTTACAGAAAGACTGAAGACTACAGCTTGAACTTAGTTTATATTGTGGAGTCCAGTAATAGTGGAGGAAGATTGCCACTTAGCCTGGTCAAAACTGAGTCAACTGAGGTATTTTCAGTGAGAAAGCGTGCCGACGCTTTGAGAGCGGTGAAGAGAAGGAGAAACTGCCATCTACTGCTAGTGTTGTGAGTGGGCTTGGGATGAGTTCTGAGCAGAGGCTCCCTCTGGTGGTTACAAGCGGTGCTGGTCTGTCCAGTGAAGATTGTGAAGATTGTGAGGATTGGGAATCAGGTGTTACTGACTGGTCTTATATAAGGGAGTCACCTTCCCATCAGGGTTGCCGGTGATCAATTGTTCTGGTCTCTATCCTTGATTCCTGTTTCCCTTGTAGCCTGCTGTGTCGTGTCTGCATCTCCTGCTAACAGATAAGACATTTTCTTCTTTTTGTTTTTGTGCTTGATTTTTGCATTTTGTCCTGCACTTCTGTGGGGGCCTTCAGGGTCCCCTCCGGGGGCTTTTGCCCTCTCAGTTCAGTTCAGCCACTGATGTTTGTACATTTGCTTTTTCCAGTTTTTTCAGTGGCTGCTGTTTTGATTTTGTTACACCAGAGAACTAATTTAGGTGGTAGAGGTCGTGTGATCTCAGGTGTTTTTGAAATTAGTAGAGTTGGTGCTTTTCAGGGTTTTCTGGGATTGCAGTAAGTACCCTTCCTATCCTTTTCTATTTAGTTAGTTTGGGCCCCAACGTTTGCTCATACTATTTTCTGTCTGTGTCAGTATTTCTTCTTGTCTAACCGCCATTACATGTTTGGGGGCTTTCTATGTTCTTTGGGGTTCTGCTCCGGGGCAGATAGCTTTCCTATATCTATCTTTAGGTGTAGTTAGTTTCTCAGGCTGTGACGAGGCGTCTAGGACCAACGTAGGAACGCTCCACGGCTGCCTCTAGTTGTTGCGGTTAGTCAGGGTACTGCAATCTCATAGATTCCAACTGCTCTGGTGTATTGCCTTTTTTGCCTGCACTCCTCAGCTACCGAAACATAACAGTATCACCGGCCCAAAATTTAAAATTGTATGGTACTCACAGAAGGGAAAAAATTTATGAAAGAAAAATCGGTTGTCAGAGTTGTCAGAGATATTTTTTGTTTGTTGTATTTTTTTTTTTCCCTCTGTATCTCTGGGTGCTGGGGAGGATTTTTTCTCTCAATGGAGTTTGCACAGTTGTCTGGCCGTGGGGATCAGCTTGCCACTGAGGTTCAGAGTATTGCTGCATATCTTGCTAGGTTGCCTGTTGTGGAACCTAGGATTCCCATGCCAGATTTGTTTTTAGGGGATCGAGCTAAGTTTCAGAATTTCAAAAATAATTGTAAATTGTTTTTTGCCTTAAAATCTAAGTCCTCAGGGAACGCAGCGCAGCAGGTTCAAATTGTCATCTCTCTCCTGCGAGGCGATCCTCAGGATTGGGCTTTTTCCCTGACACCTGGGGATCCTGTTTTGAGTGATGTTGATGCATTTTTTCAGGCTTTGGGGTTATTGTACGATGAGCCTAATGTCACTGATCAAGCTGAAACAGCCTTGTTGGCATTAAATCAGGGGCTTGATGACGCTGAGTTATACTGTCAGAGATTCCGTAGGTGGGCAGTCCTGACCAAGTGGAATGACGACGCTTTGGCGGCCCTTTTTCGGAAGGGTCTGTCAGATAATGTAAAGGATGTTATGGTGGGATTCCCTGTCCCCTCTGGTCTCAATGATTCTATGTCATTGGCGATTCAGATTGACAGACGTTTGCGTGAGCGGAGAGGTATGCGTGGAATAGTGTTGCCTTGTGAACCTGCTTCTGAACCCATGCAGTGTGATAGAGTGGTGTCTGGGGCACAGCGTCATGAGTTTCGATAGCGCAATGGGTTATGTTTCTACTGTGGTGATGCCTCTCATGCTATTTCAGTCTGCCCTAAGCGGGGAAGACGTTTTGCATGCTCAGTTGTCTTGGGTAGTGTTCAGACTAAGTTTTTATTAACTGTCACTCTGATATGCTCTCTGTCCTCATTTTCTGCTCAGGCTTTCGTTGATTCTGGAGCAGCTATTAACCTGATGGATTATGATTTTGCTAAACGTTGTGGGTTTCCCTTGATACCCCTACAGAAGTCTATTCCACTACTGGGGATCGATTCTACCCCTTTGGCTGAGAATAAACCTCAGTTCTCTACTCAGGTGATAATGAGGGTTGAACCTGATCATCAAGAGTGCTGCAAATTTTTGGTTCTGTATAATCTGCATGATATTATCGTACTGGGTTTCCCTTGGTTACAGTCTCATAATCCTGTTTTGGATTGGAAATCTGTGTCTGTAACCAGTTGGGGCTGCCAATGTGTTAATACCAACACTCCTGTTTTTTCTGCTCCCCCCAGGCTCAGGATGTTCCTGACTTTTTGATTGATTTTTCTGATGTATTTAGCGAAAGTAAATCTGCATCCTTGCCTCCCCATAGGAGCTATGACTGCGCTATTGAATTAGTGCCTGGTAGTAAATTCCCTAAAGGTCGCCTTTTTAACTTGTCTGTACCTGAACATGACGCTATGCGGTCTTATATCAAGGAGTCATTGGAGAAGGGTCATATCAGACCATCCTCTTCACCCTTAGGTGCCGGTTTTTTCTTTGTGGCCAAAAAGGATGGTTCATTAAGGCCGTGTATTGATTATCGTCTTTTGAACAATATTACTGTGAAATATCAATACCCGTTACCCTTGATTTCTGACCTGTTTTCCAGGGTGAAAAACGCTACTTGGTTTACCAAGCTTGACCTCAGGGGGGCATATAACCTTATTCGCATTAAGCACGGGGATGAATGGAAGACGGCATTCAATACCCGGAGGGGCATTTTGAGTACCTTGTGATGCCCTTTGGGCTCACTAATGCTCCTTCTGTCTTCCAGTCCTTCATGAATGACATTTTCAGGGATTTTGTGGATAAATTTCTGATTGTTTATTTGGATGATATCTTGATTTTTTCTAATGACTGGGACTCTCATGTGAAACATGTTCGAACTGTATTCCAGATTTTGAGAGAGAATGCTCTGTATGTGAAGGGATCAAAGTGTCTTTTTGGCGTACAGAGGATCTCATTTCTGGGATTCATTTTGTCCCCATCTGTTATTGAAATGGACCCGGTCAAGGTTCAGGCCATCTGTGATTGGGTCCAACCTACTTCATTAAAGGCTCTTCGAAGATTTTTGGGTTTTGCCAATTTTTATCGTAAATTTATTGGTAATTTCTCGGTTATTGTTAAACCATTAACTGATTTGACCAAAAAGGGTTCTGATGTGGTGAATTGGCCTCCTGAGGCAGTCTCTGCATTTCAGGAACTTAAGCAGAGATTCACTTCTGCTCCTGTTCTACGGCAGCCTGATGTTTCTCTGCCATTTCAGGTGGAGGTTGATGCCTCTGAAATTGGGGCAGGTGCCGTTTTGTCCCAAAAAGATCCAGAGACCTCTAAAAGTAACCCTTGTGCCTTTTTCTCTCGAAAATTTTCTCCTACTGAACGTAATTATGACGTGGGTAATCGGGAGTTATTGGCAATGAAGTGGGCTTTTGAAGAGTGGAGACATTGGCTGGAGGGAGCCAAACATCAGGTGGTGGTCCTTACTGACCATAAGAATCTGGTTTATCTGGAATCTGCCAAGCGACTCAATCCTAGACAGGCCAGGTGGGCCTTGTTTTTCACACGTTTTAATTTTGTGGTTTCCTTTCTTCCTGGCACTAAGAATGTTAAGGCGGATGCCCTCTCGAGGAGCTTCCTTGCGGACTCTCCTGAGTTATCTGATCCTTCTGTTATTTTGAAAGAGGGTGTAGTTCTTTCCGCCATCTCACCTAATTTGAGACTTGCTCTGGAGGGGTGTCAGGAGGATAGGCCCGAGCGCTGCCCTGTTGGAATATTGTTTGTCCCGGACCAGTGGAAAAAGAGTGTGATGTCTGAGATTCATTGTTCCGCGTTGGCTGGGCATCCCGGAATTTTTGGTACCAGAGACTTGGTTAGTCGGTCCTTTTGGTGGCCTACCTTGTCTCGTGATGTCAGGGAATTTGTGCAGTCCTGCGGGACTTGCTCTCGCTCCAAGCCTTGCTCTCGCTCTAGTGGTTTGTTGATGCCATTGCCTGTGCCCAAGAGACCATGGACCCATATCTCTATGGATTTCATTTCCGACCTTCCTGTTTCTCAGAGAATGACCGCCATCTGGGTGATTTGTGATAGGTTTTCCAAGATGATACATCTTGTGCCATTACCTAAGTTGCCTTCCTCCTCTGAATTGGTGCCGTTGTTCCTTCAGCACGTGGTTCGTTTACACGACATTCCTGAGAACATAGTGTCTGACAGAGGAGTCCAGTTTGTTTCCAGATTTTGGAGGACTTTTTGTTCTAAACTGGGTGTTCAATTGTCTTTCTCCTCAGCATTTCATCCTCAGACCAATGGTCAAACTGAGAGAACAAACCAGACATTGGAGACTTATCTAAGATGCTTTGTGTCTGCTGATCAGGATGACTGGGTCTCTTTTTTGCCTTTGGCTGAGTTTGCTCTTAATAATAGGGCTAGCTCTGCCACTTTGATGTCTCCGTTTTTCTGTAATTCTGGGTTTCACCCTCAATTTTCTTCAGGACAGACGGAGGCTTCTGTCTGTCCAGGTGTTGACTCTGTTGTGGAGCGTATGCAACAGATTTGGGACCAGGTAGTGGAGAGGTTGTCCCTCTCTCAGGAGAGGGCCCAGCGGTTTGCTAACCGGCATAGGACTGATGGTCCTCGGTTTAAAGTAGGGGACTTGGTCTGGTTGTCCTCAAAAAATATTCCTATGAGAGTAGCATCTCCTAAATTTAAGCCTAGGTTCATTGGACCTTATAAGATCATGGAGATTCTTAATCCTGTTTCTTTTCGTTTGCTTCTTCCAGGGACATTTAAGATCCATAACGTGTTCCACAAGTCCTTGTTGAAGAGGTTTGTTGAGCCAGTGGTTCCTGCTGCTGTGCCTCCTGACCCTGTTTTGGTTGAGGGCAATCTGGAGTATGTGGTTGAGAAAATATTAGATTCTCGTTTTTCTAGACGGAAACTCCAGTATTTGGTTAAGTGGAGAGGTTATGGTCAGGAAGACAATTCTTGGGTGTTTGCTTCGGACATCCATGCTAGGAGACTCATCCGTGCGTACCATAGAACTCATCCTGACTGACCTGGTTGCTCAAATGAGGGTTCGGTGACCCCTCCTCAAGGGGGGGTACTGTTGTGAGTGGGCTTGGGATGAGTTCTGAGCAGAGGCTCCCTCTGGTGGTTACAAGCGGTGCTGGTCTGTCCAGTGAAGATTGTGAAGATTGTGAGGATTGGGAATCAGGTGTTACTGACTGGTCTTATATAAGGGAGTCACCTTCCCATCAGGGTTGCCGGTGATCAATTGTTCTGGTCTCTATCCTTGATTCCTGTTTCCCTTGTAGCCTGCTGTGTCGTGTCTGCATCTCCTGCTAACAGATAAGACATTTTCTTCTTTTTGTTTTTGTGCTTGATTTTTGAATTTTGTCCTGCACTTCTGTGGGGGCCTTCAGGGTCCCCTCTGGGGGCTTTTGCCCTCTCAGTTCAGTTCAGCCACTGATGTTTGTACATTTGCTTTTTCCAGTTTTTTCAGTGGCTGCTGTTTTGATTTTGTTACACCAGAGAACTAATTTAGGTGGTAGAGGTCGTGTGATCTCAGGTGTTTTTGAAATTAGTAGAGTTGGTGCTTTTCAGGGTTTTCTGGGATTGCAGTAAGTACCCTTCTTATCCTTTTCTATTTAGTTAGTTTGGGCCCCAACGTTTGCTCATACTATTTTCTGTCTGTGTCAGTATTTCTTCTTGTCTAACCGCCATTACATGTTTGGGGGCTTTCTATGTTCTTTGGGGTTCTGCTCCGGGGCAGATAGCTTTCCTATATCTATCTTTAGGTGTAGTTAGTTTCTCAGGCTGTGACGAGGCGTCTAGGACCAACGTAGGAACGCTCCACGGCTGCCTCTAGTTGTTGTGGTTAGTCAGGGTACTGCAATCTCATAGATTCCAACTGCTCTGGTGTATTGCCTTTTTTGCCTGCACTCCTCAGCTACCGAAACATAACAGCTAGTGTGTGCTTATGTTAAAGGTGATAGTAGGACGAAAGGCGAGTGGAAAGGAAAAGAGAGTGACAGAGGTTGAAACAGCATTGATCGCTTACCTCTACTCTGAACAACCGGACACCAGGTCCGAGCTTGCTAGCATCTACACGACTAGTAGGAGATACCGGAGACACTGTGGGACTACAGGTCGCAGGGGCCCAGCAGTGCTGATACGTAACCGAGGTCAGGAAGACGGGGGTCTAGCAGGACGCTGCATACAGAGACACTGTTCTAACCACGAGAAGGCCTCACCACAAAGTCAGCCGGGCGTATATGAGAAGACAGAGTTAGACTTCATTTCATACAGGTCAGAAACTCACACATACAGGAGTACGGAGGCCCTACACCTACTCAGTGGGATTACTGGACGTGCATCCTCCACCCTGCCAGCTTCCCGGGACATGCCTGCAACTACCATCAGTAAAGGTACAGAAAGAGACTTTCGTGTGTGTGTCTGCCTTATTGCTCCTGCACCCCTACACCGCCATATACCCTGAGGGATCCAGTCTTGCCTGTGGAAGACTTAACACCTTGCTGCCCAGTAACAACCCCTCAGCGGATCTATCCTGCAGCGCTGGTCACCCTGACCAGGTACCACAGGTGGCGTCATGAACAAACTGTAAATACTTTAATTCCCTGTAAATATCCCACATTTTATGGTGATCGCCCAGGGCAACGGACCGAGCTGTGCTACCCGTGACATCCCCCATTGAAGTGAACGGGCTCGGTGCCGAGTACCCCATAGGCCCTGGCTGTGCGACTCACATTCTTCATCAGACACACCCTTTTTGTGTCTGTCATATCGAATGCATGTGCATAAACAACACAAACGCAAGCAAAAAAACGCATACAAACGTATGAACACGCCGCGTTTTTTTGGCGTCATGCGTAAAATTATGCGGATAAAAAAACACTGCGTAAACATGCGTTTACATGCGTTTGCATATGCAGATGATACACTATGCACATATACGCAAATGTGAACCTAGCCCTAGTAATGGGGGGGTCTAATAGACCCCTCTCCATTACTAACACCAGGACTTGATAGCAGGTGTGATTTTTGACAAATCACAGCTCACAACAACCCCATCTACCATTATTCAGATTGTTACTTCACCAGGGCAATTGGGAACAGTCGAACAAATATTTTATTTATCTATTCTATCAATGTGGGATATCAATGTGGAATACATGAGGAATCTAGGGGGTTTAATTGGACGAAAATTACTTTGTAAGTGCACTTCAATGTGAGTAGTAATGTAGTAGACGGCGCAGGGTCACACATTACGCCACTGCTACCATGAAAATGGACAGAGCTGTGTTACGCATTTCTAAAGGAGTAGTTGTTTAATGTGTGATTCTGCTCTATCCACTTCTGTTGGAGCAATGGTGTAATATTTGACACCGCTCCATCCACTTTTATGGTAGCAGTGGTGCATTGCGTGACCCTGCTCTGTCCACTTCTATGGGAACTGTGGCGTAATGTATGACCCTGCTCTGTCTACTTCTATGGGAACCATGATGTTATGTGTGAGCCTGCTCAGTCTACATTTATTGGAGCAGTAACGGAGTGGATGGAGCGGGGTCACACATTACACCACTGCTCCCATAGAAAAGGATGGAGTATGGTCACACGTTACTCCACTGCTTCCATAGAAGTGGAAGGAGCGGGGTAACACATTACACCAGTGCTTCCTTAGAAATGCGTGACACTGCTCCATGCACTTCTATCGGAGCAGTGGCATAATGTGTGACCCTGCTCTTTCCACTTATATGGGTGCTGTCGTGTAATGTGTGACCCCGCTCAGCCCACTTCTATGGGAGCAGTGGTGTAATGTGTTACCCTGCTCTGTCTACTTCTATGGAATCAGTAATGTAGTGGATGGAGCGGGATTACACATTACATACATTAGATACTGTCTAATCCTACCCTGTGTGATACACTCTGCTGAGGTCAATATCTAATCCAATCATGTGATACCCTACACTGATCCTTGTATCCAATCCCAGCGTGTGTTACTGTACACTCCACATTTCTAACCCCAGCGTATGATACAGCGAGCAGGACCAACTGACTGAATCAACACTGCCGGCTGTCCTCGGTGACTGTCTACTTGTCAGTATCACTGACAGTCATCAACAAAATGGCTCTGCACTGTGATACTAAACTTCATCTTTTATGTTTTTGCAAACACCCAGAAGGGAAGGAGATGGGTAACATCAGAGCCCTTTGTCTGCCCTTATTCACATAGGTCATGTCTGACACATGGTAAGGTTTTAATACTGGACTGTGTAGGACCGTTACGATCAAGGTCACCTTGTCGACGGTGGCATGGATTTATGCTATTTTTGATCAAAAACAGTGTTACTAAGAACCCTATGTTATTTGAATGCACTTTTGTTTTTACTTATTTCTTTACAGCAGTTTATGCTCATTTAATTTCTTGTAGGTTTTGTCTGTTTTATGGCAAATGTGAACATGTGTTTATATGTTGCATGCATATCAACTCAAACTCCAGCACAATTTGTGTTGTTTCTTGGATTTTTGCAAGTTAGGGTATGGCCTACCCTCCTTTAGCAGGACATTACATTTAAAAAGCTTCCCAAGGCTGAGGTGTACAGAGTTCGGGACCCTGTCCTTTGTCTGCCTTTATTCACACAGGTCACTTGTAACACATGGTAAGGTTTTAATTTTTGATAATGTAGGATTGTCCCTAATAGGGTCATGGTTTTTATGCTATTTTTTTTTTTATCAAAAACAGTGTTACTAAGAACCCTATGTTATTTAAATGCACTTTTGCTTTTTACCTATTTACTGTATTTTTCGGACTATAAGACACCCCGGACCAGAGGAACATAGAAGAAAAAAAATTGAAGCAAAAATATGATTATGACACACTGTTATGTGGGGGGAGCTGCTGTTGACACTGCTATAGGGGTAATATCCCACATCCTGGTATATATATGTCCCCATCCTGGTATATATGCCCACCCATCCTGATATATATGTCCCCATCCAGGTATACATGACTCCCCATCCAGGTTTACATGGCCCTCCATCCTGGTATACATGGTCCCCTTCCAGGTACACATGGCTCCTGATCCACATCCTGGTGTACATGGTCAACCATCCTTGTGTACATGGTCCCCCATCCAGTTGGACATTTAGACTGGGGGTCTGTATGTGGGGGAGACAGGGCAAAAACTGAGAACACGGATGAATTCCCATCGCCACACAATAAGAGAAAAGAGAATGGATCTACCTGTGGCCAAACACTTCTGTATCCCCGGTCATAGCATGATGGACATGAAATTACTTGTATTAAAAGCTAACTTTAAATCTGAGAGAGATAGAAAGGTTTGGGAATATAAGCTCATGATGACCTTTGACACTCTCAGTGCTGGAATGAATATATCCCACGGATTTATGTCCTTTTACATCAATTAAGGAATCTGCTTCTCTGACCTTCTGGGGGCATCAAAACACAATACCAGACCCCAATCAGAGGGCAATAAAACGTTCACACTCCTTATCTATGAACTGTTCCAATATTTATGTTCATCCCTCTCCCATAATCACAGTTCTGCTTCACGTCACTTGTCTTATCTTATTGCATTATTTCTGTGCTGTGTTGTGTATAAATATGTGATTCTTCAGTTTTTGTTTTAGTCTTTGCCTGATGAAGAGACCTGAGTAGTCTCGAAAGCTTGCAATTTATCATCTTTTCAGTTAGCCATTAAAAGGTATCAACCACTGAGGACTCTCAAGTCTAAATATTTTTCTATCTACTGGCTAACACAGTACGAAGGTACACAAAGATTTTCATGGCAAATTTCAGCAGCTGCTCCCCCTAGTGTTTAAAAGTGAAAATACCAAACCTTTTTCAATTATTTTTTTCTATTTTGCATCATTAAAAACAAATGATAATATGTAAAAAAAAATTAAAACAGAGGCAGATAAATCTAAAACAAACCAAAAGAGCAAGAAATAATTGCAAGAGAAGAAGTCATCCATTAACCCCTTAAACCCCAGAGGTATTTTCGTTTTTGTGTTTTCGTTTTTTGCTCCCCTTCGTCCCAGAGCCATAACTTTTTTCTTTTTTGGTCAATATGGCCATGTGAGGGCTTGTTTTTTTGCGGGATGAGTTGTACTTTTGAACAACACTATTGGTTTTACCATATCTTGTACTGGAAAATGGGAAAAAAAATTCCAAGTGCGGTGAAATTGCAAAAAAAAGTGCAATCCTAGTTCATAATTTAAAAAAAAGTGCAATCCCATAGTTGTTTTTTGTTTAGTTTTTTTACTATGTTCACTAAATGCTAAAACTGACCTACCATTATGATTCTCCATCTAATTGCAAGTTCATAGACACCAAACATGTCTAGGTTCTTTTTTATCTATGTGGTGAAAAAAATTCAAAAGTTTGTTAAAAAAAAATAATTGCGCCATTTTCCGATACCCGTAGCGTCTTCATTTTTTGTGATCTCGGGTTCGGTGAGGGCTTATTTTTGCGCACCGAGCTGATGTTTTTAATGATACCATTTTGGTGCAGATACAATCTTTTGATTGGCCGTTATTGCATTTTAATGCAATGTTGCGGCGAAAAAAGAAACGTAATTCTGGAGTTTTTACTCCTTTTCTCGCTACTCCATTTAGCGATCAGTTTAATCCTTTTTTTACTGATAGATTGGGCGATTCTGAACTCGGCAATACCAAATATGTGTATGTTTGATTTTTTTTATTGTTTTATTTTGAGGCGAAAGGGGGGTGATTTGAACTTTTATATTTTTTTATATTTTTAAAAACATTTCTTTTTACTTTTGGCATTCTTCAATAGTCTCCATGTGAGACTAAAAGCTGCCATAACCCGATCAGCTCTGCTACATACAGGCGATGATCAGATCGCCTGTATGTAGCAGAATTGCTGACTTGCTATGAGCGGCTACCACAAGGCTGCGCTCATAGCAATCCAGCATTGACCAGCATAGAGGCCTGCAGGAGACCTCTGGTTGTCATGTCAACCCATCGGTGACCCGCGATCACGTGGGGGGTCACCAATGGGCAGATTTCTGGCCCGATTGCTAGAAGCGCATATTAAATGCCGCTGTCAGAGTTGACAGTGGCATTTAACAGGTTAATAGCCATGGGTGGATCGCGATTCCAGCCGCTGCTGTTCCGGGCACATGTCAGCTGTTCAAAACAGCCGGAGCCCACATCAATCGAGGGTGTCAGACATCGGCGTATTATTACGCCCGATGTTGGAAAGGGGTTAATAAGAGACAAAACTTGTTCAACTGTTGCTGTATATTTGAATTGTTAATTGCGTTACCCATTATGAACTGCTTTGCTGAATGTGCCTCTATCTATAAAAGAAAGTTTTTCTGTTCATCTCTTATTGCTGCCTGTCACGGAACCTGTGAGGTTTCATAAATCAGTAGACTATATTCAAATAGCAGCAATATGCTTGATACAGTGGCGAAAATAAGTATTTGATACACTGCCGATTTTGAACGTTTTCCCATCTACAAAGAATGGAGAGGGCTGTAATTTTTTTTTGAGGTACACTTCAACTGTGAGAGACAGAACCTTAAAAAAAATCCAGAAAAACACATTTTTGATGTTTACATAATTAATTTGCATTTTATAGCATGAAATAAGTATTTGATATAATAGAAAAACAGAACTTAATATTTGGTACAGAAGCCTTTCTTAGCAATTACAGAGGTCAGATGTTTCCTGTAGTTCTTGACCAAGTTTGCACACACTGCAGGGATTTTGGCCCACTGCTCCATACAGATCTTCTCCATATCTTTCATGTTTTTGGGCTGTTGCTGCTCAACATTAAGTTTCATCTCCCTCCAAAGATTTTCTATTGGGTTCAGATCTGGAGACTGACTAGGCCACTCAAGGACCTTGAAATGCTTCTTACAGAGCCACTCCTTAGTTACCCAGGCTGTGTGTTTCGGGTCATTGTTATGCTGGAAGACCCAGCCATGACCCATCTTTAATACTCTTACTGAGGGAACGAGGTGGTTTGCAAAATCTCGTGATACATGACCCCATCCTGTCTCCATCCAATACGGTGCAGTCGTCCTGTCCCTTTGCAGAAAAGCATCCCCCAAGTATGATGTTTCCACCACCATGCTTCACAGTTTGGACGGTGTTCTTGGGTTTGTACTCATCATCCTTCTTCCTCCAAACACGGCAAATGGTTGATACCATAAAGTTCTATTTTGGTGTCATCTGACCATATAACCTTTCATTTCTCCTCTGGATCATCCAGATGGTTATTGGCGAACTTCAAACGGGCCTGGACATGTGCTGGCGTGAGCAGTGGGACCTTGCATGCCCTATAGGATTTTAGTCCATTACGGCGTAATGTGCTCTACTAACGGTGATGTTTGAGACTGTGGTCCCAGCTCTCTTCAGGTCATTGGCCAGGGCCTTCCTTGTAGTTCTGGGCTGATTCCTGACCTTTCTCAGAATCATCCTTACAACATGAGGCAAGATCTTGCATGGAGCCCCAGACCAAGGAAGATTACCAGTCATCTTGTGTATCTTCCTTTTTCTAATAAATGTACCAGCAGTTGTTGCCTTCTCTTCAAGCTGCTTGCCTATTGTGCTATATATCTTTATTGAGTTTATCAAAAACATATAAAAAACAGAGGTCATGCAGAGAAAGAATCAGCGGGTAAGTATACAAAATATAACAATGTCTCATAACATAATCCCAAAATAATTTCTTATACAGTACAGACCAAAAGTTTCGGACACACCTTCTCATTCAAAGATTTTTCTGTATTTTCATGACTATGAAAATTGTAGAATCACACTGAAGGCATCAAAACTATGAATTAACACATGTGGAATTATATACTTTACAAAAAAGTGTGAAACAACTGAAAATATGTCTTATATTCTAGGTTCTTCAAAGTAGCCACCTTTTGCTTTGATTACTGCTTTGCACGCAGAAAAGGTGAACGGCTGGACTTTACATGCCTGGTTCCCACCGTGAAGCATGGAGGAGGGGGTGTGATGATGTGGGGGTGCTTTGCTGGTGACACTGTTGGGGATTTATTCAAAATTGAAGCGGTGAGCGGTCCAGCTCATCCCAAACCATCTCGATTGGGTTCATGTCTGGTGACTGTGGAGGCCAGGTCATCTGGCGTAGCACAGCAACTCTCTCCTTCTTGGTCAAATAGCCCTTACACAGCCTGAGGTGTGTTTGGGGTCATTGTCCTGTTGAAAAATAAATGATGGTCCAACTAAACGCAAACCGGATGGAATAGCATGCCGCTGCAAGATGCTGTAGTAGCCATGCTGGTTCACTATGCTTTCAATTTTGAATAAATCCCCAACAGTGTCACCAGTAAAGCACCCCCACACCATCACACCACCTCTCTCCATGCTTCACGGTGGGAACCAGGCATGTAGAGTCCATCCATTCACCTTTTCTGCGTGCAAAGCAGTAATAAAGCAAAGGTGGCTACTTTGAAGAACTAGAATATAAGACATATTTTCAGCTGTTTCACACTTTTTTGTTAAAGGGAATCTGTCACCCTAAATTGGCGGGATATTTAAATGATGGCAGTCAGGTCAGATGGTCGGTGTTTTGGGTACTTGCCTTAACATGTTGTTCGCCGCTGTCTCCATTATTTCTGGGAATTGTAGTCGTTGCCCTCCATATAACGCACCTGCGCATTGCAATCTGCGAGCAAAGCATACTGCGCGTGCGCAATTCAAGATTGCAATGCGCAGATGCGTTATATGGAGGGCAACGACTACAATTCCCAGAAATAATGGAGACAGCGGCGAACAACATGTTAAGGCAAATACCCAAAACACTGCCAATCTGACCTGACTGCCATCATTTAAATATCCCGCCAATTTAGGGTGACAGATTCCCTTTAAGTATATAATTCCACATGTGTTAATTCATAGTTTTGATGCCTTCAGTGTGATTCTACAATTTTCATAGTCATGAAAATACAGAAACATCATTGAATGAGAAGGTGTGTCCAAACTTTTGGTCTGTACTGTATGTATTTCTTGTAGTAGCTTGGCAGACTCATATGGAAAGATTATAAATAATAAAAAAAATATATAGCACACTTCTTATATCATAAGTGAATTCAAATCCTATACGGTCTCCACCTAGTGGTGAGTACTAGTATATGGCTTTCTTAAACAAAGTATTTAGCATGTTAAATGAATGTAAAAAAAAAGTTATTATGCATTAATAAAGTGACAGTGCACATGTAAACAAACAATCCTCAAATAATTTTTAACAACAGAAAACAGAATTATGACAAGATATTGTGGACCTATTTCCATATGCTATGTGAGGCACCATGGGTATGTCACACATACTGCTCTAAAATACTATTGTAAATGCTATTGCATAAACCATAAAGAGCATTAGTATGAGGCAGACCCCAATGAACCCACCGTACCATAGTACATGAGACAGCAAATACCGTAGTTACTCGGTTATAACTTTTTACGCGCGTTTTGCTTGTGCTTCTGTAAGAGTGTGAACTGTGATGACATCAGGAGGGCATTAGAACCCTGCTGCTTTTGCATGTCTGAGCTGGGGGAAAAAGCCTTGGAAGTGGTGTGGGCGCAGACGCTGCTGGAAGAAGAAGGGAGGGGGAGAAGAGAAACTGCAGTGTGAGACACAGCTTGGGGCAGCTTATGTGAAGTGAGTAGTTTGGACTCTAAAAAGACTGTTTGCTGCCAGCCTGTTAGTGAGAGGGTTAACCCCTTCCTTGTGAACCTGTGATTCTGCTGTGGAACAAGGACAGAGCATTCTTGAAAGCTGTGTGACTGTGGAGCTCTATGGAGTCCCTTTTGTGATGAGCTGAGAAGCAATAGAAAACATTTATCAAGTGCAGATTCGGGCGGTTTGCTCTCAGGAGAATTCGTGAGTGACTGCTGGAGGAGAGGCGGTATCCTGTACCATCCGTATATTGATAGGGATCCTGACAAGCCCCATTGAAGTGCAATCCCGGTCCGCATCCTGAGGCTACAGAACTGTAAGTACCCGGCGTGTGGGATTGGCAACGACCGACAAGACGCAGAGCCTTGTTTTGCTGTAACTGTTTGGCGCCGAAGATTTTGGGACTGGCTGCAGCCGATGCAAATTATATGCCTGAGTGGAGACTCACCTCAGGTTAACGGTACCATAATCATAGATACCCGGGTATCCCTAGATTAAGTGTTTAAGAACTTCTGTTATATTTATATGTATTGTTATTGTGGGTTTTGAACGGTTTATACTCAGTGTGCCATCTCAGGGAGTTCCATAATACCACCTCATCCAATTTACAACTGTTTTCTTAGTACCTAATTTGACATTTTGGACAGGTAAATTTATTCCATATCTCAGTGTAACACACTCAAAGCGGGAACTTTGGGATTGGAACATTGATTTCAGCTCTGGCTGAGTGAGTGTAATCAATAAGGGAATTTCAGTCTGTTTTCTTCAATACTATATCTCACTCTAAGGTCGGGATCACACATGTGAGAAACACGGACGAGTCTCGCATGTGAATTCCCGGCACTGACGCCTGCCCTCGGAAGCGGAGCGAGCGACTGGATAGAAATACATGCAGCCGAACACTCAATACACTGCGGCAGTGTCGGAAATTCACATGTGAGACTCGTCCATGGTTCTCGCATGTGTGATCCCGGCCTAACTGTCTCAGTCTTGGTTTGTGACCCACTAGATCTTATACGGACCACTGGTCATTACACTTCTTACTTAGCAAATGCCAAGGCTCATGAAGTGCTATTTCATGCCTACAGCATTTAAATGTCTCATTTACTTATGGAATAATATGTTAATTTCTCAGAAATGCAGCAACAGACACTGCCTCGGGTCACGTTGTTAGGTTATGTATGTGTTTAGAATAAAAAAAATAGAATTAATAGAGCTTTATCAAATTAAGGAAAATCTTTCCCAAAAATATTTGGGAAAGGTTTTTTTTATTTTGTGCTGGCAAAATCTGGTCCAATTATGGCTTTTCTTTCCTGGCATTACTTAGGCCTGTTTCACACTTCAGTTTTCTGGCGTCAGTCAAAATCCGTTGATAACAGAAAAAAACGGATCTGACGGATTTGCCTGGTGAATCCGTCTTTTTCCCCATAGACTTGTATTAGCGACGGATCACGATGGATGGTCTTGCACGTGCGACAAATCCGTCATAAAATTGCGGTCCGTCGGCCGGAAAAAACGTCCATAAGAACATTTTTTGTCTGCGTCAAAAAGACGGACGGTGACGGATCCGTCGCCGTCCGTCGTCTGCTAGAAAAGACGCCTATGGGCGACGGATGCGTTGCCGTCCGTCACATGACGGAATCCAGGACGGATTCTGTTTTTTTAAACTGAGCATGCCCGGAATAATTTTTATTCTTTAAATTTAACCCCAAAATCCGTTCTGGCACAGAAAATAATCTCTCTCTCTCTCCCCCAGAGTTCTGTTCCTTTAAATTTCAGACACTGGCTGCTGCGAAGGATCCGTCAAAAAAACGGATCCAGTGCATCAGTTTTTTTAAAATCTGCACTGGATCCGTTTTTTTCACACTTTGACAGATTGTGACTGCAGCAAAATGACTGAAGTGTGAAACAGGCCTTACACTGTGCACTTTCAATTAAGTTAATAGGTGTGAGGGAGAATCCATTTTTGATTTTAAGTTCAGGACATCTCCTTCCACTCCAGAAATGTGCCCCCACCCTTGCATTCCCCAAGGCCATAAAAAGCCATGCAGTGTTTATCTTTGAAGCTCATAACATAGAGGTGCGAATTCCCCTGCAAGCTACAGGCAAGCTCTTGTGACTTGAAACAAATGGATATACCTCGTCGTACAACAAATTACAGCAAGGCTATGAGGTATTGAATCAGGAAAATGACCTATAAACAGAATGCAATATCTCTGAGCCTAGCCGAGCACATCATCCGAATCGGCGTTCCTTCCCCCATACGCTCATGTCCTGCAGCCAATTGTAGCACTCTGTGCTATGGAGTTATAAAGCTTAGCCACCAGGAATTACACACGGTAGGCAAATTATGCGCAGATAAAATCCAGCCAAATCCACTGGCACTGTTGCCATTCTATTCAGAGCTTCGGCGGAAAGTTGTGGGCCATTCACAGTTCTGGACTGAAAATCATACTCTCAGAGATGGGAGGAGAGAGGCTGCACAAGCCCAGGGGTGGGCGCAGAGTGTGGGAGGAGCACCCAAGTAGATAAGTGTCAGCTCCTCACTTGGAGCTCAGTTTTCTTCTGGCCATAGGACACGTTATCAGACAGAGCCAGGAAAGCCTGTAACTAAGATTTGGACCTGTGATCCATCAGCGCCTCCCTGTGGTCACATGCTACATAACACAGTAATTGCAACCTATCTATACCCTATCCTTTGTACTACACTCCTGACTGCATAAAAACCGAACTGGATTGAAATATAATGAAGTGTAGAAATATATAATGAAATACAAATGTGCAATAATAATAACTAAATCCACACTATCAATTAAATCTCAAAACAAAAAAAGTGGATGGAAAAAACCAGCCGAATAGGAAAACTAAATACCTTCATGCAAAGGGAACAGGGGGAGAGAAGAAACTACTTCACCCAGGCAGTGGGAGTAAAAAAATATAAATTTTATTAAATATACAAGTAGAGTAATAGCACAAGCATCAATAAAGATAAAAAGGGAACCCGATCCCTCACAATCCAATACCCTGGTATTTATTATAAATGAATCAGGTGTATAATAAGTGCAACATAAAATATGCTAAAAAAGAAAATAAAAATCTGAAAGTATATATATATTTAATAAGTATATGTGTCCGCATAAGATCAATTATATATAGAAAAATAGTGCTATATAAGCGCCAACAAAATATATATAGCGAACAATGTGCCCTTAAATATATGTGCCACACAGAAATAATCCGAAAATATATATATAATTAATAAATATATGTGTCCGCATGAGAAAATCAAATATATATAAAAATATATATAAAATAATATGATGCTATATTAGCGCCAACAAAATATATATAGCGAACAATGTGCCCTTAAATATATGTGCCACACAGAAATCATAATGTGTAGAAAACATTAAGAAATAAATTAAATAAGATGCAATATTACCAGCACAAAAATAAACACAAATGTACACCACTAAAAATAAAATAAACAAAATGTGTTTATATAAGCACCACCACCGTGGCTGCCGTGGCTACAAAACATCCATAAAGTGCAAACATACTACCTGAAAATACCAGGGGAGGAGACCACCCAAGGAGACCGGGCTACCTAGAACGCGCCCCGACGCGCGTTTCGGAAAGGTTTTTCCCCCTGACGAAGGACATCACATCCTGCCTCCACTATCATACAACGCTATCTTGTAGGTGCTTTTCGTTGACACTAACTCCTACTGCGCATGCGCCGGCGTGTGACGTCACGTCCGGCCATGTGACCAGCCAGCGCTTTATATAGCGCCACTGTGAGCTCATTACAGCTCCCACCAGCTTAGGCACAGATGTGCCAGCGTTCACACTGAGCCACCAATACTCTGGACCTAATTCCCAATGGATGTGAGCGCCTGCCTTTTAAGATAAGTACAATTGTTAGCACCTCCACATTTTTACTATCACCCATTCCTGTATTCACAGTCCAACAGCTTCTGCATACCATATATGCTATCAAGCACTCCAGCTGGCTTTCTACCACTATACAATTGGTAAATATCTTTAGCCACATATAATATATATTTATGTGAGCTCCTGCCATTTAAGATTAATACATTTATTAGCACCTCTGCATTCTTTACCATTACCTGTTCCTGTATTCACAGTCTAGCAGCATTTGCATACCATATATGCTATCAAGCACTCCAGTTGGTTTTCTACCACTATATAATTGATAAATATCTTTAGCCACAATATATATATTTATATCCATGTGGACACAATATAATTTTATAATCTCTACCCTGTTATAAGCAGCTCGCTATTAAGATCCAGACCATATATACATGATCCTGACCTCATTCCCTACAGGATCACTCTTCAGGCATATTTTACATGCGTCTCAACTATATTTTCTAAAGGTACCAGTTTGATCAATATTATTGCAATATTCTATTATTTTATTATTTACCTTAAATGTGACTCTAATTAATGTCCTATATACGTGGACCATATAGATAAAACATATAATACTGGATACTCATGATTTACTCTATCCTGATCTATTTTAGTAACTTTAATAAGGACCAAATTCCTCTATCCCGGACTAGTCCTGTTTTAGGATGTCCAGAACTACCTCCCTTAGACCACTACAATAAGGGTATGTGTCCAAAAATATGTACTTTATTCTGGGTTCTGATATCTCAGTGTATTATTCTGTTTTTTGTCATGATCTCCTTAACTAGGTCTCTGTCTATGTCTTGTTGACCAAGATTGAACTCTATGCCTATTATTCAACTATTCATGTACTATGACATGGGCTTCCTATAGTCCCATATTTGAATATATTTGTGTCTATATGTATATATTTCCTTTTGTCACTGGTTATAATGTTCACTTTCTATTTTTTACAGCGACTTTGTGATCAAGGCCAAGTGAAGGCCGAAACGTCAAAAATTACTTGTCGCTTTTTCATATATGTTTAATAAAATTCACTTGAAGCTATTTTTTCAACGAGTGCAGTGTTTATGAGACATTATGATTTAAGGGATCTTTGACCCCGTTCACTCGCACCATTTTTTTGATTCGTGTGCCAAACCCTCGTTCCCAATCTACAGTCTATTTTTGGTTTGTGCACCGACCGAATCCATGTCAACTTCCACGTATGCGTATGACGAGGCTTCAGGTTCAACAATCTTATCAAAGATAAGAAGTAAAACTGACTTTCTACATATCCCTAGCAAAGACGTTAAGACACGGGACTGGGAAAAGGAGAAGAAAAAACTTATTTCCTACGACTTACATTGTGCCACTCTGGGTGAATATCACAGACAAGGTAAAATTCCTTGTGGCCTACGTAGCCATCTACGCCCTACACTGTTCGCCGATAACGAGAAATATTGTGACACATTCCAAAAAATCCTCAATAAGTGCTCCCTTGATCTGATCCTACTAACCGTAGAATACCTCCAGGAAGCAATCAAAGAGACGGAAGAAAAAATTACAACAATTGAGACACAACTTACGGCTACTTTGAGTCCCTCTGAATTCACAACCCTCAAGAACAAATTAGATTCCATCTTATCTACCCATCAGAAAACACTAGAGGAAAGGAAAAGGGCTAAGTTTCAAAGGGACACTGAGGATTATTTATCCAACAGAGTTTACAGATGGGAGGACACACTACCTCGGAGACAACGCCCAAGGTTCCGCCGACAACAAGGGGGTTACTATCCATCAGGGGGCTCCTCACCTGCAGGGGGTTCCTCCGCAGGCTCCGGCAGCGAAACTGGTGGTGCTCAAAGTACAAGACCAGCTTTTTTAGGACAAACTACACGACAACACGGAGGTCAAGGAAGAAGAGAAGCGGACCGCCAGATGATCCTCAGATCACAGGTAGGAGTCCAAACATAGTTGTGAATATCTCTGATTATTCTCTTTCCTCCCTTGAACATAAGGTTTTAAATATGGGCCTATCATTCTGTCCTACCCCCAAATGGGATTCCTTCCAACTAGAAAAAGACCTTCACCGTTTCTACCGAAACATTAGACTCAAAGTATACTTCTCAGGGAGCACTCCACCTAATCTCAATTCTGCTGGCACAATACCTGACCGTAACGGCGGACCGAGTATCTTTATTGATAATCTTGGGTTACGAAATCCCAGCAGTTTCATGCCGCCCAAGACCAATCATGCAGTCGAGACCTTTGTCGAGTTACTAGACAGAGACATTAGACAAGCCATTCATGACCAGCAATTAGGTCTCCTCCCTGTCCGCCACAATTTGAATCCCCTTGAGAAACAAGCCTTAGATTCACTCAAAAACAATAAGAATATTGTTATAAAACCTGCGGACAAGGGTGGAGCCATTGTGGTCATGAATAAGAGCTATTACGTTTCTGAAATCAGGAGACAACTCAGTGATACCACTACTTATAAAAAGGTCAACACGGACCCAATCAGCTCCATACGACATAAAATTAACATGGTTCTTGATAATCACCTTGAACAGGGGACCATTGATAGCAAGACAAGAACGTTCTTGCTCAACCACCATCCAATCACCCCTATCCTGTACATTCTCCCTAAGATACACAAAAGTCTCCATAACCCGCCGGGACGCCCGATTGTAGCGTCCACAGACTCAATCTTGAACCCCTTATCCATCTTTCTAGATAAACTTCTGACACCACATGCCCACCTGACTAAGTCATTCATCCTGGATACAGGTGATTTTTTGAGCAAAATACACGCTACTAATAGCATCCCCCCTGACAGTATTCTATGCACAATGGACGTGAACAGTTTGTACACGTCCATTATTTATGAAAAGGGCATTAGAGCAGTGTCACTTACCCTACAGGAAGCTAATGTGGATAGAGGGACCAACCAGTTATGCCTGGACCTACTCAATTTGGTTCTTAGAGAGAACTACTTCCTCTTTGGCGACGAATATTATATACAGACATGCGGGACCGCCATGGGGTCAAACGTAGCGCCGGCCTACGCAAATATTTACATGGATCGGTTTGAACAAGAATATGTATACCCTAATCCCACATTCAAACAGCATGCTACTATGTGGGTCAGATACATAGATGACATATTCTGTATCTGGAAGGGCAATGAACTAAGTCTCCTTGAATTTTTCAATGATATCAATACTGTCACACCGGAGCTGACCTTTACCATAACACATGACATCAGGAATGTTACATTCCTTGATACCCGGGTTGTTAAAAACACGGAGGGCCTATTGAGCACAGATATCTACACCAAGCCGACGGATTGCAACAGTTTGCTTTTATACAACAGTTGTCACCCTGATTCAATGAAAAATAGTTTGCCAAGGTCACAATTCAAAAGGGTCACCAGAATTGTATCTGACCCAGAACTTAGGGCGACTAGAATACATGAAATGGCCAATAAATTCAAGGTACGTAATTACCCCACGGACCTCCTTAACTCAGAATCCAGGAGAGCCATAGATGAGGCAAGAACAACCAACACCAGTATCAGTACCAATAAAAACCCACGCATCCCATTTGTACACAACCATCACCCATCCATGCCCAGGGTACACAATTTAATAAAAAACATTGGCCACTTCTCACCAAAGCATATCCCGGTATCCAGACCTTCAATGACCCACCACTTATGTGTACAAGACGGGCTAGGAACATCAGAGATAAAGTAGTCAGAGCTGACTTGGGCTCCTGCAGACAATCCACCACTAGGACTCTAACTGGACAGAAAAGAACAGGAACATTCCCTTGCTTAAGCTGCATGAGTTGTTCCAATATTATCAGAGGCAACAAAGTGGTACACCCCCGCACTGGGAAATCCTTCCCCATCAGGGACTACTTCACTTGTGAATCTAAATTTGTTGTGTACATCATCAAATGTCCCTGCGGCCTGTTATATGTGGGTGAAACCACTCAGGCCGTCAGGGACCGAATTTCAAGTCACAAATCAACTATCCGATGTGAAAAAACTTGGCTACCATTACCAGCCCATTTCAAAGAGGCCAAGCACAACGTGGCCCAATTAAGGTTCCAAGTCATAGAAAGTGTCCCCAGACCCAGACGAGGTGGCAACCACATTAGGTTACTTAAACAACGTGAAACATACTGGATATATACCCTAGATACACTACATCCTAGGGGACTGAATAGGGAGATGGACTGGCTAACATAATTTCCTTCTTTTCCCCCAGAACAATCCATAAGTTCTCACAATTTTGGCTTTTCTCTAGACTCGAGATGGTAAGACCCATACCCCCACTCATCCCCTTTTCTTTCCTTTCCTTTTATCTAATTATTTATATTTTGTTTGGACTCCTACCATTATTATTATACCATTTATGTTATTTTTATGATTTATTTCCATGATTTATTAATTTATCCATATCCAGTTTATTTTGTTTGCTGTTTTTTTCACTTATCATTTACTGTTCCCCTCTTCTTTTATTTTTGTATTCCTGATTGTTTACTTATATTTTGTGTCACCACTTATGTTCATATTTTGGGCTGCTATATAACAGTACATTATTGTGCCATATAACTAAGTAGATATGATCACTGAGATTACCCCTTATCACTCAGGCGCCGTTTCAACTCATTACAATCCCAACCTGTCACTATTACTACCACCTAACAGCGCCAATCTAGCAATGAGTGCTATTCCCATTAGCACTCATTGCGCAGCCGCCGGCCTGTGACATCACATCCTGCCTCCACTATCATACAACGCTATCTTGTAGGTACTTTTCGTTGACACTAACTCCTACTGCGCATGCGCCGGCGTGTGACGTCACGTCCGGCCATGTGACCAGCCAGCGCTTTATATAGCGCCACTGTGAGCTCATTACAGCTCCCACCAGCTTAGGCACAGATGTGCCAGCGTTCACACTGAGCCACCAATACTCTGGACCTAATTCCCAAGGATGTGAGCGCCTGCCTTTTAAGATAAGTACAATTGTTAGCACCTCCACATTTTTACTATCACCCATTCCTGTATTCACAGTCCAAAGCTTCTGCATACCATATATGCTATCAAGCACTCCAGCTGGCTTTCTACCACTATACAATTGGTAAATATCTTTAGCCACATATATATATATTTATGTGAGCTCCTGCCATTTAAGATAAATACATTTATTAGCACCTCTGCATTCTTTACCATTACCTGTTCCTGTATTCACAGTCTAGCAGCATTTGCATACCATATATGCTATCAAGCACTCCAGTTGGTTTTCTACCACGATATAATTGGTAAATATCTTTAGCCACAATATATATATTTATATCCATGTGGACACAATATAATTTTATAATCTCTACCCTGTTAAAGCAGCTCGCTATTAAGATCCAGACCATATATACATGATCCTGACCTCATTCCCTACAGGATCACTCTTCAGGCATATTTTACATGCGTCTCAACTATATTTTCTAAAGGTACCAGTTTGATCAATATTATTGCAATATTCTATTATTTTATTATTTACCTTAAATGTGACTCTAATTAATGTCCTATATACGTGGACCATATATATAAAACATATAATACTGGATACTCATGATTTACTCTATCCTGATCTATTTTAGTAACTTTAATAAGGACCAAATTCCTCTATCCCGGACTAGTCCTGTTTTAGGATGTCCAGAACTACCTCCCTTAGACCACTACAATAAGGGTATGTGTCCAAAAATATGTACTTTATACTGGGTTCTGATATCTCAGTGTATTATTCTGTTTTTTGTCATGATCTCCTTAACTAGGTCTCTGTCTATGTCTTGTTGACCAAGATTGAACTCTATGCCTATTATTCAACTATTCATGTACTATGACATGGGCTTCCTATAGTCCCATATTTGTATATATTTGTGTATATATGTATATATTTCCTTTTGTCACTGGTTATAATGTTCACTTTCTATTTTTTACAGCGACTTTGTGATCAAGGCCAAGTGAAGGCCGAAACGTCAAAAATTACTTGTCGCTTTTTCATATATGTTTAATAAAATTCACTTGAAGCTATTTTTTCAACGAGTGCAGTGTTTATGAGACATTATGATTTAAGGGATCTTTGACCCCGTTCACTCGCACCATTTTTTTGATTCGTGTGCCAAACCCTCGTTCCCAATCTATGTGCTGCAGGAATGATCCAATGATATTGTTATGTCTGCTCTACTGAGTCTCAGACATAGGCTGGAGTCACACTACCATATAACATGGCCGAGTACTATGCGATAAAACATTGCAGAGCACTCAACCCTTAGGTCAGTTCATATTATGTGGGTGCATGAAAATACAGACTGATTCGGCAATGCAAGTGTACTCAGCTCAGCAAACTCTCCACACTCACTTACAGTCAAGTCATGCAAACATCAAGCAGGATGGTCACACTACCAAGTAAGGCAAGGTCGGCGAGTTCACGCAGTAAGATGGCGATGATAATACATGCACATGCAGCGACCCTTTATACTCCATAACGCACACTGTGGTTCGACATCCCCTTACAGTGTTTAAAACTCAGATCTGCAATGCGCTGACAGACTCGCCCCTCGCACCCACACAAGTCTAAGGGTGCGAGTGAAACACACACGCACTCGATGCACCCAAGCTGTGCGATTCCCTACAGCAGAGGAGATGGAGAATACGTTTCTCCGTTTGCTTCGCAGCTGCCTCCGATCCATGTCACTGTAAGGTCGTGCACAGTGCACTGACACTGGTCTGTGAGAGAGCAGGAGTGAGGTCATTGGCATATCACAGCCGATGCTCTTGCATCGATGCAATAACAGGTGACTCGGCTACAGGATAAATGGGAAAGGTGCTGAGGCTCCACATTTAACTGATTGCACCCTAGGATCAATGAAAATGCAGTACTAGAATCGAATGACAACAAAGGTGTGAGGGAGAGAAGTCCACTTGGACCTGGTTTCCTAACCATAGGTCCATGGTGGCCACATGGTCTACCACTATGGATGGTATTCACTGAAATTGTCTGTGGTTTGGCTGTATATGATAAAATCCTGTCACTTTTCCCACATTTTGTAACTGAAGAATATGTTGTGCTTGATCTATCCAGCAGAATTTCATAATCCCTGCAGATTGTAAACCCATGAGGTAAGGGATCTCTCCCCCTCTGTACTAAAATATAACTACAATTTACATATGTATTTTACCCTTCGCCACGACAGCACCCACTGGAGAGAGGGATCCGCCTACTGGAGAGAGGGAAACCTACAGAAAATAAAAGGGGGCGGTCTGCCTCTCCTCCTCAGTTGGTTTCCTGTTCCTATGGGAACCACAGGAAGATTTCCTTCAAGAAAAATCATACGTGGGCCAGTGCATGCCGCCTGTGCGGTGTCCGTGAGAACGGCAGGGGCTGCGGTCCAGAAGCAGCATCGGGGGAGTTTCCGTTTGACGGCTCCCTCCTCGTCTGGTGGATCAAATGAGGACCGGGTCCGGGGAGGGCCGCCCGGTCTCACTCGGGAGACACGCTGTCGGGATGCGGGTAAGGCCATCCTGGCAAGTGCGGGAGCGCAAGGGCAGAAGGGAGGTCAGGACACCGCTTCCCCAAGAATGCCGGCATCAGCGACGTGGCCCGGGAGCATGGAGCCAGGCCACGCATGTGTGGCGCCCCTGAGGGTCCAGTCGCCACAAAGGTGTTGCATCTCATCCAGAGGTGTGACACCCCACTCCCAGGTAAGGAGGGAGCACCCCCTTAGACTCCAACACCTGCATTCAACACACACCATACCAGCTGGTCATTTGGACGTACCCTAAGGGAAGATGGTCTCATACCAGGCTGGTTAGCAAGGGGTGTTTGGGTGGGTGGAGTTTAGGCAGCAGTAAGAGGAGAAGAGAAGCTTGGAGAGGGAAGCACTCTTAGGAGTGAGTGGTGGAGAGGAGAGCTATCTTTGAGGAGCTCATCCTCTGCTAGAAAGAAGCAGACTGAGGAGCTTCTGGAGCGCATGAGAAAGGGTTCAAGGGCACGGACAGTGAATATCCCATCCATGGCCCCATCCGAGATCGGAAGGACCAGGTCATCAGGGAACGGCCCCTAGACTAGTGGGAAAGCTTCAAGCCCTGCTAGTAAGCCGACGGCGGTGATCACTTTATGGGTCATTGCTACTGCCACCAGCAGCATCCCCCAGAAGGAAGCTATATAGGGCCAAGGACGCACAGGATTAATCTGTTACCCGACAGGACTGCAGCTTCTGGTCTGAGGGACTGCGTGGTGAGGTGCTAGGAAGAAAGGAGTGGAAAAAGCACAGAGAGAGAAAAGGCCAGGAAAGGAGCACACTGAAAGGGAGTCTTGGAAGGTGCGACCAATCTACCTGGGGGTAGCTGGACCCCTCACCCAGAGGACACAGTGCCAGTCGGGCATCTGTCTTGTGGCCAAAGACTGTGAGTAAACCTTGAAACTGCACTCGGACTGTCTCCTGATTATTCCTGTGTCGCACATCTTCTGCTACATTCCTCATCACCATCCCTCAAATACATAATATCTACCTGCCCTGGAAGGACACAGCCTCACCTGTAGGAGGTTTACCAACTAGCTGCACAACATCATCCCTTCCAGAGGATCTGCACAGCAGCGCTGGTCACCCTGGCCAGACACTACAGGTGGCGTCACGAATCACTATACGAACATTATCCCCTGTAAATAAATCCCCTTTTTGGTGAGCGCCCAGGGTCACGGACCGAGTCGTGGCTACCGTGACATCCCCCATAGAAGTTAACTGGCTCGGTACCGAGTACCCCACGGCTCTGGCGCGCGACTCACATGCGCCGAACGACACAAGCGCTCTTGCCCCGAAAGTGAGTATTGGACTTCCGGGGCCCACAGATGAGAGGCGGTACAGGCAGTGTGGGTAGCGCTGAGAGCGCATGCGCAATTACACCGTAGGCACTCCTACTCTGGAACATGATGGAGGACTTCCAGGGCACACAGGAGCACGCTTAGGGAAAAAAAAGTTCCTATAAAGCTCCAGCATCACTACCAAAAAGCGGTGCAACAATGTCTTCTCCAGAGCCAATACACATCCACCAGCGGTGGACTCAGTGGGTGCGGGCATGTCAAGGGACCGCTCCAGCAGATGTTCTACGGACATGAGTCGCAAAAGTGACACAGCGGACACCAGGTCCAGGACTGTACCTCGGGCCTCTTGATCCAGTACCGTATAGCTTCACTGGATGAGTTTACAGACTCTGCCTATTAAGCTGACCCTCTTTCTCTCGCTATATGTCTCTCTTTTTTCAGACCAAGAAAAAGAAAAAATCAAAGCATAAGCAGTGTGCCCTATGCAGACAGCCTCTCCCTGACTCCTACTGAAAATGGCTATGTTAGGAATGCATCAGTGAGACCATGCAGGAGGCAGCGGTGTCGACTAGGGACATATGCGCAATAATTAGAGAGGAGCTGCAAGCTATGAGTCAGTCTAATACAACCACAGAAAGTAGGAGCAAAAGACTGATAATTTCCTGCTCGGAATCTGATAATGACCAGAGGGTAGCCTCTGACTCCTCACTCACATCCTCATCATCATCATCATCATCATCATCATTAGAAATAGAAGGACGCTCATGCTTCCCCATAGATAGTGTGTATAACCTAGTAAAATCTGTTAGAAACACTATGGTGTGGTGAATGGGTTTGAGATGAGTTCTGAGCAGAGGCTCCCTCTGGTGGTTACAAGCGGTGCTAGTGAAGATTGTGAGGACTGGGAATCAGGTGTTACTGACTGGTCTTATATAAGGGAGTCATTTTCCCATCAGGGTTGCCGGTGATCAATTGTTCTGGTCTGAATCCTTCATTCCAGTTTCCCTCGTAGCCTGCTGTGTCGTGTCTGCATCTCCTGCTTACAGATAAGACTTTTGCTTCTTTTGTGTTTTTGCTATATTTTTGCATTTTGTACTGCACTTCTTTGGGGGCCTTCAGGGTCCCCTCCGGGGGCTTCTGCCCTCTCAGTTTAGTTCAGCCACTGAGTTTTGTTCTTTTGCTTTTTCCAGTTTTTTCAGTGGCTGCTGTTTTGATTTTGTTACACCAGAGAACTAATTTAGGTGGTAGAGGTCGTGTGATCTCAGGTGATTTTGAAATTAGTAGAGTTGGTGCTTTTCAGGGTTTTCTGGGATTGCAGTAAGTACTCTTCCTATCCTTTTCTATTTAGATAGTTTGGGCCCCAGCGTTTGCTCATACTATTTTCTTTCTGTGTCAGTATTTCCTCTTGTCTAACCGCCATTACATGTTTGGGGCTTTCTATTATCTTTGGGGTTCTGCTCCGGGGCAGATAGCTTTCCTGTTTCTGTCTTTAGGTGTAGTTAGTTTCTCAGGCTGTGACGAGGCGTCTAGGACCAACGTAGGAACGCTCCACGGCTGCCTCTAGTTGTGGTGGTTAGTCAGGGTACTGCAATCTCATAGATTCCAACTGCTCTGGTGTATTGCCTTTTTGCCTGCTCTCCTCAGCTACCGAAACATAACAGTATCACCGGCCTAAAAAATTGAAAATTGTATGGTACTCACAGAAGGGAAAAATATTGTGAAAGAAAAAAGGTTGTCAGAGTTGTCAGAGATATTTTTCTGTTTGTTGCATTTTTTTTTTTTTTTTTCCCTCTGTATCTCTGGGTGCTGGGGAGGATCTTTTTTCCCAATGGAGTTTGCACGGTTGTCTGGCCGTGTGGATCAGCTTGCCACTGAGGTTCAGAGTATTGCTGCATATCTTGCTAGGTTGCCTGTTGTGGAACCTAGGATTCCCATGCCAGATTTGTTTTTGGGGGATCGAGCTAAGTTTCAGAATTTCAAAAATAATTGTAAATTGTTTTTTGCCTTAAAATCTAAGTCCTCAGGAAACGCAGCGCAGCAGGTTCAAATTATCATCTCTCTCCTGCGCGGCGATCCTCAGGATTGGGCTTTTTCCCTGATACCTGGGGATCCTGTTTTTGAGTGATGTTGATGCGTTTTTTCAGGCTTTGGGGTTATTGTACGATGAGCCTAATGTCACTGATCAAGCTGAAAAAACCTTGTTGGCATTAAATCAGGGGCTTGATGACGCTGAGTTATACTGTCAGAGATTCCGTAGGTGGGCAGTCCTGACCAAATGGAATGACGACGCTTTGGCGGCCCTTTTCCAGAAGGGTCTGTCAGATAATGTAAAGGATGTTATGGTGGGATTCCCTGTCCCCTCTGGTCTCAATGATTCTATGTCATTAGCGATTCAAATTGACAGACGTTTGCGTGAGCGGAGAAGTATGCGTGGAATGGTGTTGCCTTGTGAGCCAGCTTCTGAACCCATGCAGTGTGATAGAGTGGTGTCTGGGGCACAGCGTCATGAGTTTCGAAGGCGCAATGGGTTATGTTTCTACTGTGGTGATGCCTCTCATGCTATTTCAGTCTGCCCTAAGCGGGGAAGACGTTTTGCACGCTCAGTTGTCTTGGGTAGTGTTCAGACTAAGTTTTTATTAACTGTCACTCTGATATGCTCTCTGTCCTCATTTTCTGCTCAGGCTTTCGTTGATTCTGGAGCAGCTATTAACCTGATGGATTATGATTTTGCTAAACGTTGTGGGTTTTCCTTGATACCCCTACAGAAGTCTATTCCCCTACTGGGGATCGATTCTACCCCTTTGGCTGAGAATAAACCCCAGTTTTCTACTCAGGTGATAATGAGGGTTGAACCTGATCACCAGGAGTGCTGCAAATTTTTGGTTCTATATAATCTGCATGACATTATGTGCTGGGTTTCCCTTGGTTACAGTCTCATAATCCTGTTTTGGATTGGAAATCTGTGTCTGTAACCAGTTGGGGCTGCCAATGTGTTAATACCAACACTCCTGTTTTTTCTGCCTCCCCCCAGGCTCAGGATGTTCCTGACTTTTTGTTTGATTTTTCTGATGTGTTTAGCGAAAGTAAATCTGCATCCTTGCCTCCCCATAGGAGCTATGACTGCGCTATTGAATAAGTGCCGGGTAGTAAATTCCCTAAAGGTCGCCTTTTTAACTTGTCTGTACCTGAACATGACGCTATGCGGTCTTATATCAAGGAATCATTGGAGAAGGGTCATATCAGACCATCCTCTTCACCCTTAGGTGCCGGTTTTTTCTTTGTGGCCAAAAAAGATGGTTCATTAAGGCCGTGTATTGATTATCGTCTCTTGAACAATATTACTGTGAAATATCAATACCCGTTACCCTTGATTTCTGACCTGTTTTCCAGGGTGAAAAACGCTACTTGGCTTACCAAGCTTGACCTCAGGGGGGCGTATAACCTTATTCGCATTAAGCACGGGGATGAATGGAAGACGGCATTCAATACCCCTGAAGGGCATTTTGAGTACCTAGTGATGCCCTTTGGGCTCACTAATGCTCCTTCCGTCTTCCAGTCCTTCATGAATGACATTTTCAGGGATTTTGTGGATAAATTTCTGATTGTTTATTTGGATGATATCTTGATTTTTTCTAATGACTGGGACTCTCATGTGAAACATGTTCGAACTGTATTCCAGATTTTGAGAGAGAATGCTCTGTATGTGAAGGGATCAAAGTGTCTTTTTGGCGTACAGAGGATCTCATTTCTGGGATTCATTTTGTCCCCATCTGTTATTGAAATGGACCCGGTCAAGGTTCAGGCCATCTGTGATTGGGTCCAACCTACTTCATTAAAGGCTCTTCAGAGATTTTTGGGTTTTGCCAATTTTTATCGTAAGTTTATTGGTAATTTCTCGGTTATTGTTAAACCATTAACTGATTTGACCAGAAAGGGTTCTGATGTGGTGAATTGGCCTCCTGAGGCAGTCTCTGCATTTCAGGAACTTAAGCAGAGATTCACTTCTGCTCCTGTTCTACGGCAGCCTGATGTTTCTCTGCCATTTCAGGTGGAGGTTGATGCCCCTGAAATTGGGGCAGGTGCCGTTTTGTCCCAAAAAGATCCAGAGACCTCTAAAAGTAACCCTTGTGCCTTTTTCTCTCGAAAATTTTCTCCTACTGAACGTAATTATGACGTGGGTAATCGGGAGTTGTTGGCCATGAAGTGGGCTTTTGAAGAGTGGAGACATTGGCTGGAGGGAGCCAAACATCAGGTGGTGGTCCTTACGGACCATAAGAATCTGGTCTATCTGGAATCTGCCAAAGCGACTCAATCCTAGACAGGCCAGGTGGGCCTTGTTTTTCACACGTTTTAATTTTGTGGTTTCCTTTCTTCCTGGCACTAAGAATGTTAAGGCGGATGCCCTCTAGAGGAGTTTCCTTGCGGACTCTCCTGAGTTATCTGATCCTTCTGTTATTTTGAAAGAGGGTGTAGTTCTTTCCGCCATCTCGCCCAATTTGAGACTTGCTCTGGAGGGGTGTCAGGAGGATAGGCCCGAGCGCTGCCCTGTTGGAAAATTGTTTGTCCCGGACCAATGGAAAAAGAGTGTGATGTCTGAGATTCATTGTTCCGCATTGGCTGGGCATCCCGGAATTTTTGGTACCAGAGACTTGGTTAGTCGGTCCTTTTGGTGGCCTACCTTGTCTCGTGATGTCAGGGAATTTGTGCAGTCCTGCGGGACTTGCTCTCGCTCCAAGCCTTGCTCTCGCTCTAGTGGTTTGTTGATGCCATTGCCTGTGCCCAAGAGACCATGGACCCATATCTCTATGGATTTCATTTCCGATCTTCCTGTTTCTCAGAGAATGACCACCATCTGGGTAATTTGTGATAGGTTTTCCAAAATGATACATCTTGTGCCATTACTTAAGTTGCCTTCCTCCTCTGAATTGGTGCCGTTGTTCCTTCAGCACGTGGTTCGTTTACACGGCATTCCTGAGAACATTGTGTCTGACAGAGGAGTCCAGTTTGTTTCCAGATTTTGGAGGACTTTTTGTTCTAAACTGGGTGTTCAATTGTCTTTCTCCTCGGCATTTCATCCTCAGACCAATGGTCAAACTGAGAGAACAAACCAGACATTGGAGACTTATCTAAGATGCTTTGTGTCTGCTGATCAGGATGACTGGGTCTCTTTTTTGCCTTTGGCTGAGTTTGCTCTTAATAATAGGGCTAGCTCTGCCACTTTGATGTCTCCGTTTTTCTGTAATTCTGGGTTTCACCCTCGATTTTCTTCAGGACAGACGGAGGCTTCTGTCTGTCCAGGTGTTGACTCTGTTGTGGAGCGTATGCAACAGATTTGGGACCAGGTAGTGGAGAGGTTGTCCCTCTCTCAGGAGAAGGCCCAGCGGTTTGCTAACCGGCATAGGACTGATGGTCCTCGGTTTAAAGTGGGGGACTTGGTCTGGTTGTCCTCAAAGAATATTCCTATGAGAGTAGCATCTCCTAAATTTAAGCCTAGGTTCATTGGACCTTATAAGATCATGGAGATTATTAATCCTGTTTCTTTTCGTTTGCTTCTTCCAGGGACATTTAAGATCCATAACGTGTTCCACAAGTCCTTGTTGAAGAGGTTTGTTGAGCCAGTGGTTCCTGCTGCTGTGCCTCCTGACCCTGTTTTGGTTGAGGGCAATCTGGAGTATGTGGTTGAGAAAATATTGGATTCTCGTTTTTCTAGACGGAAACTCCAGTATTTGGTTAAATGGAGAGGTTATGGTCAGGAAGACAATTCTTGGGTGTTTGCTTCGGACATCCATGCTAGGAGACTTATCCGTGCGTATCATAGAACTCATCCTGACCGACCTGGTTGCTCAAATGAGGGTTCGGTGACCCCTCCTCAAGGGGGGGTACTGTTGTGAATGGGTTTGAGATGAGTTCTGAGCAGAGGCTCCCTCTGGTGGTTACAAGCGGTGCTAGTGAAGATTGTGAGGACTGGGAATCAGGTGTTACTGACTGGTCTTATATAAGGGAGTCATTTTCCCATCAGGGTTGCCGGTGATCAATTGTTCTGGTCTGAATCCTTCATTCCAGTTTCCCTTGTAGCCTGCTGTGTCGTGTCTGCATCTCCTGCTTACAGATAAGACTTTTGCTTCTTTTGTGTTTTTGCTATATTTTTGCATTTTGTACTGCACTTCTTTGGGGGCCTTCAGGGTCCCCTCCGGGGGCTTCTGCCCTCTCAGTTTAGTTCAGCCACTGAGTTTTGTTCTTTTGCTTTTTCCAGTTTTTTCAGTGGCTGCTGTTTTGATTTTGTTACACCAGAGAACTAATTTAGGTGGTAGAGGTCGTGTGATCTCAGGTGATTTTGAAATTAGTAGAGTTGGTGCTTTTCAGGGTTTTCTGGGATTGCAGTAAGTACTCTTCCTATCCTTTTCTATTTAGATAGTTTGGGCCCCAGCGTTTGCTCATACTATTTTCTTTCTGTGTCAGTATTTCCTCTTGTCTAACCGCCATTACATGTTTGGGGGCTTTCTATTATCTTTGGGGTTCTGCTCCGGGGCAGATAGCTTTCCTGTTTCTGTCTTTAGGTGTAGTTAGTTTCTCAGGCTGTGACGAGGCGTCTAGGACCAACGTAGGAACGCTCCACGGCTGCCTCTAGTTGTGGTGGTTAGTCAGGGTACTGCAATCTCATAGATTCCAACTGCTCTGGTGTATTGCCTTTTTGCCTGCTCTCCTCAGCTACCGAAACATAACACTATGGGATGCGAGGAGGCAAAGGGCGCTCAAATGACACAAGATATAATGTTTGCGGGTTTGGCAGAGAGAAAGAGGAGAGCCTTCCCTGTGATACCGGAAGTTAAAGCCTTGATAAAAAGGGAATGGGAGAAGCAAGATCAGAGGAGCTTCCTCCCTTCGGCCTCTAAAAGGAAGTACCCATTTAGGGATGAGGAATTGCTAACATGGACTAGAGTCCCTAAGGTGGACGCAGCAGTTGCCTTCATTTCCAAACAGTCAGCACTACCAGTGGAAGACGCAGGCATATTATTTGATCCACTTGACCGCAAAGCGGAGTCCTCACTAAAAAGATCATGGGAGGCAGCTACGGGCATATTTAAACCAGCAGTAGCCAGTACATGTACCGCCATATCCATGCTTGTATGGATTGATCAACTAGACCAACAGATCGAACAAAAGATCTCCAGAGACAAGCTATGGGCTGCTATTCCTTTAGTTAGAGGGGCAGCAGCATTTATGGCTGACACATCAGCAGACCCACTACGCCCAGCAGCAAGGTCAGCCGGACTGGCTAATAATGCCAGGCGGGCCCTATGGTTGAAAAGCTGGAAAGGGAACAAGCAGTCGAAATCGAAAATCTGCGCTATCCCATGTGAGGGTGAGTTTCTCTTCAGAAAGACCCTAGATGAGATACTCACTAAGGCAGAGGAAAGCAAGAAACCTTCCCTAATCTATCTCTTCCATCCTATAGGAGGGCATTTAAAAGATGGCCATTCGGCAAAAGAAAGCCGGCGGAAAAACAAACTCGATGATCCACAAAGGAAGATAAGCAAAGGTGTACTATGTTTAGAGGATCTGCCTTCCGAAAGGATAATAGATACTAAAAAAAACAGACCCCCCAGTAGGTGGTAGACTGAGATCCTTCTTCCAACAATGGGAAAAGATAACGGCTAGTTCATGGATTCTAAATATAGTCAGAGAAGGGATAAATTAGAATTCCATCATATTCCCACGACTCATTTATTGTAACATCCCTCAACTCGCCAATACAACACGGTCTCATCTTTAGAGGCTCTATGGTGGATCATCAATTTCAAGAAATCCAGACTTGTTCCACATACCCTCCATACCTTTTTAGGGTTCCATCTAGACTCTACAAGTCAAAGGTGTCTACTTCCACAGGTAAAAATGTCACTTATAAAAATGAAGGTTAGAGCAGCAATGGACAGACCATGCATGTCTCTAAGGGAAGCTATGTATCTACTAAGATCCCTTACTTCTTGTATCCCAGCAGTACAGTGGGTACAGTACCATACCCGGAGATTGCAGCATCAGGTTCTCCTAGAGGAAACTCTTCTACAAGGTCATCTTGAAAAGAAAATGACCTTATCCCCAGAAGTCTTGACTTCTCTAGCATGGTGGCTAGATGATAATCATCTGTCGAGAGGTGTCCTGTGGGTAATAAGACCATCCCGCACTCTGACTACCGATGCTAGTCCATGGGGATGGAGCACTCATAAGGGAAATAGCTTCTCCCAGGGGTGGTGGAATAGAGAAGAACTGCAGGATTCGTCAAACCTAAAAGAGTTGAATGCAGTCAGTTACGCATTACACCATTTTCTTCCGCAGCTTAGAAGAAAACATGTGAGAGTCTTATCAGACACAGCAGTGGCATATCTGAATAAACAAGGAGGTACTCGATCAGAAAATCTGATGTCTTCCACAAGAAATATTTTGGACCTGGCCGAGAAACATCTATTATTTCTTTCTTCCCTTCACATCAAAGGGAAAGACAATCTAGAAGCGGATTTCCTAAGCTGACATAAGTTACAGCAGGGAGAATGGTGCCTAATTCACCGCATTTTCAAGAAGATAGTATCTTTATGGGGTCTTCCTCAAATAGACCATTTTTGCCACGAGGAAGAACAGACAGGTGCAGAAATTCGCCGATTCTGGAATCCCTCCAAGTTCCATGGCAATTCGACCTGGCATACGCCTTCCCTCCAATAATACTATTGCCACAAGTCAAAATTAGAGAGGAAAAGGCGAAAATAATCTTAATTGCACCATTCTGGCCCAAGAGACAATGGTTCTCGTGGCTACAGACCATGTCAATATCAGACCCTTGGGTCCTCCCTTCAATCCCCAGTTACTCTCTCAAGGACCATTCTTCCATCCTCAAGTGGACAGCCTCCACTTGATGGCTTGGAACTTGAGAGGCAGCTACTAACATCAAGAGGGTTTTCAGAAGGGCTAATTAATACACTCCGGCAGAGCAGGAACCAGTCTACCACGAAAATCTACACCAAAATATGGAGGAAATTCCTGGAGTTTCATACAAACCCTGACTCTAGAGAAGTTCCGATAGTACTCATCTTAGAATTCCTACAAAAGGGAAGGGAGTTGGGTCTATCTGTGAATACATTGAAGGTCCACGTATCCGCACTAGGGGCCCTTTATGGCTATAATGTAGCAAGAGATAGATGGGTATCTCGATTTATCGTGGCTTGTGAATGGATTAACCCTGTTCACATATCTAGAGTTCCCCCCGGGACTTAAATCTGGTCCTGGATGCCCTAACAGGACCTCCCTTTGAGACAATAGATACAACATCACCAAAATACCTATCATTAAAAACAGCCCTCTTGGTGGCGCTGACATCTGCTCGGAGAGTCAGCGACATCCAAGCGCTATCTATAGATCCACCCCTCCTATTGACTTTTCAGGATAGGTTGATATTGAAGCCAGATCCCTCGTACCTTCCAAAGGTAGCAGGAAAATTTCATGGATCACAGGAAATACTTCTCCCTTCCTTCTTTAGTGACCCCTCCACTACTGAAGAGAAATTTCACATCCTGGATGTCAGGAGAATAGTGTTAAAATACATCAAAAGAACTAGGAATTGGAGGCAGTGTAGGGCTCTGTTCATATCCTTTCAGGGCTGCAAGAAGGGGTACGGAGTCAGAGGAGCACCTTGTCCTGGTGGATCAGGGATGCAATTCAGCTAGCATACTCCGCGAATAATGAAAATCCTCCGGAGTGCATTAGAGCGCATTCTACTAGAGCTATGGCATCCTCCTTGGCTGAAAGGGGAAACGTCCCAATTGAATCCATATGTGGGGCTGAAAATTGGTCAGCTCCTTCTTCTTTCTATAATCACTATAGACTCAATCTATCGTCTTCTTCTAACCTAGACTTTGGCAGGACTGTCCTCAGTACTGTGGTCCCTCACAGGTGATGGTCTCTAAAAATCTTTCCAGTGGGTGCTGTCGTGGCGAAGGGTAAAAAGCTGGATTACTTACCGGTAATGCTCTTTTAATGAGTCCACGACAGCACCCTCTCACTTCCCTCCCGAAAGATTAATAGAAGCTAATACTAATAAATTATATATAATTAGACATAAAGAATTTTGACATAAAAAAATAGTGTTTTGCCTAACGTTTGGCGGTCCTCCTGGTACTCTTAAATCCAACTGAGGAGGAGAGGCGGACCACCCCCTTTTATTTTCTGTAGGTTTCCTGTTCCTATGGGGCAGATCCCTCTCTCCAGTGGGTGCTGTCATGGACTCATTAAAAGAGCATTACCGGTAAGTAACCCGGCTTTTTGCATGTAAACCCTCTTCACAAGTACAGCCACATGGAATTAATTATGCTTTAAAATAATTATTAATAATAACAATAATAGTAATAATAATAGTAGGAATAAAGTTCAAGCAAGGTTCTATACAAAATATAGCTGCACTTTCATGTGACTCTTCAGAATAAGCTGTCATGAGGAATAAGACTATATCTGGCCACTATGTGACTTATATGATGCATTTTAGCATTTTTCCCACACTGCATTAGAAAGCTCAACATTTTTTCTTTGTCTTTTCTGCTTTTCTCCAACCCCTCGTCATTGATTTTTATAGAAACTGCAGACTTTTTTTTACAGTTTAGGTATTTTTTGAGAGTGAATGATCAGTGCTGGAGACCACAAAATGACTGATAAGTGAAGAAAGAACAATATTTCTCGGATAAGATATACTACAAAGTTTCTTATCTTCTCTTGTATTATTGATTCATGAAAAAAGTTATTATTGAAGTACTCACAGGTGCAGGGATAGTTTATTCAAGCAGAACATGTGGGATGTCAATGCCTCTTTCCCAGACCTTCAGCAGTTGTCCCCTGGTTAAACAATGTGCCATTATCACCACCTGTGTCGCTTCACTCTTGTGTGACTCAAGGAACTACAGTGTACTAGGATCATGAGTACAAGGACAGACTTTATTTGATAGGCCAAAAATTTGCAAATAAGGAAGGATAAGCAAGACTTTCACATATTTTATTTTATTGTGGTTTATTTCCGAAACCAAACAATAACAATGACAAGAGCGAGATACACTGTAAAATACTGGTACATCCAAAACCCATTATATGCAAAAAAATTAAATTTTTTATAAATTAATTACAAAAAAAATTAATGACGACACAAATTTTAAAAACATTTAAAATACATGTGAGTGAAGGTTGCGGGATGCAGTAACGGATATGAGGCAGAGCAAGGGTTAACGTTAGGTTTACTTGAACAGGGGTATACTCCATGCAGGGAGGAAAGGGGAGAAACAGGATTAAGGCAGATGATTTAAGCACGGTAGATGTGCAGGGAGGTAACAATTGTAAATAGTATAGCAACTGTTCATTAAGGGTTAAACTTATCAGTCTGTCGACTTCCTGGCTGTAGAGAGTCCTAGGCCCAAAGACGGTAGCGCCAATGCCGTTAGCGTGTGATGAATCTGGCGTCGTCTGGAAGGCGTGGATGATCCGGTTCCTGGCGGTGACGGAGAGTCCTCAGCGTCCTGTGCAGGGTCCGGGGATCGGGATTCGTGAAGAGTGAAGCTTAGTCCTCAGCACTGTCGGGGCCTAACGTAACTTGGCAGACATATGCGGGTGAGAAAGAGCACAGTTCTCAGTGAGTCACCAGGTCTTTCTTAAGTGGCACATGTGCGGTCGTGGACGGCCCAGAACGTTTGGCACCTTCAGTTGCGGCAGCCAACAGGCACACGTCAAGTCTCCTGTCACAGTCTCTGTACGCGGCAGCGAGGATTCTATAGCACAGGCCTGTGCTGTCACGGTGCTCAGAGGACAGAGCACCAAACTTCCCCTGCTGCACGCCGCATGTTCTTGCCAAGTCTCCCTTCTCTTTCGCATGCTCTTTTCTTTTTAACTTAGTCATGCCCCCTGCTGTCCAGTGCAAAGGTCAGTCCGAGTCTCTAAGCTTTCCCCCAGGCAACACAGGTGAATGCCTCGACAGTTCCGGACCCGGCGCAAGAAAGGTACCCCAGGTCCGGTCCTTCTTCTTACATACACATAAGTGTAAACAACCCCAGTGTCTGTCCTCGATGTGCTCAAAGACACCCCAAATGGAAGCACAAAAGATAGAAAAATAGGCACATGAGTCTTTGGTGCCCAGATGAGAGATGTACTGAATAACAAGATATGTAATACAGACTACCTATAGATAATTACACTCCTCAACATTGAAGGAAAAGTCATGGAATTATGGAAATCACAGGATAGACAAATTAGTGATACAATAATGAAACAAAGGGGAAACAAAATTTCCAAAACATCTCAATTTATTCAGTGTCGAGTATCAGCAAGAAGCTCAGAAATACCCGCACTTTCACCACTTGTCTTGTTAGCAATGAGGTTATTATTGTTTGAGTGAGAATGTTCTGTAACTTGGATCAATAATGGAGTTTTTGCAGACCACTCCATCCACAAAAACACATGGATTGGACATGTGAACAGCTCCAAAGATGGAACACATAAGTGATTCATGAACGTCTGAATAAGACTAAAGGCCTCCTTCACATGTCCACATAAAACACGTATGTGAAAAATCGGTACCGGTGTCATCTGTGTTTTCCATCAGTGTCATCAGTGTTTTTCCAGTATGGATAAAGAAAGAAATTGCAAAGCTCCTCCTATACTTTACAATGTTAAACAGTGACCGCACATGGAAAGCACACAGATACCATCCATGTTCTGTACGTGTTTTTCACAGACCCGTAGACATGTATTGGCCCTTGTTATCCGTGCTGCCGGAAAAAAATCGACATGCCTCTGTGTGTTTGCACCGTCACTTGGTTTGTGAAAAAACATGGACATGTTAATAGCCCCATAGAATATAATGGGTACGTGTGCGATCCGTAAAAAAAACCAGAAACACGAACGTTCAACATGAGTAGTATAGGGGCACTACCATTCGTCAAACTCAATCTGACAGGTCGTCACGCCCCCTATCATTTAATCCGTCTCCCTGTCAGATTGATCTGCCTGGGAAATCAGGACTGCTGAATCTGGGAAGTTCTATCAAAGTGATTCATGAATTATTCGTCTCTATTTATATTTTATCCATCGCCTTGTGGATTTGATCAGACTGTGGGGAAAGTTGTATCAAGGCGAATCTTGATTTTTATAAGTCTCTATTTATATTTTATCCATCGCCTTGTGGATTTGATCAGACTGGATTTTCTAGCAGTTGTTGTATTAAATCTGTGTGTGTGTTTCACTCACTGTAAAGATATAGTTTAGTAGTGTATGTACAGACTAAAAGGAGATTATTCTATAGTATTATCCAAATGTAAAGCTATTTTCTAGCAGAGTCTGTAGTACAGACTCCAGTATATAAGAATTTTTAGTGAAATACAGACTCTTAGTGAAATACAGACTCCGGTATAAAAGGCTTGTTTTATATGTATGTAAAAGTTTGGAGATGTATTTTTTAGTAGGTCTGACACAGGGGACATCTCAGCTATATTGTGTATAGCCCAGGCATGTTGGGGCATGTTTAAAACTGCCGAGACTTATAACCGCCGTCTCATTGTACGGGCATATTATGTATATGGCCGTGTTACAATATTACATACGCGAATACTTTATTCGTATTTTAAAAAAGCAATGACACGGTATTGTAAAACATGATTACAAGATTTTATTGTAATAAATAAATACATCTCAAAGACATTTCAAGCATTTAAAAGTACATACAGAATGATATAAAAAGTGTCACATGCACAATTAACAAATAGCATCACACACACGATAAAATAGATAATTAACAACTACATAGGCTACATCGTGAGCCACATGGCTGGCAGTATCGGTAGAGACCTTTTTTTAGGTAGTAGAGTTCCCCTTGTGGTGCCTAATGACGGCGAGTGCAGGGAATGAATTGTACGGGGTGCGGGGTCTAACCTCATCGATGTAGATACACCAGCGCTGGAGGTCATTTTTAATTTGTCTAAATGTTGTCTAGTAGTGTGATTACCCACAACGGTAGAGGGTATATTCAGCTCGGCCATAGCCCGCATAAACGATTCCCAACCCCTAGGTAAATTCCTGACGGTCAGAGCGTGACTCTGCGTTGTACTACGTACTAAATCCACTAAGTTAGACCCGGGTATTACAGCGCCTTTGAAAATAAATTCGTCTTTATCATTCCAGTCTGTCACACTCTTATTCTGGAGTAGCCTGTTTAGTAAAAATTCAGCATTCTTTTTATATCTTTGGTTTATATGGCCTACAATTTCAGCGATCTCGTGATTTTTTTTATCGGTGTCTGTATTTGGCGGCTGTTGATGCTCAGGACCCTGAGGGCTAACGAGATTTAAAGTTGTCAATTCTTTTGAGCTGCGTTTCGTATGTACCAAGTAGCGCTCCAGCACGGTGCTATACATTTTAATTTTCACATCGTCGGGGATGTCGCAACGCTGTAAAATGGAGTTAATTTCATCATCGAGGCGTCGAATAGCAGTTTCGCGTATGCTCTCGGGGATTGGTGTCCTTAGCTTATGTAGCTCCTGTTTGGGGACTAGATACATTTTCTCAGCATGCTCCATTATTTGCCCGCGAGCAGACTCGTTATTATGGGTATTGCAAAGCCTAAAAGAGGACCGATAAAGCCACCGGTCTGATTCAGTACCCGTTTCTTTTTCTTTATGGACTGCGCTCTATCGCTAATGGTTCTTATAGCTTTACGCCACTTCTTCAGTATGCCTTTTTGGCGCTCTTTCAACGGGATTCTGCCTTTAAGATGTTTAAAGCAATCTCGCCTATAGCGGTGATTAAATCCACGCTCGCATTGCGCAAAATAGATTTCCGGACGGATGGGGTTGCCTTCACCAGGGTTTTTAAGAGAGTCCAGTTACGCCGGAGTCTCTCGGACATCTTTACAGCACAACGCATACAGCGTGGAATGTGCGAGCCGGCATAAAATTCATTTTTTAGAAGCGTTTTTCTTCTGCACATAGACAGCTGGTAACGCCGGTGGAAACAACCCCGTCCGTAAGCGGTGATCCTCCGTGTATTAGCTCTCAAATCAACCAGCAAATAACCATAAGGCTCCCGCGTAGCATCCTCAAATGCTTCTAGGAAAAAACGTGTTTTTCCGGGGTACATCTGACGAGCTAGTGTTAAAATTTGTAATTTATCTCGAGGGTTGTTAAAAAGAACCATGTACTTTGTGTTTAAATTTATGGTGCGGCTTTTCTTACCCTGACAAAATATGTTTTGTACCAGGTAGAAAATACTGAGATTTCTGTGGTGCACATACTTGGTGAACGCTTTTTCTATCTCACAATTTTCGCTAGCACTATCCATGAGATCATCAACAATCGCCAAATTCACCTTGACCGATGGAATAATTCATCATCTACGAATGTATTCGGCAGACCCTCCACAAATCTGGTGTTGGGAAAAGAGAGAGAGATTTCATCATATAGTTTCTGCCAGCATGAATAAAACCAAACAATATTATCCGGCTTGTGAGAAAAACTACTTTCAATATTATACAGCAATTGTTTTACAAAATAACTCTTTCCAGAATTAGACGGCTCCGCTAGAATGCACGAGAGCGGGTGTTGTAGCCGCGTATCCATCACAATACTGTGCTAATAGCCAAATGGCAGGGTGGTGAATTCGTCTAGTAGTCGCCGCTTTGTGTAGACACACTTCTGGGTCTTTTGTAGGACACGAGATTCAATATTCCAATATTTCTTATCTCTCACAATGCCCTGTTGCTGTACGACGATGCGCTTCTGAGTTTCAGGGACTGAATTACGGGGGTAGTCCAGAACTAGATCTTTCAGACTGCTAAAATTGATAGATTGAGAGTTACCAACATTTAGCGTTATTCCCTTCACTTTTAAGACAGTTTTCCCTGTGTTGAGCTTGTACCCGTAAGTTTTGGGCCCTGCAGAAACAAACTCTGTGATGTATGTGCCCTCGGGTATCTCACTCGTCAATTCCCCAAGGTAATCTCCTAGAGGCGGCTGCCACTCACCTTCCCTGTGCACAAAAATAACTGAATCTGTGTCGTGATAAAGGCACCTCTCCTGCAGCCTGTCCAGCAGAGAATAGAGCTCTAGCCACGCATACGCTGTGGTAAAGCAGGCTATAAAGATGTTTGTGTTTTTATTGACTGTGTGGTGCCCCTCCGCATATTTCCAGTTAATGGTAGCGGTTTCGTCATCGATAAAATCCAGCGTAGAAATGTCATAGTAGGGCAGGAAGAGATACCTAAAAAGCTCATTAGGATCCCTAACAATCTTGGTGCTTGGTAGATTGGCCCGCTGAGCAAACTTCCCCCATAAAGAATTTAAGAAAAGTTTGGAGATCTGTCTTTTAGCGGGGTTGACGGCTATATTTTCAGGTCGTAACCGTACACCCTCTTTTTCAAGAAAACTGTCAATGTACTGCTTTTTCTTGGTATCATCAGTGCACCAGCTAGGATACCCTGACGCCTCCTGCTTATCCCTAAGGTGTAATTTAATGTAGCGGGCAAACAGATCATCGCTGGTGTTTGGAAAATGCCATATTTCATAGATGTGGGCGATCCGGTAGCCTTTATCTATCGCCAACTCGAGTTCTATGGTGCACCAGGTACCTGTCAGGGAACGTTCTTCATCACTATGGCTGCATTCCTCGGATTGTGAATTTACAGCGCATGTATAGCAAAGGGGGAACATCAATTTTTTGTTGAGTTTTACCGGTAGAACGGGAAAAAATAAATCTCTCGGGGATAGACCTTGACTCTAGCTAAACCAAAGTATTTTTTAATGAAACCAAAGTTGTCATAGATGATATCGGGGTGACCTACAGGGTATGTTTTAGTTTTGTTTACAAAGGGGTACAGGCTGGTGAAGTCGTAGTAATGTAAAGTCTCATCAGATTCCACCTGGTGATAGAGCTTAATGGCGTTAGTTCGACCCCCATAAAGCGCATCGCGGGGGTCTAAGGGAGTGGGGAAATCCATTTGATGGAGAAATGCCTGGAGGTTAGAATCGTTTTTAGCCATTTCACGCCACTCGTGCTCCCATATCACTCTTATGGTGTACCCGCGCAGCTGCAGGTAGCGCTTTTTAGCTAAAAAGGCATGATATAATTGACCGAAGGTGGTGTTTGTAACTTTATTTGTATCATTCTCATTATAGCACGATGGGCACCCGTGGAAAAAACAGCCCTGAAATTCAAAAGCTATGTGCTGGCCGTTAACATAGGCATAACCATCTAGAAAATACTGCCCGAGTTGTTTCTCACCCCCTCTTAAGGCATGCTGAATGTCAATGTTCTCGGTATGCGCTACATACATGAGCCAATGTATAGCGGCGGATGAGTAGCGCTTTTTCGCCTTGTGATAATTATCACCCGGTAAAATGGCGATCGTTTTTTCTGGTAGAAATTTAAATCGGTACATTGACATACATACAGAGGCCAGGGTGATGAATTGAAAAGGGTCAATACAGCTGCTCTCCACAACCATTTCTTTTTGAATGTCACAGTATTTTTTAACACTTTTCAGCGTCATTTCCATAATGCGCTCTCTATAGATCTCACAGGATCGTCTCAAAATTTCAACATCCTGTTTGCAGTATGATTTTAGTTCACTCTTGAAGTCAAAAACTGTGTGGTTCTGACCCTCATGCCAGGCCAGGAACTCTACCTTCTCAGCCGCTGCCATGTACTCTAACCCATAATATTTCACATCGGGTATGGGACCTACATAGTTTTGGTTTTCTCGGGTGTTAAAAAAGTGTGGAAAATGACCTTTGGCACCTGAAAAGCCCATGGCCTGAGGTAATTTACTGAGCTTCATGGGAATAAAATTTAGCGAGTCTATGAACCTTAAAGACAAATCGGGCACCGTCACACACAAGAGGCGGCCACCTTGGGCTATCAGCTTTACCTGTAGTTTTTCAAAAATCAGCTCCTTAACAATAAAGTAAGAATCGTAGCGCCCTGCATTGTGGGCTATAAATGTGTATCCTGAAAATTTCCCGCTGGTAAAGAACAGTAAAAAGTCATGCGTGCAGCTATCACCTTCAAACTCCCAGGACTGCTCGCCACTCAGTGTTGTGGCATAAATGTAATTTGGGATGTGAGTGCCTGTCTCCTGCATACATTCAAAATCGTAAAAGATATAACAATCTGTCTCGTCCCCCGGTACATAGCGCCGCATGTAACAGAGGTGGGCGTCAAATTTATTTACACGAGCACGACATACGGGGCACAGTAAACCGCCACATTCATGCACGCCCTCGCTATTCCTGAACACAAAGCGATGGCACTCATCACAAAATATTTTAAGTCTGCAGAACGGTGGATCATCCAGAGCTAATTGTTTGTGACGATCTAAACACTCACTAGAGCGACAATGAACCCGACATACGGAGCAATGCGGTGTTTGTTGTACACCGGTACTCACCAAACAATCCACTCTTTGACAAGCTTTACAAAAATATTGACATGAATGGGTGTTCTTCTTAGTATACAATGAATTGCAGAGTTCACAAAAGTGCTTAGCGCCGATAAAACTTTTTATATTCTTGATACCGTAGTAGTGGTTATCATGGAACAGTATGAATACGATTTTACCACTAGCTGGATTGTCGGTCTGAAAGTAGCGCCAATCACCCTGACTGTAGTACAGTACTTTAATGGTGACCCCCAAATAGTTCTCAAATGCTGGAATGTCGCTAAAACTCACTAATCGATCATCAGGGATCCCCAGCGCAGCGTGTATGTTTTTAGAGCGATTCAGTAAAACCGCATCACTGACATCAGCGTCCTCTATCAGGGCGCACACACTAGCTGCCAAACACAGATTTGTACTGTAATTGTTAAAATCATACAGCCACTGCATCTTTTGTTTAATGATACGACTGCTCGCTATAGATTTCAAGCGTCTTTTTACACCGCCTCAACGGTTTTTTAACGGTGGTGATGACTAGTTTTAGGGTATTGCTTGCCAAGCATTCAGCATTACTTTGAAGTGTGCGGGCAACAGCATTTAAAAAAGATTCAGAATTAAAATCCTCGCGGCTCTGCTTTGTAGTGAAAATGGGGTCTAAAGCATCGCCACCTTCAAGCCTTAACTGCACAAAGTCACCGGGTTCAATGTCCCTAATGACTCTATCAAGTAATGACTGAATACTAGATCAAAAAAAAGGGGAGATGCTCACTAAATGTAGAGGTGCTCAGGAGAAAAAGATATCAACTAGTAGTCATATACTCCGGCACACAAAAGATCATTAGATGCAAAAATGGATGCAAATAATAAAGTCTTTATTTGATATAATAGTGGCTCATTCCAAAATTGCACAAGATATACTCATGAATACAGGTACATTATCCAGGTACAAAATTCCATAATTTCCAGGTACAAAATTTCAACGTTTCGGCATAATAAGCCTTTGTCAAGAGGTACCTATTGCTTATGTAACACGGGTGTACGAGAGGACAGCGTCCAGCAATTTGTGCTGTGGCAGTGAGCTGAATGACTAAATACTGTCGTGAACAATGTTCACAGCCTCGACAAACGATCGTACACGCTCCAAATTTACAAACCTAAAATGATCGGTATGTATGCGCGCACTGAAATTACGGTTGTCCCTCTGGTGATGATGGAAGTGTTGTAAAAATACTGTATGGGATGATCCCCTCACATCATCAGCAGAGTCAGCAGCCGCATCAGAGACTTGTGAGCTTTGTGTACCGTTACGGCCGGCATTTTCAGGGACATCATGGCTATGTGAGACAGGAGCATCTGTGTGTGGTGGCTCCTGGGCTGTCTGTGGTGGTATAGCAGCACAGATACCGGCACCCCGCCGCCTAGCGCATATTGCGCGTCGAGCACTGACCAGTAGTTTTATAGCTCGTTTTATAACTCTGGCCCTAATATAACGGGCTGTTTTAGTTGGTTTATGCAGACCCGAACCGATCATATTTAGTCATAACGGGCTAGCACCATCTGGTATCTCGGTGTCTAGTTGCAGCCGGCGAAGCGCGTATAGCTCGGCCTTACGAGCAGCTGTCGGGAATGCTTCAGACAACAAGCTTTCAAAAGTACCGCAGAAAAACAGCATTTTGGGTAGACAGATTTTGTAGCGTAAGTAACGATCTAACTGCTCCTTAAACACTGCGGCTTCGGCGGGGGCCCACCCAATGCCGTCATACATCTGCGCTGTAGCGGTCGCAGATACAGAATCCGCGATGCTAACAGGTACAGAGACCGCAGAATCCGCACTGTTAACAGGTACAGAGACCGCAGAATCCGCACTGCTAACAGGTACAGAGACCGCAGAATCCGCACTGCTAACAGGTACAGAGACCGCAGAATCCGCACTGCTAACAGGTACAGAGACCGCAGAATCCGCACTGTTAACAGGTACAGAGACCGCAGAATCCGCACTGCTAACAGGTACAAAGACCGCAGAATCCGCACTGCTAACAGGTACAGAGACCGCAGAATCCGCACAGCTAACAGGTACAGAGACCGCAGAATCCGCACTGCTAACAGGTACAGAGACCACTGAATCCGCACTGCTAACAGGTACAGAGACCGCAGAATCCGCACTGCTAACAGGTACAGACACAGCTGTATGAAGCCTCGGCTTTTTACACACTTTATGCTCAGTAGCTAACACTCTCTTTAACCCCATCACAACATTAACTGGATTAGATACAGCAGCGTGAGATGTGGTGGGTAAATTAATGGTATCTGACAGTTCGACACCTGTGGAGTTAGCGGTCACAGTTACAGATGACGGTAAAGGCTGTATAGTATGAGTGGTCCGTATAATGATCGGTTCTACGGTGCGCTTCTTACCATCAGCGAGCTGATCAATCTCACGGTCAAGCGCCTCACGAGTCTGTCGGGTTGTGGGATTCATGGCGGCAAACGTGACGGGTGATGTTTCTGAAGCATACGTAGTTCTCTGCTTGTGTTTACGTGGCCGCTCCTGCACTTCAGAGTATAGTTCAGCGTCATTCACAGCACCGCTGGATGGTTGCGCGCCGCTTGAATGGGACAGCACGCCCGGCATCAGATAGAACTGGTGATGCGGCTGTGGGACAGCAGGGCCCATAGGTGTCTGTATCGGCGTCAAGAATGGCTCTGCGTGGTTCTCGTTGAGCCGTAGTGTTTGCAGAGGGGTCGTGGTTATTTTTCTCTCGACTTTAGATTTATCTGTGGATGAGATTGTACATGTGTCAATCTGACTTTACAACTATCTTTAAGGAAAGATTCTACATGTAGCGGATACGTGCGGAACATCGCGATCCTAGGTGTGACAAGAGTGACATACGTTGTATTAAGACTAGTCTGATATATCAAAATATACACTTACCGGTTAACGATGATGCCTGCACGTTTGTAGCAGTGGTTTCTGGAACGTCTGAGGCGTTCTCCACTAGCAGGTGTATATTCTCTTTTGTAAATATCATCCTCCTAGATTTCACTTTACGCGCTATAAATAATAATAATCATTAGAAGGGCCATCAACAATTTTCTTCAACCGTTTGGGCAAAACAGCTTTTCATGCGGCACGTACCTTTACCTTTCTTGACCGCCGTCAGACTCCGCTTTTTAGGAGCTTTAGAAAATGCGGCGTCTTCTTGGGCTCTGTTAGTGCCAGGGTTCATAGGCATTTCGGGTGTATCCAGTTCCGCTATCATCGCGACATCTGTAAGGAGTTAATATTCACTTACACGCTTAAATTCACATAGTTAAGTGTTATATACAGTTGTATATATATATATATATTATATATACACACAGACACGCAGAAACACAGCGTACCCTCGATGCCCGGCGCTGAAAGCCCGTCCCAGGGCCCGGCAGCGCCAGAACTGCTACAAACGGCATCGGTTAAAATACAGGCCTCGGGATCCGAATAGTTCAATGTGGCAAATACCTCATCAGGCAGGTCGCAGCTCATTATACTCGGTTCTTAAAGAATAAAGCAAAAATAATATGCAAAACAACTCTATATATCTATATATATATATACACACACACACACAACCGCACATCCACACAACGTACCCGCGCTGGGCAGCGCCGCCTGACCGCTCACGTTCCACCCATCAGTAGCGTTACTACACGCGGTCTCGGGTAAAATGGTGTGGCCGGGATCAGAATAGTTCATGGTTGGTGAAATCTCAGCAGATAGGTACTCGTTCATTATACCCGGCTCTTAAACGAGATAGAATAAAAATAATGTGCAAAACAACTCTTAACTAGAATAGCCTGCTGTGTCTATATAAGGCGTAAAGCATACCCTGTTGCAAAGCCAGTAAGACTTCTGAAAGACTGTTAGAAAAAATATGCTCCGCCATCTAAAAATAAAATTAACTGTATGAATTTTAGCGTCAATCTATAGTAATTATTAATATTAATAGTAAGCGAGCTAAATTTACCACTACAGCGTAAATATTCAGCTATTAATCAACACAGCCGTGCTATATTATTAAAACAAATAAAGTACAACTATGAAAACACGGATAAGATATTCATGCAAATACTACACAAACTTAAATATAATTGAAACGAAAGACATAAAAATACTCACTTTAGTTCTGTTCAGAGACTTCGTGTGTCCTGTGATGTGTGAACCCTTACAGGTGAGTGTTGTATTGCTTGTGAGCTGCCTGTATTTATTAGGGCTAGCAGAGAGAACACGCCCTCTGTCACTGCCCCCAATGATGAGAAAGAAAAAAAAATAAAAAATCCCATTCATGTTTTACAGAGCTATCATGGCGCCTAACCGCATTGAATCAATATTAGAGAAGCAATATTTCACGCCCGAAGCCCCTGCATCATTCAGTGGCATTACAAATCTATACAAATCGGTCCGAACGCGTGGTATAAAACAACACGATGTGATCGATTGGCTGAATAAACAAGATGCTTACACCCTTCATAAGCCTGTAAGGACAAGATTCTCCACCAATAAAATTTTTGTCGCGAACCTTGATTCGCAGTGGCAGGCTGATTTGGTTAGCTTAATTGAATATTCTAGGGAAAATGACGCCGTGAAATATCTATTGACCGTGATAGACGTACTATCCAAACACGCCTGGGTTGCCGCCTTGCCCAACAAAACCGGTGCGTCTGTAGCTCGGTCGTTCGAATTAATATTTGAAAGCGACCGACGTACGCCGCAGAAACTACAGACGGATCGTGGCAAAGAATTTATGAATTCACACATGAAGCGTGTTTGTAAAATGCATAAAATTCACCATTTTTTCACCAACAATACCGTAAAGGCCGCTATAGTTGAGCGATTTAATCGTACATTAAAAACGCGTATGTGGCGCTATCTGACGAAACATAATACCTTTAGGTATATCGACATTTTACCATGTTTGGTGCACAGTTACAATCACACCTTTCACACCACGATACAGACACGTCCGTGCGATGTGAGGAAGCAGAACTCGTTACAAATATGGAAAAATATTTATAACGGTAGTATGACTAAAAAGCGTATTAAGCCATCTTTAAAAATTGGAGATCATGTCAGAATATCTCGTTTTAAGAACCCTTTTACGAAGGGTTATGAGCAGACATTCAGCGAGGAGATATTTTTAATTAGTGCCATTTCCAATAAATTTCATAAGCCTCTCTATAAAATTAACGATTTAGCGGGCGACGCTATCGAGGGATCATTTTATAAGGAGGAACTGCAAAAAATACATTTCAATGAAAACAGCGTCTACCGCGTTGAGTCGATTTTGAGAAAAAAACGTGTCAGGGGGGCGATTCATTGCTATATTAAATGGAGAGGTTATCCTGATAAATTTAATTCGTGGGTACCCGCGTCGGCGCTGACAGACATATAACCATGGAATCCGAATCCTTCTTTATCACACTTCCCTCCAACGCTTCTGGCGATATATATCCGGAAAACACAATCGCCGAGTATACCACAAAATTATCTAAGCCCGTTCAGCTTTCAGGACAATACGAAGTTGCACTAACTGAGATTCAATACCCCCATACATGGTACACGTTTGAGCGTGGTGAAGGGTATTTCTATATAGGCAAACGGGGGGATGTTCTGAAGGAATATTATGTTAAGCCAAGTTTTTATAACACATTCGCCGACCTCATACGTGCTATTAATGAGAGAATTGATATTTTGAAGATTACCGCCGACGGATTTAAGCTGCGCTATGACGAAGTGAGGAGGAGTGTTACCCTACCGGATTCCCCCACGATACAGTTTGCCCCGGGTCAGAAATTGGGGCATATTTTAGGCCTCCAGCCATACATCGAGGCGCATGATAATAACCAGCCGGAGCGGAAGAAGATTTATGCTGATATAAAAGCTGTTTTTTATACATTATTTATTTACAGCGACATCATCCAGCACCAGCTTGTGGGCGGCAGTTACGTACAACTTCTGAGAACGGCGCAAATAAGCGGCAAGAGCGGTGAAATTACCACGCTTCAATACACACGGCCCGATTACGTGCCCTTATGCAAGCATCATTTTGATTCTGTAACAATCTCCATCTTATCGGACCAGGGCACTCCCGTTAAATTCAAGTACGGAAAGTGTATTGTGAGACTACATTTCCGGAAGAGACGCGATTAGCACGCTAGAAAATGGTTGCTCAGAGGCCGTACGGGGACCCAGCTGTTTATGCCCGCTACTATATTGCATAGTCAGGGCAAGGATTAGAGGGGTTCAGCGGGAGCGAGTACATGTACGGATCGGGTCTGGCGGGGATATTTAAAGGCTTATTTCGGCATGCTGTACCGCTTTTCAGAAGAGGCTTAGAATTGGTAAAACCACACGTGAAGACGGCTGTCAAAAACATTGCTAAAGACGCCGTCACATCTGTCTCGTCAGCGCTTATGAATCGTATAAATACACAGCCCGAGCAAGGTGGCGCGGGTCTAGTTTATGTCGCTAAAAAAACGCATAAAAGAAAGCGTCGCTCATGCCCCGCTTTACCCCCGATCCTCATGAATAAAAAACCAACCAAGCGTCGACCCCGTCAGAAACGAGTGAGACGTACTGCTGAGGACATCTTCTGATCAGCATGGCTTTCCTGCACGATGCTTCTGTAGAGTGCGCTAAATCTGAACTGGATATTTTTGACATACCGCCGACACAGACGAGTATAGAGAAATCCCTATTTGTAGAAGTTCAGCCGGTTGCCGCTCTGACGGATAATGCCCCGCTGGAATTTTTCATATCGGGTAGCGGGGATTATTATTACGACCTGAATAACACCCTGCTGTACATAAATTGTCGCATCGTCAAGCAGGATAATTCGAATATCGCTGATGACGCACGTGTAGCGCTAATAAACTATCCTCTTGCTACTCTCTTTAATCAGGTCGATATTACTCTGGGGGACCGAGTTATCTCACAATCGGACAATCTCTACAGCTATAGAGCGTACATAGAGACTCTCTTAAATTACAGTTCACAGACGCTGTCCTCGCAATTTACTGCCGGTTTGTTCTATAAAGACACAGCTGGTCACCATAATGACCGAAGCTTGGATGGCCAAAATGCTGGATTTATTAAAAGAGCCGCTGCAACCCACCGCTCCAAACCCCTGGACCTCATTGGTCCAATTTTTGGTGATATATTTAATCAACCAAAGCTAATATTGAACGGACTCGATCTTAAGGTTAAGCTAACGAGAAATAAGGACGCTTTCTGCCTCATGTCGGCTGAGGCCGATCCACTGAAAGTGCAAATCATGCAAGCCGCTCTCTTTGTAAAGAGAGTACAAGTGTCCCCAGCGGTCCGAATAGGCCACAGCTAAGCCCTCTTGGCAGCGACAGCCAAGTACGCTATTGATCGGACATGCATGAAAGTGTACAGTATAGCCGCTGGAACACGGATCACGAACCACGAGAATCTCTTCCTAGGCCAGATACCGAAAACTGTTATATTGGGTTTTATAGATAATGAAGCATTTAGCGGGTCTTACGCCAGAAATCCCCTGTTCTTTCATCACTACAATGTCAACCACGCAGCCCTCTACCTGGACGGTCAACAGATCCCTGCGAGGCCTTATAACCCTAACTTTAATGACTACTTAGCCGTCAGAGAGTATATGGCTCTCGCCCATATATCCCACAAGCAGAAAGCTGATTGTGCCATGGCCGTGGATCGTGAAGAGTTTATGTTCCCCACAGTCTGATCAAATCCACACAGGCTGATCAAATCCACAAGGCGATGGATAAAATATAAATAGAGACGAATAATTCATGAATCACTTTGATAGAACTTCCCAGATTCAGCAGTCCTGATTTCCCAGGCAGATCAATCTGACAGGGAGACGGATTAAATGATAGGGGGAATGACGACCTGTCAGATTGAGTTTGACGAATGGTAGTGCCCCTATACTACTAACATGGATGTGTGAGGGAGGCCTAAGGCTGTTTCCATAAAAAGTGTGTGTCGGTGAGTACAATTCCAATGCAGACTTCCAACTTATGCCTGTATGAGATACATTAACTAATTTGATGATGTTTGGGCGTATAATGTGAAAAGCATGGGGAGAAGATGCTGTGGGAATATAATGCTGGACCAAACCTTAGCCTTTTACGCGTTCCAGCATTTATTATTTATTTAATAAAGTTATAAAAGATAAGTAAAATTGCAAAACAATTAGATTTTGCTACAAAAGTTTATATTATAAAATGTATAGAGGACATTTCTTTGATTTAAAATACATTAGTTATTTCTTTCAATATGCAGGATATTTTCTTTATTAATAAGGACAGTAGCCTTTTACAAATTCCATTGAATGAATAATACAAATAACATCCAAGCAATGCAATCCTGGATCAGATATCAAAGCTAACATTTTCTGTGCTCTTACTTTACATACCTGTAGATCCTGTACATATTTCATGCAAAATGTGAGCCAAATATATACAGTGTTTTGGAAAACTCAGTGGAAAAGGTTTGGAAACCAATGTTTTTTAATTTTTTACTTTTTTTTGCTGAGAACCAGTTGAAAAATGAAAAAATGTTTTGGTTCTCAGTAAATTCTATTATTTACTGGTCCGTTCCCTTTTTTTCATGTGTTTCAAAGAAATGGTTTTTTTTTTAGTCCTAAATGTATCCAAATATAGTTTTCAGTGTCAGCGCAATTATTATTATTATTATTTATTTCTATAGCACCATTGATTCCATGGTGCTGTACATGAGAAGGGGTTACATACAAATTACAGGTATCACTTACAGTAAACAAACTAACAATCACAGACTGGTACAGAGGGGAGAGGACCTGCCCTTTCGGGCTTACATTCTACAGGATTGTGAGGCAGGAGACAGTAGGTCGGGGGGTTGCAGCAGTTCCGGTGTTGGTTGAGGCGATATCTCTGGTAGTGGTGAGGAGGCAGCGGGGTCATTGCAGGCTGTAGGCTTTCCTGAAGAGATGGGTTTTCAGGTTCCATCTGAAGGATCCGAATGTGTTTGATAGTCGGACGTGTTGGGGCAAAGAATTCCAGAGGATGGGGGATATTCGGGAGAAGTCTCGGAGGCGGTTGGGTGAGGAGCGAATAAGTGTGTAGGAGAGAAGGATGTCTTGGGAGGATCGGAGATTACATGAGGGAAGATATCGGGAGATTAGTTCAGAGATATAAGGAGGAGACAGATTATAGATGGCCTTGATCATAACATAACTGGGAACTTAGAAATTACGTTAGTGCTTCAGATATATGATTTAACCCCTTACTGCCATCGGACGTACTATCCCGTCCATGGTACCTGGGCCCGTATGACCGGGGACGGATAGTACGTCCAGCCCTTTAATGCGACATTGCGACTTAAGTCGCAATGATCGCATTAAAATTCCGACGCCATCTTACCTCAGGAGAGATGGCGCCGGCATCCCGGGGTCTGTCACCGCCCACCCTCACTCCCGATCGCTGTGATTGGCTGTTCAATTCTGAACAGCCAATCGCAGCCTTTCTCACTGTTTCAGCCAATCCGATGGGCTGAAACAGTGAGATCCCAGGCTAGAATCGAGTACCGATGTACTCGATCCTAGGCCTGGGCATAGAAAGGAGCAGACCCCCCCTGGATTGGCGCGATCGCCGATCACATCGATCGCGCCAATCGCAGGGCACAGCCGCGGTGTATCCGCGCTGTGCCCTGCCTGTACCTGCCTGGATCGGTGCAGTAATAGCACCGATCCTAGGCCGGAGCCTAGGACAGGCCCAGTAGGGCCTGCAGCTGCTGATTGGCGCGATCGATGTCATAGACGATCGCGCCAATCACAGGGCACAGCAGCGGTGTGACCGCTCTGTGCCCTGCTTCTTGACCTGCCGGTGACCTGCCTAGGAATCGGAGCAGTGAGCTCCGATTACTAGGCCGGTGCCTAGCAACCAGCAAAACAAGGGTCTCCTCTGATTGGTGGGATCGATGTGATCATCGATCCCACCAATGACAGGTCACAGCAGCGATGTGACCTCTCTGTGACCTGTCTGCAAACTGGATCTGACCTGTCTGACCGCACTGCAGGGGTCCTCACACTTGCTGAGGATTCCTGCAGTGCGGTCACACGCCAGATCTCCTCCTGTGCTGGGCCTTGTGGTGCCACAGTAGCCTGTGACACCACAACTCCTGCTGAAGAAAGAAGAGAGAAGAAAGAAGAGAAGAAAGAAAGAGAAGAAAGAAGAAGAGAAGAAAGAAGAGAGAAAGAAGAGAGACTACAAACGTGAGTTTTTGAGCCCCGATCCCTGCCCGATCCACCCCAATCCCCCCATTCCCCCCTCCCCCCTTCCCTTTCCCCCTCTTTTTACCCCCCCTTGCACACATTTAGCAGCCGCCGAGCGTTGATTGGTGACGCAGTTCACCGATCAACACTCGTGCTCGTTTTTCTTTTGCACCCCCCTCCGTGCGCACTTCCAGCAGCCGCGAAACTTTGATAAGTGACACCAGTCACTTATCAGAGCTCGTTCCTGCAGTTTTTTTTTTTTCACTCCCCTTTCCGCCACTCCTGTGCGCACTTCCAGCAGCCGCGGAACTTTGATAAGTGACACCAGTCACTTATCAGAGCTCGTTCCTGCAGGTTTTTTTTTTTTTCACCCCACTTTCCGCCACTCCCGTGCGCACATCTAGCAGCCGCGGAACTTTGATAAGTGACACCAGTCACTTATCAGAGCTCGTTCCTGCAGTTTTTTTTTTTTCACACCACTTTCCGCCACTCCCGTGCGCACATCTAGCAGCCGCGGAACTTTGATAAGTGACACCGGTCACTTATCAGAGCTCGCTCCTGCCGTCTTTTTTTTTTTTCACTCCCCTTTCCGCCACTCCTGTGCGCACATCCAGCAGCCGCGGAACTTTGATAAGTGACACCAGTCACTTATCAGAGCTCGTTCCTGCATTTTTTTTTTTTTCACTCCCTTTTCGCCACTCCTGTGCGCACATCCAGCAGCCGCGGAACTTTGATAAGTGACACCAGTCACTTATCAGAGTTCGTTCCTGCAGTTTTTTTTTTTTCACTCCACTTTCCGCCACTCCCGTGGGCACATCTAGCAGCCGCGGAACTTTGATAAGTGACACCGGTCACTTATCAGAGCTCGTTCCTGCCGTGTTTTTTTTTTTTTCACTTCCCTTTCCGCCACTCCTGTGCGCACATCGGCAGCCGCGGAACTTTGATAAGTGACACCGGTCACTTATCAGAGCTCGTTCCTGCCGTTTTTTTTTTTTTTTTTTCACTTCCCTTTCCGCCACTCCTGTGCGCACATCCGGCAGCCGCGGAACTTTGATAAGTGACACCGTCACTTATCAGAGCTCGTTCCTGCCGTTTTTTTTTTTCACTTCCCTTTCCGCCACTCCTGTGCGCACATCCGGCAGCCGCGGAACTTTGATAAGTGACACCGGTCACTTATCAGAGCTCGTGCCTGCTGGTTTAGACTTTTTTTCACAGGCATTTTTTTCCCTATTCTCTTTCTTTTCTTTTAGCTTTTTCCTTTCAGCATAGTTTGCACCAACACTATCCCCCCCCCACACCACACACACAGTTATAAATAAAGTTCACACAAAGCACCACATTCACGAAAAAAATGTCCCGCTCGTCACGTTCTTCCCAACAGCGCTATTCAGTGGAAGAGGCATACGCTTTACTTGCCTCCACACTGATAGCGAGGGAGAGGATCCCACATTTCTTTACTTTTCAGATTCTTCATCCTCTTCTTCTTCTTCCTCCTCTTCCTCATCTTCCTCCTCGGGTCCTGCGGAACCGCCACGCAGACGCCCCAGGACAGAAGATGAGGCAGCGCCCCCCCTGAAAATGAACCAGCGCACCCCTCTTCGGACCCCATATGGACCCCGCCCCCCGAAAATTACGAGCCACTGATTCCTGATTTTGTGGCAGAATCAGGAATCAAGTTTGACACCACGGGCCTCAGAGAAATAGACTTTTTCAAAGTCTTTTTCTCTGAGGATTTTATTAACCTCGTGGTGGAGCAAACTAATTTGTACGCTCGGCAATTTTTGGCGCAAAACCCAGTGTCATCATTTTCCAACTGGTCTCCTGTAGACGCAGGTGAAATGATGCAGTTTTGGGGCCTGGTCCTCCATATGGGGATCCTGAAGAAGCCAGAACTTCGGCAATATTGGAGTGTTGATATTTTATACAACACTCCACTGTTCCGAATGGTCATGGCTCGGACGCGTTTTGAGGCCATCCACAAATTCCTGCATTATAATGATAATGCACAGTGTCCCCCACAAAATGACCCCAACTTTGACCGTCTGTTCAAAGTTCGGCCGGTCATCGAACACTTCAGCAAAAAGTTTGCTGAAGTGTACGTGCCCCAAAGGGACATCTGCGTGGATGAGTCCTTGGTTCATTTTAAGGGACGGCTCAGATTCCGCCAGTACCTGCCCAGCAAGAGGGCAAGGTACGGAATTAAACTCTACAAGCTGTGCGAGAGTACCTCAGGGTACACGCACAGCTTTAGAGTTTACGAAGGAAAGGACACCAGGATTGAACCCCCTGAGTGTCCCCCCGTCCTGGGAGTGAGTGGGAAAATTGTGTGGGATTTGGTGCACCCACTGCTGGATAAAGGTTATCACCTTTACACCGATAACTTTTATTCCAGCGTCCCACTCTACAAATCCCTCTCTGCGCGAGGTACCGCAGCTTGCGGTACCGTCCGCAAAAATCAGAGAGGCCTCCCGAAGACGCTACTTGGGCAGATGCTCAGAAAGGGTGAGAGCAGAGCCCAATGTAGCGACCACCTGTTGGTGGTCAAGTACAAGGACAAGAGGGATGTCCTTCTCTTGACCACCATACATGGTGATGGCAGCGCCCTCAGCACTGTACGGGGTACCTCTACACAGGTCCGCAAACCGGACTGTGTACTGGGGTACAATAAATACATGGGGGGTGTTGATCTCTCTGATCAACTCCTCCAACCGTACAGTGCTTTGAGAAAGGCCATGGTGTGGTACAAGAAGCTGTCCGTGCACATCGTCCAAATGGCAATGCTCAACGCTTTCCTGCTGTCACGATGTGCACGCAACAGCGATACGACGTACCTTCAGTTCCAGGAGGTAGTGGTTAAGGCCCTGATGTTTGGCGCTCAGGAAACAGCGGGCCCCAGTACTTCTGGAACTGAAGGTGCTCGTATCATACCAGGTCAGCATTTCCCGGGGGTGGTCCCGCCAACTGGAAGCAAAGGTAAGCCGCAAAAAAGGTGCCGAGTGTGTTACAAAAGGGGAATACGCAAGGACACCACTTACCAATGCGACACCTGCCCCGAAAAACCTGGCCTGTGTATGAAGGATTGTTTCAAATTGTACCACACCTCAATGCACTACTAATTTACTTTACAGGAAAGATTAGTTCCAGAAGGGGGGCACATTTAGAAAAGTTCCTTGGGAGTCTACTTTCCAAAATTATGTCACTTGTGGTTTTTTTTTACTGTTTAGGCACATCAGGAGCTCTGCAAACGGAACATGACGCCCGCAGACCATTCCATCAGTCTGCATTCCAAAACGTCACGACTTCCCTTCTGAGCCCCGACTTGTGCCCAAACAGTTTTTTCCCACATATGGGGCACCAGTGTACTCAGGAAAAATTGGACAACAATTTTTGGTGTACAATTTCTCCTCTTACCCTTGGGAAAATAAAAAATTGGGGACTAAAACATCATTTTTGTGAGGATAAAAGTAGGATTATTTATTTTTACACCTGGGCATTATAAACTTTAGTGAAACACTTGGGGGTTCAAAATGCTCACCACACACCTAGGTAAGTTCCTTAGGGGGTCTAGTTTCCAAAATGGGGTCACTTGTGGGGGTTTCCACTGTTTAGGCACATGAGGGGCTCTGCTAACGGAACATGACGCCCGCAGACCATTCCATCAAAGTCTGCATTCCAAAACGTCACTGCTTCCCTTCTGCGCCCTGCCATGCGCCCAAACAGTGGTTCCCCCCAACATATGGGGTATCAGTGTACTCAGGACAAATTGGACAACAACTTTTGTGGTCCAATTTCTCCTGTTACCCTTGGGAAAATAAAAAATTGGGGACTAAAACATCATATTTGTGGAAATTTTTTTTTTTTTTTTTATTCACGCCAGGGCATTATAAACTTTAGTGAAAAACTTGGGGGTTCAAAATGCTCACCACACACCTAGATAAGTTCATTAGGGGGTCTAGTTTCCAAAATGGGGTCACTTGTGGGGGTTTCCACTGTTTAGGCACATGAGGGGCTCTGCTAACGGAACATGACGCCCGCAGACCATTCCATCAAAGTCTGCATTCCAAAACGTCACTGCTTCCATTCTGCGCCCTGCCATGCGCCCAAACAGTGGTTCCCCCCAACATATGGAGTATCAGCGTACTCAGGACAAATTGGACAACAACTTTTGTGGTCCAAGTTCTCCTGTTACCCTTGGGAAAATAAAAAATTGGGGACTAAAACATCATATTTGTGGAAATTTTTTTTTTTTTTTTTATTCACGCCAGGGCATTATAAACTTTAGTGAAACACTTGGGGGTTCAAAGTGCTCACCACACACCTAGATAAGTTCCTTAGGGGGTCTAGTTTCCAAAATGGGGTCACATGTGGGGGTTTCTACTGTTTAGGCACATCAGGGGCTCTGCTAACGGAACATGACGCCCGCAGACCATTCCATCAAAGTCTGCATTCCAAAACGTCACTGCTTCCCTTCCGAGCCCTGCCGTGTGCCCAAACAGTGTATCCCTCCAACATATGGGGTATCAGCGTACTCAGGACAAATTGGACAACCACTTTTGGGGTCCAATTTCTCCTCTTACCCTTGGGAAAATAAAAAATTGGGGACTAAAACATCACTTTTGTGGAAAAAAAAAATATATTTTTTTTTTCACGCCAGGGCATTATAAACGTTAGTGAAACACTTGGGGGTTCAAAGTGCTCACCACACACCTAGATAAGTTCCTTAGGGGGTCTAGTTTCCAAAATGGGGTCACATGTGGGGGTTTCCACTGTTTAGGCACATCAGGGGCCCTCCAAACGCGACATGGCGTCCGTTCGCAATTCCAGCCAATTTTGGTTTGGAAAAGTCAAACGGCGCTCCTTCCCTTTCAAGCCCTGCCGTGCGTCCAAACAGTGGTTCCCCCCACATATGGGGTATCAGCGTACTCAGGACATGTTGGACAACAACTTTTGTGGTCCAATTTCTCCTCTTACCCTGGGGAAAATAAAAAATTGGGGACTAAAACATCAATGCTTGTGGAAAAAATATGATTTTTTTTCTTCACGGCTCTACATTACAAACTTGCGTGAAGCACTTGAGGGTTCAAAGTGCTCACCACACATCTAGATAAGTTCCTTAGGGGGTCTAGTTTCCAAAATGGGGTCACATGTGGGGGGTTTCCACTGTTTAGGCACATCAGGGGCCCTCCAAACGCGACATGGCGTCCGTTCGCAATTCCAGCCAATTTTGGTTTGGAAAAGTCAAACGGCGCTCCTTCCCTTTCAAGCCCTGCCGTGCGCCCAAACAGTGGTTCCCCCCCACATATGGGGTATCAGCGTACTCAGGACATGTTGGACAACAACTATTGGTGTCCAATTTCTCCTCTTACCCTTGGGAAAATAAAAAATTGGGGACTAAAACATCATGCTTGTGGAAAAAATATGATTTTTTTTCTTCACGGCTCTACATTACAAACTTGCGTGAAGCACTTGAGGGTTCAAAGTGCTCACCACACATCTAGATAAGTTCCTTAGGGGGTCTAGTTTCCAAAATGGGGTCACATGTGGGGGTTTCCACTGTTTAGGCACATCGGGGCCTCTCCAAACGCGACATGGCGTCCGTTCTCAATTCCAGCCAATTTTGGTTTGGAAAAGTCAAACTGCGCTCCTTCCATTCCGAGCTCTGCCGTGTGCCCAAACAGTGGTTTTCGCTCACATATGGGGTACGGAGTACTCAGGAGAAATTGCACAAAACTTTATCAGTCCTTTTTCTCCTTTTTCCCTTGTGAAAATAAAAAAAATGTTTGTAAAAGATAATTTTTGTGACTAAAAAGTAAAATGTTAATTTTTTCCTTCCATGTTGCTTCAGCTCCTGTGAAGCACCTGAAGGGTTAATAAACTTCTTGAATGTGGTTTTGAGTACCTTGAGGGGTGTAGTTTTTAGAATGGTGTCACTTTTGGGTATTTTCTGCTATATAGACCCCTCAAAGTGACTTCAAATATGAGGTGGTCCCGAAAAAAAATGGCTTTGTAAATTTTGTTGTAAAAATGAGAAATCGCTGGTCAAACTTTTAACCCTTATAATTTCCTAACAAAAAAAAATTTTGTTTCCAAAATTGTGCTGATGTAAAGTAGACATGTGGGAAATGTTATTTCTTAACTATTTTGTGTGACATATTTCTCTGTTTTAAGGGAATAAAAATTCAAAGTTTGAAAATTGCAAAATTTTCAAAATTTTTGCCATATTTGCGTTTTTTTCATAAATAAATGCAAGTTATATGGAAGAAATTTTACCACTATCATGAAGTACAATATGTCACGAGAAAACAGTCTCAGAATCGCGAAGATCCGTTGAAGCGTTCCAGAGTTATAACCTCATAAAGAGACAGTGGTCAGAATTGTAAAAATTGGCCCGGTCATTAACGTGCAAACCACCCTTGGGGGTGAAGGGGTTAAAGGGGTACTCGGGGAGATAAAAAAAAATTACACTAATGGCATCCCTTCATTAGCTTTAAAGATAGCCTCTATAGTGCTGTTTCAGGGGGGCGTGGCCTGCTCCTGGCTTCTAGTAGCTTCCAGTCCCCTGATAACATCTGCTTCTATGCTCTCCCAGATCAGGGGGCATGTCAGGGGGGTGGTCTGCTCTCTGCTAGTAGCTGCCCGCACCCTTAAGGTACTGTCACACTAAGCGATCGCACCAGCGATCACGACAACGACACGACCTGGCGAGATCGTTGTTGTGATCGCTATATGGTCGCTAGTAGCTTCCAAACAGGAAGATCTCATAAACGACATCAGCGATCAGCGATCTATATAACGACCTCGGCGGTCGTTGGGACCTGTCACACAGCATGTATTGTTAAAGATTGAGCGCAACCTCTTCCACGCCCCTCAGCACAGATTGGTGGTCACTGTATGTCAAAAGTCACAGCTCTCGCTAAGCTGATGTTACCTATTCCGGCGCACTTTGTAGCCTTAGGACATAATGCGTCCCAGTTAAAATATCAGATTATTGATTATGTTCCCGTCCCTCAGAGAGAGGGTAACAGAATTAGACAGTTAAAGTCCAGAGAGGCTTTCTGGATTTACACATTACAGACACTAGAACCACTCGGCCTGAACAGGGAGTACGAGGTTTCCTTTTAGGTCTTCTCAACCATATTATTCTAATGCCTTTATGATAATTGTATTACAAAATATATGTGATATTATGTAACTCTTTCTTCCTTTCTCTTTTTTCACAGGTGATATAAATGTCGTTTATATTTTTTAATTTTTTTCATTAAATTTGTATACCCTGTAAGCTTTTCAGGGGATATAGCTCTGGGATCGCCGTCTTGGGGAGACGGAGTGGCATAAAGAGTCCATTCACAGACAGCAGTTCTGGTAAAAACTGGCCGCAACCAGTTTATTAAAGTCCACAACAAACAGAACATAATCAAAACCAAATCATAAACAGAAAACCTGAGCCGCTCCGGCTACTCACTACACACAGATAGAATTCCCTCACTATCCGGGACCAGACTCTACCAGCCTGACCCAAAACAACACATTATATTCAGTAGTTACCAGCGTGGTTTTCCTAGAATCTCCTCTTTGTGTCTGAATGGCACACCTAGCATCCAGACTGAGAGAGTTCTCCTTATATTTAGTAGTTTCCAGCATGGAGTGTCGCAGAGACTCCTCTTGTGTCCGGGGCACCTCGAGCACCCCGACTGAGAGAGCTCACCTCCCGGAGACTCCTTCTGTGCCTGGACTTCTGTCCAGACTAAGCGAGCTCTCTGACTGTGTTCCCAGACACCTACTTCTGGTTTCCTAATTAACACCTGAGTGGTTTCAGGCCTGAGCTGCAAGTGTGTACTGAATGGAAGGTGTATTGACCTTTCTCTACCACTAGGTTTACAAAGCCATACATTTCCCTTATACCAGTCACCAAGAACCTAGGTGAAATGTACACCCCATTCACTACATATGCTTTCACTGTCTCACATATCCCCCCCCTCTTCTCCAGACCGGAGGGCTGGTCATCCAGACCGGAGGGCTGGTCAACAATCCAAAAGAGACAGTGAACTCTGGACCAGTCATGGCCCTCATCAGCTTCATCTTCACTATTGTCATCTGTATCTTCACCTGAGCCATAGCCAACACCAGCTTTCTCTTCATCTGAAGCATCCACACTACCCTGTACCCTCCCAGGCCTATGCTCTCTGCGGGCCTCGGGTATCCTGCACGGTTTCATCTTGACCTTAGGGCCGGGCTGTTTCGATATAGTGCCTGGCCAGAGAAGTACGACCCGGCACATCAGAACACTTCTGCTGACTCTTTCTCAGAAACTCACGTACCTCCTGTCCTTGGTGCACTGACCATGTGTCACCAACTATCACAGGATGTATAGGGGTTTTTTCACTTTTCTCTAGTTCCCCTTGAACCCTCTTTAGCACATCTACTTTCTTGAATATCGGTTGACTCATAAAGTCTATTTCACAGACCTTAAGCTCCTCTGCCATGGTCTCTGACCATTTTAAGCTACACTGTTCAAATGACTGGGACTGTAGAAGGAGCTGATCGTTTTTCTTTTGCAGTACACATAATTCATCCGCTAAGTCTCCAGCTGAATTGTAATGTTCTACCGTGACAACAGCATTCTTATAAAGAGCCTTAGACTTGTTGAGCAGCATTTGCTCTACCACTGAAGAGCTTCCCTGTGTCCTTCCTTTTACTTCATTGACCTTCTCAGGAAGATGCTCATGACTCTCATCACGCTCCTTCATCACAGTTTGGAGTTTTTTCTGAGAAGTAATCAATTCATCTTGTACCGGTTGTACGTCCTTTATGTCTTCGCCCCTTCTTCAGGCTCTTCTGGTAGAACAGGCTCAGAAGCCCTACCGTCAGTCTTACATTCTACCTCTTCAGTCACATCATTATGGTCTCCAATATCTCCATTTATTCCAGCTTTCAAGTTCTCCTTGATAGCTGCATCTGTATACTCAGAACCCGCCGGATTCTTCTCTTCCACCACGTTCTGCATCCCATCTGAGCTCCCATGTGTCTGCAGCGGCAACGGAGTGACACATCGCTTTTCCCATTTGTTGGGACGTGGCTCCGATGTGGACTCCATGAAAGTGCGCCTGAGCTCACCAATGCCAGCCCGATGTCCCACAATCTCATCCTGTGACCCACCCAGATCCTTGGTGTCACTCGGGAACACTGCTGGGGCTCCGGGCCCGAACTTCCAGCCTGAGCCTCACGAGCCGCAGCCACTGATCCGGACCGCAACCCGTCCACGCCGCTGTCTCCGGCAGAAACAGATTCCTGGACAGAGTCAGTCCCCATATCTTCAGTCTTGTTCCTCACAGCTTCACTTGAGACCTCAGCTTCTGATGAGGCATCTGGCTTGGTGACTACCACTTCTATGGCTTTTTCCACCTCTGCAGCATCACCTTCAGAGTCCTTGGCATGATGCAGATCCACACCACACACCGACAACTTCTCATCTTCAACAGCCTCCACTTGTGCTGTGTTCAGTTTCAGAGTCCTGCCTTCAAAGCTCAGCTCTCCTCCCTTCACCTTAGTCCTCGCCAGGGAATCGGCCAACTGTAAAACATCTTCAGATGCCATCTTCTGTCCGGCTGTAAGGTCAGCATCAGCTTTCTTCTCAGGACTCTCAACCTCCTCTGCTACCATGCCTTCCTCATTTGCACTGGTTGCTTGATCGTCATCAGATGATTCACTATCACTACCACTATCCCTGTCTGACCCCTTTTCCTCAGCCACATCTTGCTCACTTTCAGGGTTATACAATTCATTCTCATTCGCATCCTGCTCATTTTCAGGGTTATACAATTCATTCTCATTCACATCCTGCTCACTTTCAGGGTTATACAATTCATCATCTTGATCTGGAACCTTAGTTAACATGTCATCCACAACATTAACTTCACCATCTGGTCCCTGGTTTCCCTCAGGTGGTCCCTCAAGTATGTGACTATGTGACAACCCCAGCACTATACTTCTATATAGCTCAGGTACTAGGAGCTGGTTCACGACCTCTCCCTGGACTTCAGTGTCCCTATACAACCGGTTATTGTTTATGGCAACATGAGGAAACCTCTCCTCAGAGCCAGGCTCTTGGGAAACCTCATTTAGAACCCTTATATTTTCCTGTGCCGTTTTAAGAGTGGGGTCTCGCCATTGCTCACTCCCAAAATTGTCACAGGACACAGGTAGGTCAGGGACACTCGGTATCCCGAGAACCACCATCCTCGTCTCCCAACATCACCTGCAAAGGAATTTCATCTTTATCACAGTCATCATCATTATCAATATCATTATCATGATTATGATCAGTATCATCATCACTATCATGATCATCATCATTATCAGCATCAGCATCCTTATCATGGTCATCATCATTATCATGATCATCATCATCATCATCATCATATCATCATTATCATCATTATTATCACATAAGTTTAACGGCCCACTAGCATTGTGTTCCGCCCCTCGGGACTGCGCACCCTCAGTAGGAGCTTCATCACACTGTCCATCAGAAACATTTTTCCCCCAGCGATCCTTAGACCGGGGAAAGTCATTACCCAATATAACGGGTGCACCAGGTTCTTCACTACCCCCACTTCATATGAAACCTCCCCGAGTTTGGGGACCAAGTCCACGGCAGTCTCTGGGTAGACTTTGGTGTCTCCATGGATGCACACCACACTCAGGTGTTTATCAGGGATGAAGTCCCTATCAATCAGGCTGTCACATACGGAAGTCACTGGACTCTCTGAGTCCAAAAGGGCCTGTGCTGGGCAGTCCTTTATAACCACCGGGGACACCTGTGGTCCAGTCTCTTCGGCTGAGGTGGACCCACACACAGGTTCTGCGCAGAGAGAGAGGGATCTGCCAACATCACAATACATAGGCTCCCCCTCTATTAGACAGTTGGCTGCAATTTCACGACATCTCCAACACTGTCCATCACACTTTCCCACCCATATGTCCCCTCGGCCTGAACCCGCTTATCAGCACACCCCATGTCCCCAACAGCTGGAACGCTCTTACCGGGAGAGTTTGGCGTCCAGGAACTCTGAAGTGACGACCTCTCAGACGGCTGGTCACGGAGGCAGTCTTTGGTAGCGAAGGCCCTCTCCCTCAGGCTGACCAGACGAGTGGCGTCCTGGTGGTCTCGTTGTCCGACCTCCGGCTGTACCTCAGGAGGACGTGCGCGGGTGTAGCGGTCCACTATCACCTCCTTGACCCCATGAGCAGGGTTGCCGACGGCAGACTCCCAACTGCATCTCCAGTCATGGACTCCCCTGGCACGGACTGCCACCGTAACACCCAGCCGGGCAAGAATCTCCGCTTTCAGCTTGGCATAGTCTCTGCTGTCCTGCTCGCTCAGGTCAGCATAGGCCTTTTGGGGTTCTCCAGTCAGATAGGGTGCGACCATCATGGCCCATTCAGATAGTGGCAGGTTCTCCTTCTCTGCCAGTCCCTCAAACATAGCGAGATATGCCTCCACATCGTCATGAGGCGTCATCTTTTTCAGGGTCCGTCTTACCGCCTTCTTTACAGCGGACAACGCAGGTGCCTTCACAACATTACTCTGGGACGAGGCGCTGAGAGCTGCAATCTGCTCCAAAAACAACCGGTTAGTCTCCTGTAGCTGCTGCTGCCACCTCTGCTGGGCCCGCTGCATGCTCTGCAGGTGCTGCAGGCGCTGCCGCTCCATGTACTTAATGAGCTCCTTCATACTGTCATCCATGCTGTCAGACTTCTCTGTCTCAACAACGGCAGTCTTATGTTGCACATTAACTTGCGCCATTTGTTTATTCAGCTTCTCCAGGCTGTCATCCATACTGTCAGACTTCTCTGTCTTAACAACGGCAGTCTTCACTCAAGACATACACACTCCACAGTATTTTCCACAGCAATTTCAGCTTTGCTGTGCAGACACTTTTTTTTTTTTTTCTGCAAACTCTATTAGGGCCACTGTCTCTTTAAGACTGCTCCAACAGACGTTTTTGCTGACACACTTTTTTTTTCTCTGCTGCTGCTTCAACAGACTTTTCTCCTTTATTGCTGTCTCTTAGCCACTGTGCTGCACGCACATTCCAGCACCAATTGTAACATTTCCAGGGGATATAGCTCTGGGATCGCCGTCTTGGGGAGACGGAGTGGCATAAAGAGTCCATTCACAGACAGCAGTTCTGGTAAAAACTGGCCGCAACCAGTTTTATTAAAGTCCACAGCAAACAGAACATAATCAAAACCAAATCATAAACAGAAAACCTGAGCCGCTCCGGCTACTCACTACACACAGATAGAATTCCCTCACTATCCGGGACCAGACTCTACCAGCCTGACCCAAAACAACACATTATATTCAGTAGTTACCAGCGTGGTTTTCCTAGAATCTCCTCTTTGTGTCTGAATGGCACACCTAGCATCCAGACTGAGAGAGTTCTCCTTATATTCAGTAGTTTCCAGCATGGAGTGTCGCAGAGACTCCTCTTGTGTCCGGGGCACCTCGAGCACCCCGACTGAGAGAGCTCACCTCCCGGAGACTCCTTCTGTGCCTGGACTCCTGTCCAGACTAAGCGAGCTCTCTGACTGTGTTCCCAGACACCTACTTCTGGTTTCCTAATTAACACCTGAGTGGTTTCAGGCCTGAGCTGAAAGTGTGTACTGAATGGAAGGTGTATTGACCTTTCTCTACCACTAGGTTTACAAAGCCATACATTTCCCTTATACCAGTCTGCAAAGTACCTAGGTGAAATGTACACCCCATTCACTACATATGCTTTCACTGTCGCACAACCCTTTCGGGTTCTCTTTGATATCTTCCTCCTCTTTTCTTCTTATTTTACATTATCGACTTCTTCACGGCAAGTAACAGGTGTCCTGGGTACATGATCCACTTTTAGCACTATTGCGCATGCGCGCGCATTCGGCTTTTTCCGAGGCCCATTCCGGATATTCATTAGCGGTCACTATGATTTCACGAGCCGGTCACGTGATACCCTTCACGGCAAGCGTAAAAGGATCTCCATTACAACACGTGTGCACTGCTCTTCCGGGACACATCGCGCACCCTTTTTCCTGAGGTCACAGGTAATTATGACTTGTAAGATGAACGGAGGATGTTTGTATATAGTAAGTTTGAGATTCTCACTCCGGATTTCTATCGGGCCCTATCCTCTACCTATCACCTCTATCGCCGTGCAAATATACAGTCAGGGCCAGAAATATTTGGACAGTGACACAATTTTCGCGAGTTGGGCTCTGCATGCCACCACATTGGATTTGAAATGAAACCTCTACAACAGAATTCAAGTGCAGATTGTAACGTTTAATTTGAAGGGTTGAACAAAAATATGTGTTAGAAAATGTAGGAATTGTACACATTTCTTTACAAACACTCCACATTTTAGGAGGTCAAAAGTAATTGGACAAATAAACATAACCCAAACAAAATATTTTTATTTTCAATATTTTGTGGCGAATCCTTTGGAGGCAATCACTGCCTTAAGTCTGGAACCCATGGACATCACCAAACGCTGGGTTTCCTCCTTCTTAATGCTTTGCCAGGCCTTTACAGCCGCAGCCTTCAGGTCTTGCTTGTTTGTGGGTCTTTCCCTCTTAAGTCTGGATTTGAGCAAGTGAAATGCATGTCAATTGGGTTAAGATCTGGTGATTGGCTTGGCCATTGAAGAATGTTCCACTTTTTTGCACTCATGAACTCCTGTGTAGCTTTGGCTGTATGCTTGGGGTCATTATCCATCTGTACTATGAAGCGCCGTCCAATCAAGTTTGCAGCATTTGGCTGAATCTGGGCTGAAAGTATATCCCGGTACACTTCAGAATTCATCCGGCTACTCTTGTCTGCTGTTATGTCATCAATAAACACAAGTGACCCAGTGCCATTGAAAGCCATGCATGCCCATGCCATCACATTGCCTCCACCATGTTTTACAGAGGATGTGGTGTGCCTTGGATCATGTGCCGTTCCCTTTCTTCTCCAAACTTTTGGCTTCCCATCATTCTGGTACAGGTTCATCTTTGTCTCATCTGTCCATAGAATACTTTTCAGAACTGAGCTGGCTTCTGGAGGTGTTTTTCAGCAAATTTAACTCTGGCCTGTCTATTTTTGGAATTGATGAATGGTTTGCATCTAGATGTGAACCCTTTGTATTTACTTTCATGGAGTCTTCTCTTTACTGTTGACTTAGAGACAGATACACCTACTTCACTGAGAGTGTTCTGGACTTCAGTTGATGTTGTGAACGGGTTCTTCTTCACCAAAGAAAGTATGCGGCGATCATCCACCACTGTTGTCTTCCATGGGCTCCCAGGTCTTTTTGGATTGATGAGTTCACCAGTGCTTTCTTTCTTTCTCAGGATGTTCCAAATTGTAGATTTTGCCACTTCTAATGTTGTAGCAATTTCTTGGATGTTTTTTTTTCTGTTCTTGCAGCTTAAGGATGGCTTGTTTCACCTGCATGGAGAGCTCCTGTGACCGCATGTTTCCTTCACAGCAAAACCTTCCAAATGCAAACACCACACCTCAAATCAACTCCGGCCCTTTCATCTGCTTAATTGAGAATGACATAACAAAGGGATTGCCCACACCTGTCCATGAAATAGCCTTGGAGTCATTTGTCCAATTACTTTTGGTCCCTTTAAAAACAGGGTGGCACATGTTAAGGAGCTGAAACTCCTAAACCCTTCATCCAATTTTAATGTGGATACCCTCAAATGAAAGCTGAAAGTCTGGACTTCAACTGCATCTGAATTGTTTTGTTTAAAATTCATTGTGGTAATGTCTAGAACCAAAATTAGATAAATGTTGTCTCTGTCCAAATATTTATGGACCTAACTGTATATGTCTAGTGTTCATTTCAGACGGCCTGCTAATTTGAGCGTTATTCACACAATCCATGTGTTGTTTCTAGAGATAACACTTCCAATGCGCTCTGATCTTTATGAGTTTTGTGGTGTTTATATTAGATATGTTCCTGGACTTATTTGAACAATATAAACTTTAGCAACACAAGTTTATGCATTAGCCAAATGTTTTTTCATTTATACAACAGTATAAATACAAGTGGGACTTGAATAGATAATATTTTTTTCTGCCATGACTGAGATTGTAGTCATATATATATACATAGCAGATATGGGTAACATATCCTGAAGGATATAACATATGCTTTCTTTTTTTATGTTTTTTTTCTTGTGTTTTTTCCTGTGTTTCTCCTGTTTTTTTCTTGTGTTTTTTTCTTATATAAGTTTTCTCAGATATGTGTTCTAAGGATCCATATGTGAACATATCTGGATGTGCTGATTATGATACACTTATGTTTTTTATGTTTATGTTTTTATCAGAAATTCCCCTTGAAAAAGGCCATACTGGCCGAAACGTTGGGGCTGTATATACCTTTCTCATTCTCATTTGGAGCATAATTGGTGTGTGAACTCCAGCAGTTTATGAATAAAAGCAAGATAATAAGAAATCACTGGTTTTTGGACTCTTTTTCTCTTGAGAGTGCTCGAGGTGTTGCCTACTTATATTTGTGTATTTTTTCCTCAGTAGCACCCATTCTGGTTTACTATCAGTGTGCATAGGACTTAGTCCATTTCAATAAAGTTGCAGCCATAAAGCGCCAACTTACTCTATCAAACGCTTTTTCAGCATCAGTTGACTGAAGGGTGAGCTTAGTGTTAATTGTCAAAGCGTTTGATATAGATTGCATAATTTTCACAGAGTTATACTTACTCCTTACCCTCCCATCCCTTTATGAAGCCAGATTAGTCTGGGTGAACTAGACTCGGTAATGTCGTGCAATACAGGGACAACCAACAGAGGGTGAGGAATTGAGGTTACAGGAGCTCACCACAAGCGAAGACTTGTAGAGCTTGAGCAAACACCACTAGGAGGCAGTAGAGAGGTTGTATAAGCCAAGTCAGCAACAGCCGGGAATGCAGTATCAGAGGGGAAGGCAGGAGCAAGGTCTGAAGTAAGCCAGAAGTCAAAAAGCCAGTCGGGACAGCGGTAACAGGAGGACGAGACAAAAAACACAGCTAGCAACACGCCAAAGGTGAGAACCAGACAGAACAATCCAAAGCAGAAACGAAAGACGGAAGGGCAAGTCAGAGGTCAAGCTGGGTCATACACTGCGGGGCACAATAACACAGAAAACACTAAGTCAGAGGTAGGGAACGGGCAAATACAAATACAGGCAGACAGGTAGCAAAGGACACATTCTGGGTACGCTAGGTCAGCTGCTCTTTCCGAAGACAGGAACTATCACTGACTTCAGTTGCCAGCCACAGCGCAGGGAAATAGCCACCCACATAGAGGCAGAGAAGGTTAACCCCCACCTGACCAGGCCAGAAAGCAGAAAGCAAACCCCGACCTGGATCATGACAGGTAGAACAGTGCTTATCCTTCTAGCAAGGAGTTTTGCCCACAGTTTCATATCTGTGTTCAGTAAGTAAATAGGGCGATAATTGCTACAATGCTTGACATCTTTACCGTCTTTTGGATTGTGATAAAAGCTTCTAAGACCTGTTTCGGTGGTGGCTGGCCAGCAAGGAATTCATTGAATACGTCCGTCAAATATTGAAGTAAAGTTTTGGCAAATGTTTTATATTATTGGAAAACCATCAGGGCCTGGGGTTTTCACATTTGGTATTGTCTTTAAGGGAGCTAAAATTTCTTGAATAGTGCCTTTCAATGTTAGTTTAATATAATCATTGGGGTTTAGCTTTGGTAAAGTCAGAGAATTAAAGAAGTTGTTTATTTTATCTGAAGCTTCCCCTATATCATCCATTGAAGATGGAATTTCCAGATTATAAAGCTTGTGATAGTATTGCCAAAAAGCTTCTGCTATCTCTTCTGTTCTGGTCACTAATTGTGAGTTGCTTGTTTGTATTTATTTTATGTAATGTTTGCCTACAGTTTTTTTAAAAGAGGTGAGTTTATTACTGCCTTTATTACCGTGCATGTAGAATTTCTGTTTACAGCGTTGGTAAAGTCTAGCTGAATTCAAATTTAAAATATTTTTAAGTTTGTTTATCAAGACCAAGTTTCAATTGAACCTTCTGAGCTAATGATTTTTTATGAACATGTTTCAATACATTGTGTAATGGGTTGGGTGGTGGAACCACTGTGCCAAAGCCCAAGTAAGACCTGGAGGGGCGTGACTAGGAGCCTCACCCAATCTGACCACGGACATGCAGCAAACTACACCGCAGTCTGTGAAGAGACAAGGGAGGTGATCCAGGTGCTACTCCAGGACTGACCTTGGTTAGATGGTGATTGACCCCTAGGAGAAGATAGCTGGAATGGCTCGGGGAAATGTCCAATAGATGCAGACAGGTGGAAAAATGACAGGAACCACAGGTGCAGACAGGACAGTCTAATGGACAGCTGAGCACCGACAGGTGCAGCCAGCTCGGCTGCCATTGAGGTGAGCACTGGTGGGTGCAGCTGGCTCTGCTGCCGTTGAGATGAGTACTGGCGGGTGCAGCTGGCTCTGCTCCCATTGAGATGAGAAACGGTAGATGCAGCTGGCTCTGCTGCCATTGAGGTGAGCACTGGCAAGTGCAGCTGGCTCTGCTGCCATTGAGGAGAGCACTGGCAGGTGCAGCAGACTCGCTTACAAGTACAGGGACCTGAGAACTGCCAACTGTGTTAGAAATTGACAACATTGCACAGGCACCTCCATGTTGATGGAGGTGGTTTAAATAGTGACTTCCAGCTATTGGCTGAGGACACTTTAGAGTAACGCACACGGCCGCTTTAAGAAAGAGGACGTGTGCGCTGGCACTCTAAGCACAGTGACTGAAGATCTGCTAGGGGTGCATGCACCCTGGGCAGCAGCAGACCCGGAAGGAGCAGGACAGGAGCCTTGGCGGTGAACACACTGAGATCTCTGCAGAGAGAGGGATTGCAGGCAGAGATGCGGGCGCTACACATTGATTTGAGGCAAAATGAAGGATATCTCTTTTTCTCACTCTTTCTTTATATGGGCACCCAGGGCAATGAATTCTCCCCTCATTATCGCTTTATGGGTTTCCCATATAATTGGTGTTAGTTGTCCTAAATTTATGTTTTCTCAAAAGAAAAGGTCTAGTTTATCCATCAAATGATCAACATGCTTGGCATTAGATTAATTTAACTTCCAATTAGGAATTGGACTAAGTAGTATAGCTATAATTATTTCCATGAATATGGGTGTATGATCAGAAATACTGATTGAATCAATGTGAGCAGATTTTAGAAGTTTAAGATTTTGGTGTTGTATGAATAAATAATCTAGTCTATGATAAGACTTGTGAACTGGGTAAAAAAAAAAGGTGTAATTCTTTACAGAGTAATTCAAAAGACGCCAAGAGTCAGCTAAATTAAGAGATTGAAGTGTTCTATGTAAACTTCCCAAATTTTTCTGAGTTGACATTGTGACCTGTGGAGGTGTCAAGAATAGGATTTAGAGAAATATTTCAATCTCCTCCTCCTAAAAGCAGAAAACCTGCATTCAGAAAAGTATCAAAATATCCACTGTTTTAGAAATCCATCTGATCTGACCCTGGTTGGGGCGTATAAATTACCTAGTGTTACTAATGGGTTGGCAATATAACTTTTTACAAAAATGTACCTGTCGTCTGGATAAGAGAGAGGCTGTAAACGGAAGTCACTTCTTTATCGCTATGCTTACCCCTTTGGAAGCAGATGAGGTGGCGCTATTAAACCATATTGAGTATATTGAACAGAAGAGGTCTGGGATGTGCCCTTTTATATAATGTATATATATACCATTTATTATTTATTATGGTATAATTTTGTATACACTATTTTGTAATTTGTTATTTATTTTATGTTTATTCAATTTAATTTAATAAAATTATATTTGATTATTTACAGTGTGTCACTATTGATTTTTGTGTCACTGTCCTGTCACTTGGTGTCCTCTCTCCATTCTTGGATATTTTATCATCTTTTATATAATGTGTCTCTTGTAGAAAAATGAAATGTGATTTGTTTGTTTTTTTAGTAATGACATGATTTGATTAAGTTTATTAGGTGAGTTTACACCTTTAACATTAAATGAAGCCACCGTGACCAGATCCGGAAGAGTTGTCAGCCATAAAAGATGCATTTGGATTTAAGCATTAGTCTCCGTTTTCGCCTATAAAAAAAAGTAAATCTAACAGCCAACTATTAACAAATGAAATCTCATCTACTGCAGAAGGGGACCGACACAACCCAGTTATGCAGATGAGACAGTTCGAGTGATAATCTATGTAACAAGATAAAAGAACAAACAAGTCTTATTCAAATTATTCAAGAACAAACGCAGTCTCAGGTCCAACTTTCATCAACAAAGAGGTTTTCAATCGAGAAACCTAGTTCCTACAAATCAGAGAATAGAGAAAGTCAGATACTCTCATCCAGGAGACTCAACATTTAAGGGCATTGGTGTCTCAGCCCATGTTTACTAGATTTCGGAGAAACTGCCTTCTTCGATGTAGACCATTCCTCCTGTCTTGGTAGCTGTCGAATATCGTTTTCCGTATCCAATGGCATCCAAGAAAGTACCTCAACATGGGGCACATCCAGAATATCCCAAGCTTTCTCAAGGTCTTCAGGGGTTTTTATAGTAATTTGTTTTCCATCTTGCGTACTCCCAGCCCAAAGGTAAAAAGTCATCTGTAATTGAGCTTATTGAATCTTAGGATATCCAAGAGCAGTTTCCTCTTCCTCCTTTTAGCTAGAGTACTTGGGGAAATGACTTGGAACAGAAGAATGGGAGAAGTCACCATAGCTGAGATCTGTTTTTCCTCTGGCTCCTGACAAGATTGCTGATGTATCAACAAAACTTAGTAGATCACATATGACATCCCTGGGAGGATCCGCAGGCTTTGGTCTGGGGCCTCTGTGCACTCTCTCAATTTTGAGAATGTCAGTGCTTTCTTGTCCAGGTATTGAAGCAAAAATTTCATTGACGACTTCTTCCAGGGACTCAAGCAAATATTCTTTCTTCTGCTTCTATTCTCTTGATCCTCCAGAGCCAATAATGCTGTATTAATCTGGTGGTGATGTTGGATTGTTTGTTCTCTTAAGGTGTTAGAAACTTCCAGTAATTTCACATGTGAGGCTTCTAAAGATTCAACTGTGACCTACATTTTAGGGCTTTGCGGAGACCCGAAATTTTCTGGAGGAGTGGTTTCATGGGCTGGGCAAGTCTTTTTTTTAGAAAGGACCTGGAAATTGGGTCTGAGTCAATATTCATTGAGTCACAATCTGTGTCCTCATGGCTAGAATCTGAGTCTTCCATCTGGGTAGAGGAGAGAGAACAACCCGATAGATTTTTAGAGGGAGTTTGGTGCGTTGTGTGTTTCTTCCTGAGAAATGTATCTAATTCTCCTTGTTTTTGGGAGACTCGATGTTCTGTAAGATTTTTTGCATGCTCTTTACTTGATTTCACCATTTTTGTTTATGTAAAAGTGGATCACCACTCTCACATAAATGAGAATTTATATACTAACTTTATCCGGCTACATAAAAAACTTTTCTGAAAAGAATAGCAGAGTGAAATAAGCTGAAATGTAATCTAATGTTCAGAGAATTAAATGTTCATAACCTAGAAAACAGTCCAATAAGAATTTAAAAAATTGGAAATTATTTGTCTCTGAACGTTCTCAGAAAACCTATAATTATAGGTCTGTATAGTTTTCTTTAAATTAGAGAACAGCAGAAGCATCTGTTAAGTATGGAATAAGCTATAATTCCATCTAATGAACAGCAGATGGCAGTAAAGGTGTTTTTGGGAGACTTGATGTTCTGTAAGATTTTTTGCATGTTCTTTACTTGATTTCACCATTTTTGTTTATGTAAAAGTGGATCACCACTCTCACATAAATGATAATTTACTTAGTCACTTAATCTGGCTACATAGAAAACTTTTCTGAAAAGAATAGCAGTGTGAAATAAGCTGAAATGAAATCTAATGTTCAGAAGAATTAAATGTTCATAACCTACAAAACAGTCCAATAAGAATTAAAAAAATTGGTAATTATTTGTCTCTGAACGTTCTCAGAAAACCTATAATTATAGGTCTATATAGTTTTCTTTTAATTAGAGGACAGCAGAAGCATCTGTTAAGTGTGGAATAAGCTATAATTCCATCTAATGAACAGCAGATGGCAGTAAAGCGATTCTTTCAATCTCTTACAAAGAAAAACCGAATATTCTTGGTTTAAAAGATAGTCCAAGAAGATATCAAAGATTTGGTATTTGTTTAAATTCAGTGTTTCTGTGAGAACTTACAAATGTAGAATCCTGTGGTTAACTTTATTGTGGATGAAGGAGCATAAACTGATCAGATGAAAGCAGTGTCTTCACAGAGAGGGGGGTGAGGGGGAGAGAGAGGGGTCACCTTGTCACAACCAGTGATCAAAGGGACAACCCTTTGGGGATTCCACTTCACCTCTCCCATCTCCTCTGCTTCCTATCTTCGGCAATCAGGCTCAGCAACCAGTCTGTAGCCCCACTCGAGATCTGTGATCCCCAGGGAATCTTCCAAAAATGGCAGCCGGGGCTCTCTACTTTTGGTTTGAAGCCGACAGCTACTGCACCATGAGATCCGGTCCCAGAGACCACCGGACCCTCCATACCTGCACCTCCTTCACAGGCACCCGTCGCCCAAGAGATCACCAGCCGAGGCCACCGGGTAAGTGGCACCACCGCTTCCACCAGAGGGGGGAGGGAGAGGGAACCCGGCACGTCACAGCCGCACGGCTCCAGTATTCTCCGTCTGGGAAACCTCCTCACCTCTTCCGTCTCTTCCCTCCGTCAGACTCCCCGGGACAATCAGGCAATCCACTGCATGCGGGGGAGGCAGCAATCCACAGCCTCTCTGGGGCCTGACAATCCGGCCCAGAGCAGCTAACAGCTCCTGGAGTCTCGGCCTACAGGGACCACAGTCACGGAATCAGGGATCCGGTCAGGGCTGCTTCATCCACCAATACTATACCATGGTCCTACTGTATTGCAATCGGTTGGACCATCTGTAAATCTGCTCAGGCTACTTTAAATGGTCAAATTAAATGAAAATAACAGCCTAGGAGCAGGAACTGCAAAGAAGCATGTCTGTCCTTCTGGATGCCTAGGCCACACCCCCTCTTCCTCAACTTTTTTTCTCGACTTTTTCTTTTCACGCTTTTCTACATTTTTTCCTCAACTTTTTTCTTGACTGAGTTTTTCCTCGACGGTTTCCTCAATTTTTTTGCTTGACGTTTTTACAACTTTTTTCCTAGCCTTTTTCAACATTTTAACTCCGACATTTTTCTTCGACTTTTTTCTTGTTTTTCTTCGACTTTTTTTTATGAGTTAGGTTTTTCTCGATTTTTTTTTCTACTTTTTTCTCAACTTTTTTAATTGCCCTTTTTTCTTGAGTTTTTCCTCGACTATTTTTCTTAAGTATTACCTCTACTGTTTTCTCGACTTTTTTTTCTACATTCTTTTCTTAAACTTTTTCTTGACTTTTTCTCCATTTTTTTCTTGATTGGCTTTTTTCTCGATTTTTTTTCTTTACTTTTTTCCTTGACTATTTTCTTCACTTTTCTCACTTTTTTCTTGAGTTTTTCTTAATTTTTTTTCTCATCTCTTTAGTAGATTTTTTCTCTACTTTTTTTGACTCTTCTTGAGTTTTTTCTCTACTTTTTTCATCTTTTTCTTGACCTTTTCTCGCTTTTTTTTCTTCAGTTTTTCCTCGATTTTTCTATCAACTCTTTTCTAGACTATTTCTTTTGCGTTTTTCCTTTTTTTTTCTTAACTTTTTTCTTTACTTTTTCTTGCCTTTTTTTCTTGAGTTTTCCTCCACTTTTTTGACTATTTTTCTTGAGTATTTACTAATTTCTCTACTTTTTTCTTGTCTTTTTTCTTGAGATTTTTTCACAACTCTTTTTTCAACTATTTTTTGAGTTTTTACTCGATTTTTTTCTTAACTTTTTTCTTTGACTTTTTTTCTTGAGTTTTTCTTCAATTTATTTTTTCTACTTTTTTCTATAATTTTTCTCAACTTTTTTTATGATTTTTCCTTGACTCTTCATCTTGTTTTCTTTACTTTTTCTCGTCTTTTTATTGAGATTTTTTTCTCAACTCTTTTCTTGACTATTTTTTTGTTTTTTCCTTAATTTTTTTTTCTCAACTTTTTCCTCGACTTTTCTCACTTTTTCGTCGATTTATTTTTTCAACTTTTTCTACATTTTCTCATATTTTTTTACGATTTTTCCTCGACTTTTTTCTTTAATTTTTTCTCACCTTTTTTTCTTGACTTTTTGCTCGACTATTTGATGGATTTTTCGACTTTTTCCTTGACTTTTTTGTCTCTACATTTTTCTCACTTTTTCTTAGATCTATTTTTTCTCAACTTTTCTTTTTTACGATTTTTCCTCGACTTTTTTTCTTTACTATTTGTGACTTTTTTTCTTAAATTTTCCTTGACTTTCGTCTCAACTTTTTTTCTTGACTTTTTAATGGATTTTTTCCTCGCCTTTTTCCTTGACTTTTTTCTCGCCTTTCTTGACGTTTTTACTCGACTTTTTCCTCAAATTTTTTTTTTACTTTTTTTTGCTCAACTTTTTTCTCAATTTTTTTCTCGACTTTATTCTAACTTTTTTTTCGACTTTCAACTTTTTTTCTTGAGTTTCACCTCATCTTTTTTCTCAACTATTTTCTCTACCTTTTTTTCCCCAACTTTTTTTCCCTATTTTTTTCCTTGACTATTTTCCTACTCGACTTTTTTATCTCCAGGTTTTCCTCAACTTTCTTTTTCTACGTTTTTCCTCAACACAACTTTTTTTCTTGAGTTTCACCTCATCTTTTTTCTCAACTATTTTCTCTACCTTTTTTTCCCCAACTTTTTTTCCCTATTTTTTTCCTTGACTATTTTCCTACTCGACTTTTTTATCTCCAGGTTTCCTCAACTTTCTTTTTCTACGTTTTTCCTCAACACAACTTTTTTCTTGAGTTTTTCCTCTGCTTTTTTTTCTACATTTTTTTCTCAATTTTTTTTCAACATTTTTGCTCAACTTGTTTCTTGAGTTTTTCCTCGATTTTAGGTATGCAGGTTGTTTTTCCTCCCAGCTCATCCTCTCCTCAGCCAGTTACTTACAACCTCCTGCTACCATCTTCTATCCTGTGCTGAGCAGCGTCTGCACACACAGACCAAGAGCCTCTTCAACAGGAGGTGAAAACTGCTGCCTCTCAGCTCCTTGCTGAAGTAATGGCAGCAGAGAGATTGTAATCAGTGATTAGTGACTGTGATTCTGAGCTCTGAGCTGTCTGGTTGGGGCAGGATGAGATATCTCAACACACAGCACCAACCAAGCATGAAGCTTCAAGCAGTCACTAATCACTGCCGGTATCTGACAGAGAGGCCTGCTGTCATAACTGCTCGGATCAATCCAGGCTGGGACTGCGCCTGACTCTATCCTCCATCCAGGTATCATGTTACATAGGACTGCAGATGACATCTACCACCTTATCTTTACTCAGAGAGGTATAATGGTGTTACTATGGTGTTACATAGGACTGCAAGTGACATATACCACATAATCTTTACGCAGAGTTATCACGTGTTATCTGTGGTGTTACATAGGACTGCCTGTGACATCTACTACATTATCTGTACTCAACTATCACTGTTAGGGTAATGCCACACTAAGCGAGATCGCTAGTGAGATCGCTAATGAGATCGCACCTGCGTCACCATTTATGACGCAGTAGCGATATCATTAGCGATTTAGCTGTGTGATTCCAAACACATCTCATCAGCGATCTGTATAACGACCTCTGCGGTCGTTGGGAAAACCTAGTCCCACCTGCGATGCTGGTGAAGTCGTTCATAAAGGGTGTCACACTCAGCGATTCAGGCTCACCAGTGGGACACCAACAACCAAAAAACGGCTCAGAACGTTCATAAGCGATCAGCGACATCTCAGCAGGGGCCACATCGTTGCTACATGTCACACAGTTAAGTCGCTAACGAGATCGCTACTGCGTCATAAATGGTGACGCAATTGCGATCTCGTTAGCAATCTCGTTTGTGATCTCGCTTAGTGTGGCATACCCTTTAGATAGACCTGCAGGTGACATCTACCACATAGTGGGGCGCATGCATCCCAGAAGTTAAGCATCACAGAAGAAAAGCATCTTGAAAACGGCAGTTATTCATGCAAAGAATTAACATTCATCTTCTCTCTTCACACAGGTAACCAATCATTCATCCTCTGAATTGATCCTCTCTGCATGTATGCACTCCATTCATTGTCAGCAAGCAGCTGAATGACACAAGCCCCTTCTGTCTTGCATGTGGAAATATATAGCAATGGTAACCAAATCATTCATCCTCTGAATTGATCCTCTCTGCATGTATGCACTCCATTCATTGTCAGCAAGCAGCTGAATGACACAAGCCCCTTCTGTCTTGCATGTGGAAATATTAGCAATGGTAACCAAATCATTCATCCTCTGAATTGATCCTTTCTGCATGTATGCACTCCATTCATTGTCAGCAAGCAGCTGAATGACACAAGCCCCTTCTGTCTTGCATGTGGAAATATATAGCAATGGTAACCAAATCATTCATCCTCTGAATTGATCCTCTCTGCATGTATGCACTCCATTCATTGTCAGCAAGCAGCTGAATGACACAAGCCCCTTCTGTCTTGCATGTGGAAATATATAGCAATGGTAACCAAATCATTCATCCTCTGAATTGATCCTCTCTGCATGTATGCACTCCATTCATTGTCAGCAAGCAGCTGAATGACACAAGCCCCTTCTGTCTTGCATGTGGAAATATATAGCAATGGTAACCAAATCATTCATCCTCTGAATTGATCCTCTCTGCATGTATGCACTCCATTCATTGTCAGCAAGCAGCTGAATGACACAAGCCCCTTCTGTCTTGCATGTGGAAATATATAGCAATGGTAACCAAATCATTCATCCTCTGAATTGATCCTCTCTGCATGTATGCACTCCATTCATTGTCAGCAAGCAGCTGAATGACACAAGCCCCTTCTGTCTTGCATGTGGAAATATATAGCAATGGTAACCAAATCATTCATCCTCTGAATTGATCCTCTCTGCATGTATGCACTCCATTCATTGTCAGCAAGCAGCTGAATGACACAAGCCCCTTCTGTCTTGCATGTGGAAATATATAGCAATGGTAACCAAATCATTCATCCTCTGAATTGATCCTCTCTGCATGTATGCACTCCATTCATTGTCAGCAAGCAGCTGAATGACACAAGCCCCTTCTGTCTTGCATGTGGAAATATATAGCAATGGTAACCAAATCATTCATCCTCTGAATTGATCCTCTCTGCATGTATGCACTCCATTCATTGTCAGCAAGCAGCTGAATGACACAAACCCCTTCTGTCTTGCATGTGGAAATATATAGCAATAGTAGGCACTCCATACTTCTGATTGCTGCCAACCACTGCTGTACCATTTTGCAACATAGTTTAATGTGCCTGGTAAAACTTTAGTATAATTCATTTTTTGCACTGTGCTTAATACTTACTGCTGTGTATTCGTGTGACTGGGGCCTCTGTAGATGCTATCAGGTGGAAAGTGCTATAATATATAGATGTTGCCAGGTCTAGTGCCTTTGATGATCTAACCACCCCCTGGTGTGCTGGCCCCAGCTGGCAAATTATCCCAAAGCATTTCCCACAATCCCACTTTCCTGACCCTGTAGTGTGGACTATATATTTAGGAGTAGTCTAAGGGGCGCATGCATTGTGGGGGCGCATGCATCCCAGAAGTTAAGCATCACAGAAGAAAAGCATCTTGAAAACGGCAGTTATTCATGGCAGTTAATCAGGGCTGGAATCAGGTACCCCACACTTTGCCTTATTTTTCATTATGTACTTTATCTATTTCCTCCTGTGTTCCATTGCCATCCACATTCACCGCCCCATCCCCCCTCCATCACGACTCATACACATCAGCCCCTCTATCCTTCCCTCTCCCATGTACAGCTCCCATGCACTCCTCACCTTCCTGAAAAACCTCAGCCCATCTTGCCCAAACACATCACATAAAAAACCTACTTACAATTCCAACAACTACCTGCTCTTTATCTTCCTACTCCTACTGATTTCAGGGACATCTCCCCCAACCCTGGTCCACCATCCCCCAACCTCAATCCCTACCCTACCTCATACCGAAACCATAATAATCTTATTAATATTACTTGCACTCCCTCATCTCCTTCTTTCAATTGTGCCCTCTGGAATCCACGGTCTGCATGCAACAAGCTATCCTTCCTGCACAACTACTTTCTGAACCACTCTCTTAATCTGTTGGCCCTCACTGAAACCTGGATTCAGGATTCTGACACTGTCTCCCCTGCTGCCATTTCCTATGGTGGTTTACAGTTCTCCCATTCCCCGAGACCCACAAACAGACATGGTGGTGGAGTTGGCATACTCCTGTCCCCACAATGCACTTTCCAGGTCATCCCCCCAATTCCAATACTCTCATTCCCTTCTTTTGAGGTCCACACCATCAGGCTCTTCCATCCCCTCTCCCTCAGAGTAGCGGTCATATATCGGCCCCCAGGCTCACCCACCCAGTTCCTTGACCACTTCTCAGCCTGGCTGCCGCACTTCATGTCCTCAGAACTACCAACCCTTATCCTTGGAGACTTCAACATCCCCATTAACAGCCCTACTTCCACATCTGCATCTCAGCTTCTATCACTAACCACTTCTCTAGGCCTCTCACAGCTTTCAACCTCTGAGACACACAAGGATGGCAACACCCTTGACCTGGTCTTTGTCCGCCTCTGTTCAATCTCCCACCTAAATAACTCACCGCTTCCACTCTCTGACCACAACATTCTCTCCTTCACGCTCACAAATCCTCCACCACCCCAGCGCACTCCTACCTACCACACATTCAGAAATCTACAAGCCATTAACCCTCAGACACTTTCAGACTCCCTACACTCATCGCTGTCCCCAATCTCCTCTTTTTCCTGTCCTGATCTGGCTGTTCATCACTACAATTACATTCTTAAAAGCACCCTTGACCAAGTAGCACCGCTCACCCTCAGAACCTCCAAACACACAGTAAAACAGCCCTGGCTCACATGGCAAACTCGACTTCTTCAGCGATGCTCTAGGAGTGCTGAACGCCTCTGGAGAAAAACCCGCACACCAGAAGACTTCATCCACTTTAAATTCATGTTAAGAACTTATAATGCTGCCCTTCACCTCGCCAAACAGACCTACTTCACCACACTGATCTCCTCACTAGCCAACAACCCCAAGAAACTTTTTGACACTTTTCACTCCCTCCTCAGGCCAAAAGCACAAGCCCCTATCACAGACATTTGTGCTGACGACCTGGCCTCCCACTTTATAGAAAAAATAGATACTATCCGTCAGGAAATCTGCTCTCAACCACCAAGTGCTGTGACTCCCATCCCACCCTGCATTTCCCCTGGCTCACTTTCCACATTTGATCCCATCACAGAAGAAGAAGTCTCCAGACTCCTCTCTTCCTCTCGTCCGACTACATGCACTACCGACCCCATCCCCTCACATCTCCTCCAGTCTCTCTCTCCAGTTGTCACAACTCACCTAACTACAATCTTTAATCTCTCACTCTCCTCTGGCATTTTCCCATCCTCCTTCAAACACTCCATCATTACTCCATTACTAAAGAAACCCGCTCTTGACCCTTCCTGCACAAACAACTACAGACCGGTCTCCAATCTCCCCTTCATCTCTAAACTTTTGGAGCGCCTAGTCTACTCCCGCCTCACCCGTTACCTCTCCACTTACTCCCTCCTAGACCCTTCACAGTCCGGCTTCCGCCCCCTACATTCGACTGAAACTGCACTCATCAAAGTGACCAATGACCTTCTTACAGCAAAACGTAACGGCGACCACTCTCTGCTCATTCTTCTCGACCTTTCTGCAGCTTTCGACACGGTTGACCACCGTCTCCTACTCTCTAGGCTCCAGTCACTAGGTATTAAGGACACTGTTCTCTCCTGGTTCTCCTCCTATCTTTCTGACCGCTCCTTCAGTGTTTCGTTCTCTGGCTCCATGTCATCTCCTCTTCCTCTCACTGTCGGTGTACCCCAGGGCTCAGTCCTTGGCCCCCTTCTCTTCTCTCTCTACACGGCCCCAATTGGACAGACCATCAGCAGATTTGGCTTTCAGTACCATCTTTATGCCGATGACACACAACTATACACGTCATCCCCCGACCTTACCCCCGCTGTTCTACAGAACACCACCGACTGTCTGTCCGCAGTCTCCAACATCATGTCGCTCTCTATCTGAAACTTAACCTCTCCAAGACTGAACTCCTTCTGCTCCCGCCGTCTACTAACCTCCCTAAATCTGACATTTCCCTCTCTGTGGGCGGCACCATAATAACACCCCGGCAGCAGGCTCGCTGTCTGGGTGTTATGTTTGACACCAATCTCTCCTTCACCTCCCATATACAATCTCTTGCCTGCTCTTGCCGTCTACACCTAAAGAACATCTCTAGAATCCGCCCTTTTCTCACCATGGAAACAACAAAAACCCTCACTGTAGCATTGATCCACTCCCGCCTGGACTACTGCAACGCTCTATTACTTGGCCTCCCCATTACTCGACTATCCCCTCTCCAGTCCATCCTTAATGCAGCAGCCAGGGTCATCCATCTGGCTAATCGGTACTCGGACGCGTCCGCTCTTCGCCAGTCCTTACACTGGCTGCCCATTCATTATAGGATCCAATTCAAAGTACTGGTTCTCACCCACAAAGCTCTCCACAGTGCAGCACCCCCCTACATCTCCTCCCTCATTTCTATCTATCGGCCTAACCGACTGCTGCGCTCTACAAACGACTTTCGACTAACCTCTGCACTAATCCGTACCTCCCACTCCCGACTCCAAGACTTCTCCCGCGCTGCGCCAATCCTCTGGAATGCTCTACCCCAAGAAATTAGGACTATCCACAATTTGCATGGTTTCAGGAGCTCCCTCAAAACACATTTGTTCAGAGTGGCCTATCACATTCACTAACCAAAGTCGTTCTATGTTTAAGTGTGTGTATGTGTAGCCCATTCACTATCTCCATCCATGCCTCACTCCCTCAAGATGGCTGGACCATCATTGTAAATGCACCATTGTATATACACACCTGTACTTTGTATCTCCCCCACCTCATTGTAGATTGTAAGCTCTCACGAGCAGGGTCGGCTTATTTTGCTTTAATTATTGTATTGTTAACGTTGTTACCTATGACTTGTGTTTTGAAACTGTTAAACTGTAAAGCGCTGCGGAATATGTTGGCGCTATATAAATAAAGATTATTATTATTATTATCTGTACTCGGAGAACTATCACTGTGTTATCTACAGTCATGGCCAAAAGTTTTGAAAATGACACAAATATTATATTTTCACATGATCTCTGCCCTCTGGTTTTTATGTGTGTTTGACAGATGTTTTTATCACAGACAGAAATATAATAATTGCAAACATATGAGTAACAAAAGCTTATATTGACAGTTAGAATGAGTTAATGCAGCAAGTCAATATTTGCAGTGTTGACCCTTCTTCTTCAGGACCTCTGCAATTCTCCCTGGCATGCTCTCAATCAACTTCTGGACCAAATCCTGACTGATAGCAGTCCATTCTTGCACAATCAATGCTTTCATTTTGTCAGAATTTTTAGGTTTTTGTTTGTCCACCCGTCTCTTGATGATTGACCACAAGTTCTCAATGAGATTAAGATCTGGTGAGTTTCCAAGCCATGGACCCAAAATCTCTGTTTTGTTCCTTGAGCCATTTAGTTATCACCTTTGCTTTATGGCAAGGTGCTCCATCATGCTGGAAATTGCATTGTTGATCACCAAACTGCTCTTGGAGGGTTGGGAGAAGTTGCACTTGGAGGATATTCTGGTACCATTCTTTATTCATGGCTGTGTTTTTGGGCAAGACTGTGAGAGAGCCGATTCCCTTGGCTGAGAAGCAACCCCACACATGAATGGTTTCAGGATGCTTAACAGTTGGCATGAGACAAGACTGGTGGTAGCGCTCACCTTGTCTTCTCCAAATGAGGCGTTTTCCTGATGTCCCAAACAATCGAAAAGGGGATTCATCAGAGAAAATAACTTTACCCCAGTCCTCAGCAGTCCACTGCCTGTACCTTTTGCAGAATACCAGTCTGTCCATGATGTTTTTTCTGAACCTCTCTCCTTGAAGTTCTTGATGATGCGATAGATTGTTGACTGAGGTGCAATCTTTCTAGCTGCGATACTCTTCCCTGTTAGGCCATTTTTGTGAATTGCAATGATGACTGCACGTGTTTCTTTAGAGATAACCATGGTTAACAGAAGAGAAACAATGATGCCAAGCACCAGCCTCCTTTTAAAGTGTCCAGTGGTGTCATTCTTACTTAATCATGACAGATTGATCTCCAGCCATGTCCTCATCAACACCCACACCTGTGTTAATGGAGCAATCACTGAAAAGGTTAGCTGGTCCTTTTAAGGGAGGGCTGCAATGATGTTGAAATGTGTTTTGGGGGATAAAGTTCATTTTCTAGCCAAATATTGACTTTGCAAGTAATTGCTGTTAAGCTGATCACTCTTTATAACATTCTGGAGTATATGCAAATTGCCATTAGAAAAAGTGAAGCAGTAGACTTTGTAAAAATTAATATTTGTGTCATTCTCAAAACTTTTGGCCATGACTGTATGGTGCTACATAGGACTGTGGGAGATATCTACCACTGTTATGAATGTTTTAGAAATGAATTCTGAGCAGAAGCTCCCTCTGGTGGTTACAAACAGTACTGAACCATTCAATGAGGATTGGCAATCAGGAATTACAGACTGGCTGGATATAAGGGAGGTTTCCCCCCATCATGGTTGCCGGTGATCAATTGTTCCTGTCTCAACGTTGTTTCCTGGTTCACTTGGAAGCTTGCTGATTCTGGCCTCTTCTCCTGCTCTCAGATAAGATATTTTCTGTTGTTTGTGCTTGCCATTTGCTTTTTTCTCTGCATTTCTGTGAGGTTGGCCAGGTTCCCCTCCCCGGGGGGCTTGGGCCCCTCTCGGTTCCTCTGGAGCCACTGTTCATTTGCCTTTTCCAGTTTTTTCAGTGGCTGCGGCTGAGTTTTGTTACACCAGAGAACTAATTTAGGTGGTAGAGGTCGTGTGATCTCAGATGTTTTTGCAATTAGTAGCGTTGGCTTTTTTTTAGGTTTTTTTTGGATTGCAGTAAGTATCCTTCCTATCCGTTTCTGTCTAGTCAGATTGGGCCCCAACGTTTGCTCATACTATTTTCTGTCTGTGTCTGTATTTCCTCTTGTCTAACCGCCATTACATGTTTGGGGCTTCCTATGTTCTTTGGGGATCTGCTCCGGGGCAGATAGCTTTCCTCGTTCTATCTTTGGGTGTAGTTATCCTCTCGGGCTGTGACGAGGCGTCTGGGACCAATGTAGGAACGCTCCACGGCTGCCTTTAGTTGTGGTGGTTAGTCAGGGTACTGCAATCCAGTAGATTCCAACCTCTCTGGTGTATTGCCGTTTTTGCCTGCTCTCCTCAGCTACCAAAACATAACAGTATCACCGGCCAAACTGAAAATTGTATGGTACTCACAGAAGGGAAAAATAGTGTGGAAACAAAGGTTGTCAGAGATTTTTTTTTTTTTTTTTCTGTTGTTGCATTTTTTCCCTCTTTTTCTCTGGGTGCTGAGGATTTTTTTTTCTCAATGGAGTTTGCACAGTTGTCTGGCTATGTGGATCAGCTTGCCACTGAGGTTCGGAGTATTGCTACCTTTCTTGCTAGGTTGCCAGTTGTGGAACCCAGGATCCCCATGCCAGATTTGTTTTTGGGGGATTGAGCTAAATTTCAGAATTTCAAAAATAACTGTAAGTTGTTTTTTGCCTTAAAACCTAAGTCCTCAGGGAACGCAGCACAGCAGGTTCAAATTGTCATCTCTCTCCTGCGCGGCGATCCTCAGGATTGGGCTTTTTCCCTGACACCTGGGGACCCTGTTTTGAGTAATGTTGATGCATTTTTTCTGGCTCTGGGGTTATTGTACGATGAACCTAATGTCACTGATCAAGCTGAAAAAACCTTGTTGGCATTAAATCAGGGGCCTGAGGACGCTGAATTGTACTGTCAGAAATTCCGAAAGTGGGCAGTCCTGACCAAATGGAATGATGATGCTTTGGTAGCCCTTTTTAGGAAGGGTCTGTCAGAGAATGTAAAAGATGTTATGGTGGGTTTCCCTGCTCCCTCTGGTCTCAATGATTCTATGTCATTAGCGATTCAAATTGACAGACGTTTGCGTGAGCGTAGAAGTATGCGTGGAAGTGTTGCCTTGTGAACCAGCTTCTGAACCCATGCAGTGTGATAGAGTGGCTTCTGGGGTACAGCGTCATGAGTTTCGAAAACGCAATGGGTTATGTTTCTATTTGTGGTGATGCCTCTCATGCTATTTCAGTCTGCCCTAAGCGGGGAGGACATTTTGCGCGCTCAGTTGTCTTGGGTAGTGTTCAGACTAAATTTCTGTTGACTGTTACCCTGATTTGCTCCCTGTCCACATTTTCTGCTCAGGCTTTTGTTGATTCGGGAGCAGCTATTAACCTGATGGATTTTGATTTTGCTAAACGTTGTGGGTTTCCCTTGATGCCCCTACGGAAGTCTATTCCCCTACTGGGGATTGATTCTACCCCTTTGGCGGAGAATAAACCCCAGTTTTCTACTCAGGTGATAATGAGGGTTGAACCTGATCATCAGGAGAGTTGCAAATTTTTGGTGTTGTATTATCTGCATGATATTATTGTACTAGGTTTCCCTTGGTTACAGTCTCACAATCTTGTTTTGGATTGGAAATCTGTGTCTGTAACCAGTCGGGGCTGCCAGTTAATGCCAACACTCCTGTTTTTTCTGCCTCTCCCCAGGCTCAAGATGTTCCTGACTTTTGACTGATTTTTCTGATGTGTTTAGCGAAAGTAAATCTGCATCCTTGCCCCCCCATAGGAGCTATGACTGCGCTATTGAATTAGTGCCTGGTAATAAATTCCCTAAAGGTCGCCTTTTTAACTTGTCTGTACCTGAACATGACGCTATGCGGTCTTATATCAAGGAGTCATTGGAGAAGGGTCATATCAGACCATCCTCTTCGCCCTTGGGTGCCGATTTTTTCTTTGTGGCCAAAAAGGATGGTTCATTAAGGCCGTGTATTGATTATCATCTCTTGAACAATATCACTGTGAAATATCAATATCCGTTACCCTTGATTTCTGACCTGTTTTCCAGGGTGAAAAGTGCTACTTGGTTTACCAAGCTTGACCTCAGGAGGGCGTATAACCTTATTCGCATTAAGCACGGGGATGAATGGAAGACGGCGTTTAATACCCCAGAGGGGCATTTTGAGTACCTTGTGATGCCCTTTGGGCTCACTAATGCTCCTTCCGTCTTCCAGTCCTTCATGAATGACATTTTCAGGGATTTTGTGGATAAATTTCTGATTGTTTATTTGGATGATATCTTGATTTTTTCCAATGACTGGGACTCTCATGTGAAACATGTTCGGACTGTGTTCCAGATTTTGAGAGAGAATGCTCTGTATGTGAAGGGATCAAAGTGTCTTTTTGGCGTACAGAGGATCTCATTTCTGGGATTCATTTTGTCTCCATCTGTTATTGAAATGGACCCGGTCAAGGTTCAGGCCATCTGTGATTGGGTCCAACCTACTTCATTAAAGGCTCTTCAGAGATTCTTGGGTCTTGCCAATTTTTATCGGAAATTTAATGGTAATTTCTCTGTTATTGTTAAACCATTGACTGATTTGACCAAAAAGGGTTCTGATGTGGTGAATTGGCCTCCTGAGGCAGTCTCTGCGTTTCAGGAACTTAAACAGAGATTCACTTCTGCTCCTGTTCTATGGCAGCCTGATGTTTCTCTGCCATTTCAGGTGGAGGTTGATGCCTCTGAAATTGGGGCAGGTGCCGTTTTGTCCCAAAGAGATCCTGAGACCTCTAAAAGTAACCCTTGTGCTTTTTTCTCTCGAAAATTTTCTCCAACTGAACGTAATTATGACGTGGGTAATCGGGAGTTATTAGACATGAAGTGGGCTTTTGAAGAGTGGAGACATTGGCTGGAGGGAGCCAAACATCAGGTGGTGGTCCTCACGGACCATAAGAATCTGGTTTATCTGGAATCAGCCAAGCAACTGTCATGTGTGCATCGCCACGAAGATCGTCGCGGTTGCACATTCTGACTTCTCACAGCTGAGTTGCTGTTTCTTTGTGTTTGGCAGTTAGGGAGTTAATTCTGTCTGTGCTCAGTTCTGGGAATGGGTGCAGTCTCTCCCGGCTGCAATTAATTATTTGTTGATTGGTTTCCTTTAAATCTCTGGTTGTCTGTTTGGGAGTTGCCAGTGAAATTCTTCATGCAGACCACAGATAGGATTGTATCTGTATAGACTTAAAGTTAAAGAGCTCCTTAGTTATTTTAAGCTCACCTTTCTTAGAGTTTAATATCCCAGATCATTTATGTTCCTTCTGTGTTTGAGTGTGTTTGCGAGTCTGTGTTTTCTCCAGTCTGTCTTATATTTCTAATCTGTGTATTTAGCAGAGATCAGCCCATATCCCTTTGGTGGTAATCAGAATCCTTCTTAGGACTGATTACAGGGTTCAGGGACTGATAGGAGACAGGGTTAGGCTGGAGACTTGGACCTCTGAACCATTATCAGTACCTCCAAGGTGAGGGATTAGTTAGGACCCCAGTTTAGGGTCAGGTTAGACCCCCGGTCCTCTTCTTTCCTGTGACAGTGTATCAAGTCCTCAAGATTAACCCTGAGTTCAACGGATATCGTGTCAGGTAAATCTATTCTATATTTACATGCTTATGTTTCTAATCTATATGTTGTATAGAGTGTTGTT
>JARQOD010000006.1:265498808-265640065 GCA_033576555.1 Oophaga sylvatica | reverse complement strand
TTATCTTCCTGACCATAACCTCTCCATTTAACCAAAATTTCTGGAGTCTTCGTCTAGAAAAACGAGAATCCAATATTTTCTCAACCACATACTCCAGATTGCCCTCAACCAAAACAGGGTCAGGAGGCACAGCAGCAGGAACCATGGCTCAACAAACCTCTTCAACAAGGACTTGTGGGAAACACGTTATAGATCTTAAATGTCCCTGGAAGAAGCAAACGAAAAGAAACAGGATTAATAATCTCCATGATCTTATAAGGTCCAATGAACCTAGGCTTAAATTTAGGAGATGCTACTCTCTTAGGAATATTCTTTGAGACAACCAGACCAAGTCCCCCACTTTAAACCGAGGACCATCAGTCCTATGCCGGTTAGCAAACCGCTGGGCCTTCTCCTGAGGAGGGACAACCTCTCCACTACCTGGTCCCAAATCTGCTGCATACGCTCAACAACAGAGTCAACACCTGGACAGACAGAAGCCTCCGTCTGTCCTGAAGAAAATCGAGGGTGAAACCAGAATTACAGAAAAACGGAGACATCAAAGTGGCAGAGCTAGCCCTATTATTAAGAGCAAACTCAGCCAAAGGCAAAAAAGAGACCAGTCATCCTGATCAGCAGACACAAAGCATCTTAGATAAGTCTCCAATGTCTGGTTTGTTCTCTCAGTTTGACCATTGGTCTGAGATGAAATGCGAGGAGAAAGACAATTGAACACCCAGTTTAGAACAAAAAGTCCTCCAAAATCTGGAAACAAACTGGACTCCTCTGTCAGACACAATGTTCTCAGGAATGCCGTGTAAACGAACCATGTGCTGAAGGAACAACGGCACCAATTCAGAGGAGGAAGGCAACTTAGGTAATGGCACAAGATGTATCATTTTGGAAAACCTATCACAAATTACCCAGATGGTGGTCATTCTCTGAGAAACAGGAAGATCGGAAATGAAATCCATAGAGATATGGGTCCATGGTCTCTTGGGCACAGGCAATGGCATCAACAAACCACTAGAGCGAGAGCAAGGCTTGGAGCGAGAGCAAGTCCCGCAGGACTGCACAAATTCCCTGACATCGCGAGACAAGGTAGGCCACCAAAAGGACCGACTAACCAAGTCTCTGGTACCAAAAATTCCGGGATGCCCAGCCAATGCGGAACAATGAATCTCAGACATCACACTCTTTTTCCATTGGTCCGGGACAAACAATTTTCCAACAGGGCAGCGCTCGGGCCTATCCTCCTGACACCCCTCCAGAGCAAGTCTCAAATTAGGCGAGATGGCGGAAAGAACTACACCCTCCTTCAAAATAACAGAGGGATCAGATAGCTTAGGAGAGTCCGCAAGGAAACTCCTCGAGAGGGCATCCGCCTTAACATTCTTAGTGCCAGGAAGAAAGGAAACCACAAAATTAAAACGTGTGAAAAACAAGGCCCACCTGGCCTGTCTAGGATTGAGTCGCTTGGCAGATTCCAGATAGACCAGATTCTTATGGTCCGTAAGGACCACCACCTGATGTTTGGCTCCCTCCAGCCAATGTCTCCACTCTTCAAAAGCCCACTTCATGGCCAATAACTCCCGATTACCCACGTCATAATTACGTTCAGTAGGAGAAAATTTTCGAGAGAAAAAGGCACAAGGGTTACTTTTAGAGGTCTCTGGATCTTTTTGGGACAAAACGGCACCTGCCCCAATTTCAGAGGCATCAACCTCCACCTGAAATGGCAGAGAAACATCAGGCTGCCGTAGAACAGGAGCAGAAGTGAATCTCTGCTTAAGTTCCTGAAACGCAGAGACTGCCTCAGGAGGCCAATTCACCACATCAGAACCCTTTCTGGTCAAATCAGTTAATGGTTTAACAATAACAGAGAAATTACCAATAAATTTACGATAAAAATTGGCAAAACCCAAAAATCTCTGAAGAGCCTTTAATGAAGTAGGTTGGACCCAATCACAGATGGCCTGAACCTTGACCGGTCCATTTCAATAACAGATGGGGACAAAATGAATCCCAGAAATGAGATCTTCTGTACGCCAAAAAGACACTTTGATCCCTTCACATACAGAGCATTCTCTGTCAAAATCTGGAATACAGTTCGAACATGTTTCACATGAGAGTCCCAGTCATTAGAAAAAATCAAGATATCATCCAAATAAACAATCAGAAACTTGTCCACAAAATCCCTGAAAATGTCATTCATGAAGGACTGGAAGACGGAAGGAGCATTAGTGAGCCAAAGGGCATCACAAGGTACTCAAAATGCCCTTCAGGGGTGTTAAATGCCGTCTTCCATTCATCCCCGTGCTTAATGCGAATAAGGTTATACGCCCCCCTGAGGTCAAGCTTGGTAAACCAAGTAGCGTTTTTCACCCTGGAAAACAGGTCAGAAATCAAGGGTAACGGGTATTGATATTTCACAGTAATATTGTTCAAGAGACGATAATCAATACACGGCCTTAATGAACCATCTTTTTTGGCCACAAAGAAAAAACCGGCACCTAAGGGTGAAGAGGATGGTCTGATATGACCCTTCTCCAATGATTCCTTGATATAAGACCGCATAGCGTCATGTTCAGGTACAGACAAGTTAAAAAGGCGACCCTTAGGGAATTTACTACCTGGCACTAATTCAATAGCGCAGTCATAGCTCCTATGGGGAGGTAAGGATGCAGATTTACTTTCGCTAAACACATCAGAAAAATCAAACAAAAAGTCAGGAACATCCTCAGCCTGGGGGGAGGCAGAAAAAACAGGAGTGTTGGTATTAACACATTGGCAGCCCCAACTGGTTACAGACACAGATTTCCAATCCAAAACAGGATTATGAGACTGTAACCAAGGGAAACCCAGCACGATAATGTCATGCAGATTATATAGAACCAAAAATTTGCAGCACTCCTGGTGATCAGGTTCAACCCTCATTATCACCTGAGTAGAAAACTGGGGTTTATTCTCAGCCAAAGGGGTAGAATCGATCCCAGTAGGGGAATAGACTTCTGTAGGGTATCAAGGGAAATCCACAACGTTTAGCAAAATCATAATCCATCAGGTTAATAGCTGCTCCAGAATCAACGAAAGCCTGAGCAGAAAATGAGGACAGAGAGCATATCAGAGTGACAGTTAATAAAAACTTAGTCTGAACACTACCCAAGACAACTGAGCGTGCAAAACGTCTTCCCCGCTTAGGGCAGACTGAAATAGCATGAGAGGCATCACCACAGTAGAAACATAACCCATTGCGCTTTCGAAACTCATGACGCTGTGCCCCAGACACCACTCCATCACACTGCATGGCTCAGCAGCTGGCTCACAAGGCAACACCACTCCACGCATACTTCTCCGCTCACGCAAACGTCTGTCAATTTGAATCGCTAATGACATAGAATCATTGAGACCAGAGGGGACAGGGAATCCCACCATAACATCCTTTACATTATCCGACAGACCCTTCCGGAAAAGGGCCGCCAAAGCGTCGTCATTCCATTTGGTCAGGACTGCCCACCTACGGAATCTCTGACAGTATAACTCAGCGTCATCAAGCCCTGATTTAATGCCAACAAGGCTTTTTCAGCTTGATCAGTGACATTAGGCTCATCGTACAATAACCCCAAAGCCTGAAAAAATGCATCAACATCACTCAAAACAGGATCCCCAGGTGTGAGGGAAAAAGCCCAATCCTGAGGATCGCCGCGCAGGAGAGAGATGACAATTTGAACCTGCTGCGCTGCGTTTCCTGAGGACTTAGATTTTAAGGCAAGAAACAATTTACAATTATTTTTGAAATTCTGAAACTTAGCTCGATCCCCTGAAAACAAATCTGGCATGGGATCCTAGGTTCCACAACAGGCAACCTAGCAAGATATGCAGCAATACTCCGAACCTCAGTGGCAAGCTGATCCACACGGCCAGACAACTGTGCAAACTCCATTGGGAGAAAAGATCCTCCCCAGCACCCAGAGATACAGAGGGAAAAAAAAAAAAAAAATGCAACAAACAGAAAAATATCTCTGACAACTTTTCTTCCTTCAAAATATTTTTTCCCTTCTGTGAGTACCAAACAATTTTTCAGGCCGGTGATACTGTTATGTTACGGTAGCTGAGGAGTGCAGGTAAAAAGGAAATACACCAGAGCAGTTGGAATCTATGAGATTGCAGTACCCTGACTAACCACCACAACTAGAGGCAGCCGTGGAGCGTTCCTACGTTGGTCCTAGACGCCTCGTCACAGCCTGAGAAACTAACTACACCTAAAGATAGAAATAGGAAAGCTATCTGCCCCGGAGCAGAACCCCAAAGATAATAGAAAGCCCCCAAACATGTAATGGCGGTTAGACAAGAGGAAATACACCAGAGCAGTTGGAATCTATGGGATTGCAGTACCCTGACTAACCACCACAACTAGAGGCAGCCGTGGAGCGTTCCTACGTTGGTCCTAGACGCCTCGTCACAGCCTGAGAAACTAACTACACCTAAAGATAGAAATAGGAAAGCTATCTGCCCCGGAGCAGAACCCCAAAGATAATAGAAAGCCCCCAAACATGTAATGGCGGTTAGACAAGAGGAAATACTGACACAGAAAGAAAATAGTATGAGCAAACGCTGGGGCCCAAACTATCTAAATAGAAAAGGATAGGAAGGGTACTTACTGCAATCCCAGAAAACCCTGAAAAACACCAACTCTACTAATTTCAAAATCACCTGAGATCACACGACCTCTACCACCTAAATTAGTTCTCTGGTGTAACAAAAACAGCAGCCACTGAAAAAACTGCAAAAAGCAAAAGTACAAAACACAGTGGCTGAACTAAACTGAGAGGGCAGAAGCCCCCGGAGGGGACCCTGAAGGCCCCCACAGAAGTGCAGGACAAAATGCAAAAATATAGCAAATACACAAAATAAGAAATTGTCTTATCTGATAGCAGGAGATGCAGACACGACACAGCAGGCTACAAGGGAAACTGGAAAGAAGGATTCAGACCAGAACAATTGATCACCGGCAACCCTGATGGGAAAATGATTCCCTTAAATAAGACCAATCAGTAACACCTGATTCCCAATCCTCACTAGTACCGCTTGTAACCACCAGAGGGAGCCTCTGCTCAGAACTCATCTCAAACCCATTCACAACAGATATCGCTGTGTGTGACATTCAGCGACGATCAGCCCCCCTGCTGGGTATCGCTGATCGTCGCTGAATGTCCTGGACATTTTTTTGATCGCTGCTCTCCAGCTGACAGGCACGCATCGCTGCGTGTGACAGGCGGGAGACCAGCGATCCGCTGGTAACCAAGGTACACAGCGGGTTTCCAGGCGCGGGGCTGCGCCTAGAAACCCGCTGTGTACCTTGGATACCAGCGCCCTGCATCAGGGCGCTGGTATCCAAGGTACACTGCGGGTAACTAAGCGATGTTACCCGCAGTGTCGCTTGTACTGATCGCTGCCTGAGCTGCCTGTTTGGCAGCTCAGCAGCGATCATGTAGCGATACACCAGCGATCCTGATAAGTGCATATCGTTGTCGGGATCGCTGGTGTATCGCTATGTGAGACCCAGGCTTAACCCCATCAAAAGCTATGGCGTATAGGTACATCATAGGTCGTGTATCCCCTTTGAAGCGCTATCTGGCGCTGAGTCAGCATCTTTTCTAGCACAACAGCTGATTTGATCTCCCATGGAGACTAATGAAGCAAGTAAACAGTGGAAAAATATGTTTTTAAAAATAAAAGTTCAACTCACCCACCTTTTGCCCCATGCAGAATAAAACAAAAAAAACCACATACATATATTTGGTATCGCTGCATCCAGAATTGCCCGATCAATATAAAAAAAGAATTAAACCGATCGGTCAATCTAAACGCAAGAATTTAGGGTTTTTTATGCATTGCTGCAAGATTGCAATAAGATGCAATAATGGGCTATCAAAATATCATATCAACACCAAAGCGGTATCAAAAATAAAAACTTCAGCTCAGCGAGCAAAAAATAAGCCCTCACACAGCCCCTGAACAAATAAAATGGAGACGCTACTGCTCTCAGAAAATGGCGCCACTTTTTTTTTTATCTAATGAATTTTTTTTCACCACATAAAAAAGGCCCTAGACATGTTTGGTGTCTACAAACTCGTAATGACCTGGAGAATCATAATGGCAGCTCAGTTCTAGCATTTAGTGGACATGGGAAAAAAACAAACAATTGTGGCGTTCAACTTTTTTAGCAATTTCACTGCACAGTATATGGTAAAACCAATGGTGTCATACAAAAGTGCAACTCATCCCGCAAAAAACAAGCCCTCACACCGCCATACTGACGGAAGAATAAAAAAGTTATGGCTCTGGGAAGAAGGGGAGCAAAAAACGGAACACAAAACCGCAAGGGTTAATAACTTGAGCTCACCCCTTAAAATCTTGTAGGTGAGGTTGGGGTAATGTTTAACCCCTTACAAATCACCTGCAGCCCCAAACAAATAAATTGGAGAAAACGGCCCCATGTCCCTGTGTGCACAGACGGTAAGGCCGGGAGCGCACGATCCGGAAGTCCCGGTGCTTACACCGCAGGCGGATATATACTGCGCAGGCGGCGAGTCCTGTGATTCCACTTCTGACCACGCGGACGCTGAGTCACCAGCGCGTCCCGGCCGTCAGCTGACCCCAACAGCGTCACGTGAGGAGTATGCCGGCTGTGGGTGGGGCCTGCCGGGGGACAGTCATATAGGCAGGGTGCCGCCGCCGCACCCGGTCTATAGCGCCCTACTCCTGCCGCTGCCGTCATGTCTGTCCTCCCGCCTCTGTTCGACTACATTGACAGTCACCAGGAAGTCTACGTGAAGGTAATGCCCCGCTTTGGGGGAGGGGAGAGCTGCTGTGCATTGCTGCAGGGAGCTCTTCCAGCAGGTGCACGTTCCCTGCCGCTGTGCCCCAGAGGTGCACTGTGTCCCCCAGAGGTGCACTGTGTCCCCCAGAGGTGCACTGTGTCCCCCAGAGGTGCACGGTGTCCCCCAGCTGCCATAACTCCCTGTATGGGGCCTGGAGCTGGGACTGGCGGACTATTCATGGCCTCTGGGAGAGTCTGTAGGATCTCTGCTTGCTGCTAGTGAAGGAAAACTCTCACTGTAAAAGGGATTTTTTCTTCATCTTATTTTTTTGCTTATTCATTGTTGCTGGGATAAGTAATAAAATCAGCTGCTACTGACCCCTCACCCACCCGCTCCTGGTGTCCTGTTATTGTCACCAGTGCTGCAGCCATTCACTTTGCTCAGTGGTGGATGGCAGAAACCTCTAAGGCCAGTGATTGGTGCAGCGCTGTGGACATGAAGTCACCAGTTAATACCTTAATCTGTCACTGAGCAGTGGAGGGCGAGTACTGGCTGACTTTATTTTCTTAATGACCTGGCTTTGCTGGCATGTGGTGTGGTGTGTCTTGGGCGTGCTGTAGGGGTGGCTGGCTTGGCCGTGCTGTAGGGTGGTTGTCTTGGCACCGTGCTGTAGGGGTGGGCTGGCTTGGCACCGTGCTGTAGGGGTGGGTTGTCTTGGCACTGTGCTGTAGGGGTGGGCTGGCTTGGCACCGTGCTGTAGGGGTGGGCTGGCTTGGCACCGTGCTGTAGGGGTGGGCTGGCTTGGCACCGTGCTGTAGGGTGGGTGGCTTGCGGCTGTAGGTGGCTGGTCTAGGGGTGGGCTGGCTTGGCACCGTGCTGTAGGGGTGGCTGGCGGCGTAGGTGGGCTCTTGGCGCCGTGCTGTAGGGGTGGGTGCTTGGCCGTGCTGTAGGGGTGGGCTGGCTTGGCCCGTGCTGTAGGGGTGGGCTGGCTTGGCCGTGCTGTAGGGGTGGGCTGGCTTGGCCGTGCTGTAGGGTGGGCTGCTTGGCCGTGCTGTAGGGGTGGGCTGGCTTGGCGCCGTGCTGTAGGGGTGGGCTGGCTTGGCCCGTGCTGTAGGGTGGGCTGGCTTGGGCCGTGCTGTAGGGGTGGCGGCTGTGCCGTGCGTAGGGGTGGGCTGGCTTGGTGCCGTGCTGTAGGGGTGGGCTGGCTTGGCGCCGTGCTGTAGGGGTGGGCTGCTGGTGCCGTGCTGTAGGGTGGCTGGCTTGGGCCGTGCTGTAGGGTGGGCTGGCTTGGTGCCGTGCTGTAGGGGTGGGCTGGCTTGGTGCGTGCTGTAGGGTGGGCTGGTTGGGCCGTGCTGTAGGGTGGGCTGGCTTGGTGCCGTGCTGTAGTGGTGGGCATGGCTTGGTGCCGTGCTGTAGTGGTGGGATGGCTTGGTGCCGTGCTGTAGGGGTGGGTGGCTTGGCGCCGTGCTGTAGGGTGGCTGGCTTGGCGCCGTGCTGTAGGGTGGGCGGCTTGGCGCCGTGCTGTAGGGGTGGGCAGGCTTGGCGCCGTGCTGTAGGGGTGGGCAGGCTTGGCGCCGTGCTGTAGGGGTGGCGCTTGGCGCCGTGCTGTAGGGGTTGGGCTGGCTATTCTTCTCTACACGAGAGTCCATTACAGTTTAGGCCTCTTTCACACTTCAGTCGTGCGACGTCAGTCAAAATCCGTCAAAGCGTCAAAAAAACGGATCCGCTTTTTTTTTTTTTTGCGGATCCGCTTTTTTCCCATTGACTTGCATTAGTGATGGATTATGACGGATGTGCGTCCGTTCGATCCGTGAAATGACGGATCCGTCATTTTGGCGTCCATCGGTTCCTGACAACGTCCACTGCAACGTTTTTTGTGTGCATCGAAAAGGCAGACCATGACGGATCTGCCGATTTGCATAATGGACGCCTATGGGTGGCGGATCCTTCTTGATCCGTTTTTGGCGGAATCCGCCAGCGTAACTGTTCTTCTCTGCAAAAAGTGCCAAAACCCATTCTGGAGTCTCTCTCTTACTCTCTCTTACTCTCTCTTACTCTCTCTTACTCTCTCTTACTCTCTCTTACTCTCTTACTCTCTCTTACTCTCTCTTTCTCTCTCTCTTTCTCTCTCTTTCTCTCTCTCTCTCCTTTCTCTCCTCTTTCTCTCTCTTTCTCTCTCTTTCTCTCTCTCTCTCTCTCTCTCTCTCTCTCTCTTTCTCTCTCTTTCTCTCTCTTTCTCTCTCTTCTCTCTCTCTTTCTCTCTCTTTCTCTCTCTTTCTCTCTCTTTCTCTCTCTTTCTCTCTCTTTCTCTCTCTTTCTCTCTCTTTCTCTCTCTCTCCTCCGTTCCGGACATTCGCAATGCATTTTCCGGGTTCAAAAGTTCACAACGGATCCGCCTTAAAATCGGATCCGTTGCATCCGTTTTTGCACTTTTCTGGCGTATCCGTTTTTTTCACCCTTTGGCGGATTTTAACTGATGCCAAACGACTGAAGTGTGAAAGAGGCCTTATTCATCGTTCGCTCAGCCTTAGGCCTCCAAGTACAGTGTATAGATTTAAGAGCATTTTTGGCATTGTACCTTTCACAGAGATTAGCAGAATGGGTGGCAATCCAAAGTGTTTCAGCCTGGCCGGAGAAGAGGGGAGAAATCAAGAAAATGATGGAAGTGGCTGTCAAGGAGATTGAACGTTTGGGCGGCTCTGCAGAGCTGGTGGACATCGGGAAGCAAAAGGTGAGGATATGTAATCTCTCATAAGAGAGAATCTGGCAGATTATGTAAATTACACCAGACAAACTCTAATCAGTGTCAACATAGTGTGATCTTATTCTCTCAATTTCTCCATAGTCAGTGCGGAAATCTGACTGCACTCGGTTGTCATCCAAATGCAGTCCGATTATTTCCACGCACTGATTGACTTGCATGACTGATATAGCTGATCGAATTCTGGCATACAGATATATAATTTTTCTTTCCTTGGGTAAGTTAAAAATCGAACATGTGCATGGCTCTGTAGAGTAACATTACAACATCGGATGGAGTGCAGTCCGATGCTTTGTCTGATCACACTCGGGCCGCTAATATGGCCGTCTGCACGAGCCCTTTTGATGAGCTGTGCAATTAATTTCTCATTGAATATGCCGGGCTTCTCGCTTAAAGGGGTATTCCGTTAGGTTGCTATGCATCTCTCAACTAGTGTACGGTGGCTCAGTGGTTAGAACTGTTACTTTGCAGCGCTGCAGTCCTGGGTTCATATCCTACCAATGACCCATTTCTTTGCTGGCAGCAAGACAGCTGCTAGGACTTTCAGGACTTTTTGCACTGCTGAAAATCAGACAGCTGAGCACTTGGCTGTCTTTCTGTGTCCAATGGCATAGGCTGCATCAGGATGCATGTGCAGCCTTCTGTTGTATTAAACTGAACCTAGCCACAGTCTGCAGCCAGGAGTAAATGAGGAATTCACCTTTCTTCCTGGCAATTGCTGTGGATTCCAGTGGTGAGACCCACACCAGAACCCACTCAGTATGGTCCTATCTCTAAAGTAAAACCTCTGTGCCCACAGGCCTCAGCAGTTGTGGGCAGAGTAGGACCCAGGTCTGACTGTTTATACACCTGCCCCTGAAAAGTCTTCACATACATATATATGACCAAATCTAACTTTCCACGGGCAGGTGTGTAAACGGTCAGACCTGGGTCCTGCTCTGCCCACATCTATTGAGGCCGGTAGTCACATGTAGAGAGGTTTTACTTTAGAGAAAGTACCATCCTGAGTGGGTTCAGGTAGGATGGCTTATATGCTTTTTGATCAAAACAGCATCAACTAAGTGCTCCATGTTATTTACTATTGACTTATTTACTGCAGGGTATTTATTTTTTATCCTAGGGTATGTTTGTTAATGGCCACGGTGTGACTGTGTACCTGCTCCTGGCACTTGTATCAATATGTGCTCCAGATCATTTCTTTGGTGTTGATTTTAATATTCGCCGATCAGTCTGTAGAATTGTCGATAACTTCTATCATGCCTTTATCTCCTCTGTCTGCTTATCCAGCATAGCTGTAATCTCTGCGCACCATAGGCCTTTGTGCAAATCAATTCAAATTTCCGTATAGATGAGAACTACACCGCCCTGCGCTGATTACCTTATCAATGTAACCCTCTGGATATTTGCCCTACACATTCACTCGGTGTAATAGACTTGTTTTACTGCCAGTTTTGCAATTGTCCTTCTATAAACTGACTGTGCCTGTCATTGGGAGCAATTATTTACTATTGGCATGTAAAAGTGGGTCACTGCAGTCTGTTGGGTACAGTCATCTTAAGATGCCAGGGAGACACCCTTATTTCAAAATGTAAAGCGACAGCACACCATCAGCTTTTGTGTTCAATTAAAACTAAAGAACAATTCTACCGTACATTATTGGAATCCTAGTAGTTTACTTATGGTTCTAATTATGTAGAGCCTTGTGTCCATACCAGACCCCTGGGACTATAGCACTACCAACTGAGCTTTTTATGTATCGAGCATGAAGAACTCCAGGTGGTACAGTTGTGCTGCCTTAAGAGGTTTGGGCATGGTGCTATTTTATTACTGGGTGTTCCTGTCTCGACTCGTGTGAGAAGATGGACATAATTTTATCAATAAGTAGGCAGCTGACAAACTCCTCTTTCTCTAAAATCGGGTCCTCCAGCACCGATGGTATATGGCAGTGAACCCCAACCTTTCTGACCTTGAGAGCCACATTCAGCTTAGAGAGAGGGTTGTGAACCACATAAAGCTCCCACCCCCCTCAAAGTAGTGTCACCAAAGCTTTTCCACATAAATCACTCCAAAGAAGTACACTGAGATCCAGGGGTTCCCACAATTCCCCTCTTCAGTATTCTCCCAACAAACTGTCGCATCCAGCTTCAAGAACTTCCTCTAACAGGTAGTATCATCCTCCAGTGTACCGTACCTAAATCATCTCTAAACCCCAAGACCAGTATATGTGCATCCAGATCTGCTCTTCTGTGCAGGGCTACTCACAAAATTCACCATTTTGAAATGTTCTTTTGATACCTGTTTGGTAGACTAGGAGCTAATGCACCAAGCTGGCAGACAGTCGCGAGCCACAATTCGTGGGACCGCGAGCCACATGTGGCTCCCGAGCTACAGGTTGGGCATCCCTGGTATATAGTATCCCCTATCATTTATTAAACTCGGCCATAGATAAGATTGTTGGCCGGTCCTAAAGATTTTAGGTGGGGTCTGCTGAGATTTGGCCAAATGGACAGATATGGATTTTTCCTTGTGACAAATGTGGTTGGCGCTCTCGCCATACCTTTTTATAGATGTACCATGGAAGTTCTGCAGTGCCGGTGGTTTGTGGGAATAGGGAAGGTGATTGTTTGCTGTGTGATTTGTCCAGAAGCCATGATTACAAGCTGAAAGTATCACATAGATGTACCTGATCTATTAATATAGATCTTTATTTTTTATACAATGTTTGTCCTAGCTCCCAGATGGCTCAGAAATCCCTCTGCCTCCCATTGTTTTGGGCAAACTGGGCTCAGATCCTGGTAAGAAGACGGTGTGTGTGTACGGACATCTGGATGTCCAGCCGGCAGCTCTGGAAGATGGATGGGACAGCGAGCCCTTTGTCTTGGAAGAAAGAGATGGTGAGCACCACAGTTCTTATTGTTTCCCTGACATGGTCCTTTAAAAATGGTGATCAGGAAAATGATTGTGCAACTGCAAAATAACAGGAAGCTCCAAAGTTTCATTTCCTTTAGGGTATTTTTTCTTCACAGAAATAGCTAATCCTACTACCTTTTGCCGACATAGTGTTGTAATGAGGTTGGGGGAACCATGACAAATAACAGACTGGGGGAAGCATGAATTGCTGGGACAGCACATCCAAAGATCAAATGACTGCATTTTTTTCATATAGTCACATTTTGCAGTTCTGTCATTTTTTTGGTGTCTGGTTTCTACTTGCTATGTGTATATTTATGCTGCCAGCAAATAAAATTACTCTAGTTAGACCCATTGTCAAAATTAAAGGATCCACACACATCACCTCATATAGCTTTACCTCTTCATAACCTCTGAACATCATTTTGACAAATGCCTCCTTATATCCTGGCTCCTGCAACCATGCACAGTGGGGAGATTTTTGCTCTTACTTTGTTTAAATAGAAAAAAAGTTTACTTTTTACTAAATCGGTGGTCGCAACATATTACGTGGTTGAAATTGTTAATTACTATATTCTGACATTTCCAAAGCAGGAATTATCATTGTCTGTTCAGCTCATAAATATTTATTCTGTAGTATTTGCCCATTCTTGTCAAGATCTGTTTAAAAACAAAACACAGATCTTATCAAGAATGGGGACATATATTAGAGAATAAACATTTATGAGCTGCGTGGATCATGATGATTCCTTGTTTGGAAATGTCAGAATATGATTTGATAATCTAACTGGACTAGTTGGCTGAAGTTAATACCGCAGTTACTCAGTTGATCCTCACTATTTTTTTTTTAATCCTGTTAATTAACTAGTAATGAGATCTGTGTTTTCAGGATGAGTTATGAGGCTGGTGCATTCGGGTCGCAGACAGTCTGTTCATTGCAGTCCATACTTGGAATGTGGAAAACTGGCCTTCTGCTAATTTTGATAGGTGTTAACTTGGGATCAATCTTGAGGAGGCAATCACCTCATCTTCCCTTCTCTCCTTCCAGCTTGCTAGAGGAACAGACCAATCCTGAAGATTGACAGTTCAGATTAGCAGCATGGTTGATCCTCTGGTGGGACAGTTTACTCTACCATAGGCAGCTTTTCTTCTGCAGCTTCAGAACAGCTCTTGTAAACTCCACACTCTTTTCCTAAAGGCCCCGTCTCACATAGCGAGATCGCTGCTGAGTCACAAGTTTTGTGACGCAACAGCGATCTCACTATGTCTGACACGTACCAGCGATCAGGCCCCTGCTGTAAATCGCTGGTCGTGTCAGAAATGCCAGGACTTTTTTTTGATCGCTGGTCTCCTGCTGGCCAGCGATCAGCTGGTAACCAAGGTACACATCGGGTTTCCAGGCGCGGGGCTGTGCCTGGAAACCCGATGTGTATGTTGGATACCAACGTGCTGCTGCAGGGGAGCTGGTAACCAAGGTACACAGCTGGTTTATTCGAAGCCATGACAGCACCCAACGAGAGAGGGGATCCGCCCAGGAAACCTACAGATACAAAAGGGCGGCACCTCTCCCACGCACCAGTTGGTTTCTTGTTCCTGGAGGACGGGAAGCCTACAGATGAAGTTCTTCCTCGTTTTCCCAGGCCGGCCGGTCGACCCAGGTAGCGAGTAGTCTCCTACCTCGACCTGGTGCGGGGACCCCTGGAGCGCCACGGTGGGCCCGGGCAGGGCTCCACGGCAGTGTGGGAAGCGGCGTCCGGAGGATCCCGTCTTCTGGCCAGCGTAGCAGGTAAGTATGGCCATCCCCCTCCTGGATACTCGTTCTCCTCCCTGGGCGGCTGAAGGTGCTGCCGACCTGTTTGTGTGGCGCTGGCGCGGGGGTGAGCGTCGGGGGGAACTCCTGGCCTGGTTCGGCGCCTCTGCGCCTTCTCTGACGCGTCCCTGCGGGCTTCCAGTGAGGACGGGGGTGACGCGTGGCGGGGGGACCGGAAGTCGGGTGCCGGCCGGCGTTTCCTCCCCTCTGCGTCGCCGAATTACACAGCTGACGGAGCGGTCAGGTCAGAGGGCTCTGGGGGCACGAGCGCTGCAGTTAGGGAGGGGAGGCGGGTTAGACCTGGAGGGGGAGGGGCGAATCGCTGGCACCCAATGCTGCTGTACCGGATATCCGGGGTTAAAAGGGGCCTGCCCAGCTGCACAGACGCTTCTGATCCAGCATGGAGGGGTCAGAAGCTCCCTCAGAGCAGCAGAGCCTGCATGTCGAGCAGGAAACTCGCTCTAGGACGCAGCCAGTGAAAACGAAAGGACATGGATCCGTCCGTAGAGGTTCCTCCAGGGCAGTGGAGGCATCATCATCACCCGGTCCCCCCGTGATCCGGTACCTATTACTGCTGGCGGGTAAGAGGATCTTCGTGAAAGTATACCCGATGATGCAGTTTATTCCTCCCTTGTGTTTCCTTTATCAGGGAAAAAAGTGTGCAGGAAAATCGAAACATAGGGAATGTGCCCTCTGCAGTCAGCCCCTGCCTGACGCCTATCCCAAAAGGTTGTGTCAACCTTGTGTTCAGCAGACGGTAGGGGAGAATAATATAGGGGTGGTCATTAGTCCTTATCAAAACAGGGCAATGCCTTACAAATCTTCCCCACACTCCCTGCAGGTAGCTGAAGAAACTCCGGACTTCACTTCAAACCTGAGGGATATGATTAGAACAGAGATGAAGGCCATTTCTAGAGGAGAATCATCTAAGTCAAAAAGGTTGAGGATCTCGGACTCAGATTCTCCAGTCAGGCCTAACAAAGGCGAACATTTGCTTAGGTCCACTTCATCGTCTCCTTCGCACTCATCTTCCTCTTCGGAAGAAGAGTCCACCAGATTTTGTTTTCCCCTAGATCACATGGATAAACTGGTCAGAGCGATAAAATCCACCATGGGGATAGAGGACTCTAGGCCTGAGAAGTCTGTACAGGACTTTATGTTCAGGGGATTAGACCCGAAAAAACATAGGTCTTTTCCCTTAAATAATTCTATCAAAAATTTGATCAATAAGGAATGGAAAAAGCCAGAAAAAAGGGGTTCAGTTGCCCCAACATTCAAGCGCAGATACCCCTTTGAAGATTTAGCGGTAGATAGGTGGGACAAAGCCCCAAAACTAGATGCCGCAGTAGCTAAGGCCTCTAAGAAATCCTCTATACCCTTTGAGGATATGGGAAGCCTGAAAGATCCGCTGGACAAAAAAGCTGACTCTTTCCTGAAAGGTACTTGGGAAATGTCAGCGGGAGCTCTGAGACCAGCAGTGGCTGCCACTTATACGGCTAGATCCGTGATGGTCTGGTTGGATCAGTTAAAATCTCAGATGGAAGAAGGGACCTCCCGAGATACGATGATAAAATCCCTTCCGATTATTCAGAATGCTGCAGCCTTTTTAGCGAATTCTTCCGCCGACTCTGTAAGGATGGCGGCCAGGGCTGCGGGACTATCTAATGCAGCACGAAGGGCACTATGGCTCAAATGTTGGCCGGGTGACATTCAGGCCAGATCCCGTCTCTGTTCTATCCCTTGTGAGGGCGAATACTTATTTGGCCCTGTCCTAGATGAACTCTTGGAGAAGGCAGGGGATGATAAGAAAAAATTCCCTAGTATTCCAAATCCCTCATATAGACGTCCCTTCGGCAGAAAATGATTCAATCGCAGAAGGTCGTCCAGAGAGCGAGGTACATGCAAAGATAGAAAGAGGAAAAGTACGGGATACATGTTCAGAGGCCCGTCTCGAGATGTCAAGAAGACTTCCAAATGACTAGCGGCTCCGGTGGGAGGTAGACTGTCGGCCTTCTACCCAGCCTGGTCCAGAATCTCCAACAGCAGTTGGATTTTGAACCTGGTGGCTTCAGGACTTAAGCTAGAATTTTCTGAGTTACCTCGAGATACCTTTAAGATCACCCCCATCCGGTCCTCTATAGCAGAACAGACCGTGCTGGAGGCAGAAATTCTAGATTTACGCCATAAAGAGGTTCTGGTACAGGTACCTGCAATGGAAAGGGGCAGAGGCTTTTACTCCCCTCTATTTTTAGTCCAGAAGCCGGACGGCTCCTTCAGGACGATAATTAATTTAAAAGCCTTGAACAAATTCTTGATAATACGGCCATTTAAAATGGAAACAGTAAATTCCACAATAAAATTATTGTTTAAAAACTGTTTTATGGTAGTATTGGACTTAAAAGATGCCTATTACCATGTTCCCATCAGTGTAACCCATCAGCGTTTCCTTAGAGTGGCAGTATGGTTGGAAGGCTCGCTGCAACATTTTCAATATAAGGCCCTACCTTTCGGTCTTGCAGTTGCCCCTCGAGTGTTTACAAAAATCATAGCAGAAGTGATGGCCCACCTACGGGAATCTAACATCCTGATAGTTCCCTACCTCAATGATTTCCTGATTATAGGAAAAACAGCGGACCACTGTCAGGAACAATTAGATAAAGCAGTATCTGTTCTAGAACAGTTGGGATGGCTACTAAATATTGCAAAATCTTGTTGCAGCCGATCCAAGTACAACAGTTTTTGGGCCTAACTTTGGATTCCCAGAAACAAGAGTGCCGACTTCCAACTGACAAAATAATACGCCTGCACTATCAGATCCTAAATGCCTCCAATAACCCCACCATGTCGCTTAGGAAAGCCATGTCCTTGTTGGGCTCTCTTTCCGCCTGCATCCCTACAGTACAATGGGCACGGTTTCATACTAGGGCTTTACAAGCTGAGGTCTTGCATTACGATAAAAAGCCTAGGAAACCGCCTAGAGAGCCGACTAACTTTATCCCGGGCCACAATTAAGTCCTTAGAATGGTGGCTGGATAATCGTAACCTATCCAAAGGGGTGCCATGGGAGTATGATATAACCAGAGTAGTCACCACGGATGCTAGTCCCACTGGTTGGGGGGCTCATATGTCTGATTCTGTAGTGCAGGGTTTATGGCAGCATCATCAGATAGACATGTCCTCTAACATGAAAGAGCTTACGGCAGTAGAATTGGCGGTTAAAAGACTCCTCATTTATCTACAGGGTCATCACGTATGGATTTTGTCCGACAATCAGGTTGCGGTAGCCTATATCAACCAGCAGGGAGGCACTCGTTCTGGTCCTTTCATGCGAGTGTCAGAACGTCTGTTCCATCTGGCAGAAAGACATTTTCTATCCTTAACAGCATTGCATATAAGAGGAGAGGAAAACACCACCGCAGACTTTTTAAGCCGCCACCTTCTAAGACAAGGGGAATGGTCGCTAAAGAGCGTCATCTTCAACAGGATCATGCGCAGATGGGGGCAACCAGACATAGACCTTTTTGCCACCAGAAGGAATCGGAAAGTAGAACAGTTCTGCTCCCTAAACCCCAGAGAAAACCCGCTGGCAGTGGATGCCTTTTTAATACAATGGGATTTTTCTCTGGCTTATGCCTTTCCCCCCTTGTCTCTGATTCCTCTGGTAGTCAGAAAGATCAGGAAGGACAAAGCGAATGTGATCTTAGTAGCGCCCTTTTGGCCCAAGAGAACGTAGTTCTCGAGCCTCAGGACCATGTCAGTAACCGACCCATGGATTTTTCCGGACATTCCAGATCTTCTGTCCCAGGGTCCAGTGTTCCATCCTCAAGTGGCTGGCCTGCATCTGACGGCGTGGAATTTGAGCGGTCGTTGTTGTTAGATAGGGGTTTTTCTCAGGAGTTGATTAATACCCTTCTTAAAAGTAGGAAAGAAGTAACAACAAAAATCTATGCCAGGACCTGGAAGAAATTTTTACAGGTCTCAGGAGTTACGGCTAGAGAATCAGTTCCGATATCTCAGATCCTGGAGTTTCTACAAAAAGGGTTAGATATGGGTCTTTCCACCAGTACCCTCAAAGTACAGGTTTCTGCCCTAGGAGCCCTTTTTCACTGTAACATAGCTAGAAACTATTGGGTCAGTAGATTTATCAAGGCAGCAGCAAGATCAAGACCTGTATTCAGGAATATGTTTATGCCTTGGGATTTAAACTTAGTACTCACGGCTATGACAGAGTCTCCATTTGAACCCATCTCAGTTGCCTCGATCAAAACCCTTTCTCTCAAGGTAGCTTTTTTGGTGGCTTTAACATCAGCTCGAAGGGTGAGTGACATCCAGGCACTCTCTAGACTTCTTCCATATACACAAATTCAGGACGATAGGGTGATACTTAGGGCTGATCCAGCATACCTGCCAAAGTGGCATCTACCTTTCATAGATCCCAGGAGATAATTCTACCATCATTTTTACCTAATCCTAGTAACCAAAAAGAAGAGAAACTCCATACCTTAGACGTGAGGAGATGTCTCTTAGAGTATCTAGCTATTACTGATCCCTGGAAAAAAGATAATGCCTTATTCATTTCTTTCCAAGGTCCCAGAAAGGGCCTTAGAGTATCAAAGGCCACACTAGCTAGATGGATCAGGGAAGCTATTGCATTAGCATACACCTCAAAAGGCAGGCCGGCACCAGAAAAACTGAGGGCACATTCTACTCGAGCCATGGCAACCTCGTGGGCGGAAAGGTCGGAAGTCTCCATCGACCAGATATGTAAGGCCGCCACTTGGTCCTCTCCAAGCACTTTCTACAATCATTATAGATTAGACTTGGGTGCTTCCTCTGATCTCTCCTTTGGGATAAGGGTGCTGCAGGCTGTAGTCCCTCCCTGAGTAGTTATTACTCTCTGTAATTCTCTCGTTGGGTGCTGTCATGGCTTCGAATAAAGTCTAAGTTACTTACCGTTAATGGTATTTTTCAAAGACCATGACAGCACCCCTTATATTCCCTCCCTTTATCTTATCAATGCGCACTTCTTCCTCTTATAAAGTTTCACATAAAATGATACGCAATAATGTTGTATAGAGCTTGTGATTGTCATTAACCTTGGTGGTCCTCTTGTGCTCTGTAAACCAACTGATGCGTGGGAGAGGTGCCGCCCTTTTGTATCTGTAGGTTTCCTGTTCCTGAAGGGCGGATCCCCTCTCTCGTTGGGTGCTGTCATGGTCTTCGAAAAATACCGTTAACGATAAGTAACTTAGAATTTCCAGGCACCGCGCAGCGCCTGGAAACCTGATGTGTACCTTGGTTACCAGCTCCCTGCATCAGCGGACTGGTATCCAACGTACACTGCGGGTTACTAGGCGACGTTACCCGCAGTGTCGCTGTCCTGATCACTGCCTGAGCTGCCTGTTTGGCAGCTCAGCAGCGATTATGTAGTGATACACCAGCGATCCTGACAAGTGCATATCGTTGTCGGGATCGCTGGTGCGTCGCTATGTGAGACGGGGCCCTAAGAGATTGACCACCAGTCAAAGACTGTAGAGGTGGCAACCTAGACAATGAGCTGTAAACTATCAAATTAAAAATCTTCCCTTGTGACGAATTGGGAGGAATTTTAATAAGTTAATTACAAAGTTGTTTTTTGTTTTTACGAGCGCTTAACAATTTTAGCTATTTAGCATCCTGCTAACATTGACTTGGGGGAAAAAAAGGCTGCTTGCCTGGTCAGGAATAGTAGTGTTTTGGACGCAGTGTATTTTTGCTGTGTCCAAAATGCTGTGTTCTACATTACATTCACAGGGGTTGGGATTTATAGGAATCCCAAGGCCACTGTACTTTTTAACGCTGCATAAACTCGCCTGCGGTGCGGGTTTCCGAGCCGCAGGGTGTCCATTTCTGTAGTGGGGACCCCTAGTCTCCTGTGTATTTTCCCCAATAGACTGTCATTAGATGCAGTAAATCTGCATAGTTCCAAAAGTCAAGTGCGTAATGTAGAACGCAGAGTTTAGGACGCAGCTAATACACTGCGTCCAAAATGCTACTATTCCTGATCGTGGGCATGCAGCCTAAATGACAAAAACATGATTTTTTTAATTATTTTTTTTCTCTATACTGACATCTATAGAAAACACTAAATCCTGATGCTTTTTAGGTGGGATAAACATGGGGGAAATAAATGTGTAAAAAGCCACAAAATATAGCATTTATATTTTTCTGCAGAAAAAATGCAACCTCCCTTCCTCATTCAAGGTTGAAGTCACAAATGGAACATTTATTGCAGGACTTTCTGCGATAGTCACATCTCAATGTGGTTTACAGAAGACCATTTGCTTGCTCCAAAAACAAGGGAATGGAATTAGTGGATTTTGATTCAGACATTTCTGTCTGAATCAAGTGCTGGTATTAAGGTTCCGTTTTGGCAGAGGTATATCTTAACTGCCATTAAAATTGTTCAAAGTTTTCATCCACTGGAGTGCCAAGTTTCCTTGCTGAAGATCTAGGTTTTCTGGCACATGGTGCAGGAATTCAGTTTACCCCCTCCCAAGTACATATGCAATTTGTACACTTCACGTGCCAATAAGCTGCTCTCCCTAATTCTCTCAATGTTCAGTGAAAAACTGAGAGAAGCAGGAAGAAAATGAAAATCGCATAGTAGTGAAGTGGCCATGTGATGACTGCTGGAACCTGCAAGCTAAGCTGAATCCTGACAGTGAGGATATGACACGCTGTTATGATTGGGTATAGGACTTCATTTTATAATTAAAGGGCTTTTCCCTTGCCTATGGCAAGAGTGTAGTCATGTGAGCGCAAGTGTGCGATTTGTATACTTCTGACCACATTCTGATTAGATGTATCCAATCTTGCTCAATTCATTTTCATGGAGTGAAGCAACGCATGTATAGTTGGCATGTGACCACATTTATGTAAATCGCCGGCAACAGAGAATCCTGACAGCATGCAGTGCGCACTCTGAGAATTCAGAAGTCTGCAGTCATAGAATGGTTGCAGACTCACACAAACTTGGGCAACCCCTTTAATGCTAGCATAAATAAAAAACTTATTAAACCTTAACTTGTCAGTCGGCACAACACTTCATTAAGTGTATCACATAACGACCATCAGTACATGTTAAATTAATTGTAATGTCAGGTCAGACCCATACACATTTGTATTGCATGAACCAACAACTCCCAATATGTCTTTAACAATGGTATTGAGATACTGGGAGTTGTTGCTATCTTTCATCTTCAGGCTGCGAACCATACAGGAACCACAGTACTGATGAGAATTGGTCAGTATAAAAAATAACTCTTACATCCAGTTACATTTATAGATGATTGCCCTTCACAATATTCCCTGTACAAAATATGACCCCCACACTTTCCCTCTTATGACCTATACACACTTTTCCTTTCCATACTGGGCCACCCTTTCACACTGTCTCCCCCCTCCCCCCGCCCCCTATAGGGCCCAGTCTCTATTCTTTGCCTGCTCATCACAGTCCCCCCTCCTTGGTATACTGTCCCCTCCTGGCTGTGCCCTTACACTGTCTGCCCATTCACCATACTGTGTCTGCACTTATCCCCCAATACGGTTTCCTCATACATGTCACTCATTGCCTCCCTTTCTCCTAATACTGTGTCCCCAAACTGTGTCCACCCCGTTTCACTAATTCTTTGGTGTCTCCATCTCCGCTAGAGTACCTACAACCAATCTTGTTTGCGCGCAAGCGAATGACATCAGTACTATGATCACATCACATGACCTGATCACTCTGGTGACGCATCTGAAAGCTGTGAGTACAGTTGATCACTGGGTTCTGACGTGCTGCACCTTGTTTAACCTTGGACCACCACCGCCTCAGTTAGCTCGATGGCAACCAACCTCCGCCCCCTACTCTTGGTTGCGCCTGGGGCACATGCCCCACCTTATCCCCCTAGATGCGCCTTCAACAGTCTCATATATGCCCATAAGGCTGACTAGCTCGGGTCAGGAGTCCTGCGGCCGATTGTAATATATTGATTTGTTAGGCTGTGAAACACAGATGTGTGACATGTACCTTGGGGATTGTTTACATGACTGTATTTTCAGTCTGAGTGCTGTTCATGGAAAAACAGACAGCGCTCGGACCAATATTATTCAATGGGGCAGTGCAAATGAGCGTGTTCTTTTTGTTTTTGTTTTTTTTTGTTTGTTTTTTTGTTCCCCCCCCCCCCATTCTGAAAAAAAAATTGTACCGACCTGAAGCGAGTTCTGTAAGTATATATGTATATCAGTAGAATGGCTGTGCATGCTCTCCTTTCCTGTCTGCCGCTTATTACTTTAGATGGGGTCACTGGTACACTTTGCACTCTGCACTGACTGAAGAGCTGGCAATTATGTCTGCAACAACACTGTGATCTTTGGATTATTCTGCACCTTTGCACTTGGTAGCGTGCTGACGATCCTAATTGCACATCTTTAAGATAACATACTGGCTGAAGTAGTATATTACACTGTCATTATTGGTGCAGATATATCGGATTTTCAGTGACTGACTACATTATCTCAATCTTGGACTTGTTTTTGTCTAGGTAAACTGTATGGGAGAGGTTCTACAGATGACAAAGGTCCTGTGCTTGCATGGTTAAATTGCATTGAGGCCTATCAGCAAACAAAGCAGGTAAAACAGTAACTGCTCTGGAGTTGGTGATTAAACCCTATCTGCTATTATTGCCCACCAACTATATATATATATTATGTGTATATATATTTTATATTTCAAACTGCACTTTGAAACTTTGAAATAAGTTCTGTTGCCGTAGTCTGTCTACTATCAATGTAGTGCATCCGATCATCTTGGCTTGTGCACTACACTGCTTGGTCAATAGGATCATAAAGTTGTGTTCCCATGGCGGACCAGTGTGCACAGTCACCAGTCTCATCTATGGGTGCTGTATGGCAACGTACAAGCAAGAGGTACAGCACTGTAACATGGCTATAAGGCTACTTTCCCCCAATGTGTTTTTGACTTTTGAGTATTTTTGCTGTGTTCAAAACGCAGCATCTTACAGCAAGGTTGATGGATTTATAGAAATCTCATGCCCACTGCTTTTGTTTTACTTGGTGTAAATTTTCCTGTGGTGCGTTCCAAATTCGCAACATGTCAATTTCTCTTCCTGGTCCGGTACTTTTCTGTGTGACATTTCCCCATAGACTTTCAGTAGCTGCAGAAATTCCCTAGGTAAAAAAAAACACTTGTGTTTTTACGCATGTTTCCGCAGCGGAAACGCATAAAACGGCCTGTAATCTTCAGTTAAGTATGTCAATAAAGTTTTGCCAAATACCAGGAAGTATCTAAAATAAAGCCGCTTTGATTAAAGCATGACACATCAAAAAGCAGTGTCAAAAACGCTATACAATACATGTTAAAAAAAAAACACACAAAACTGCAAGTAACCAAATTTAAATGGCTGCAGAAATTCTGCAACATCAGAAACGCACCAAAAGCTGGTTGTGGGAACAAGGAGTTATTGGCAACACATACAAATCAGACATCCAAGAGATATAAGGGGCTCCTGAGTTTTGTCCTGTACTTTGCTTCGTTTTGGCCACTACCGGAGTATATACGGTTGCTTGGCGTTGCCATGTGTTGGGCTTCCCATATTCTTATATTGTTGATCCATCTCATGGATAGGTTATCGGTTAAATTCCAGACAACCCATTGAAACACACGCGTCCACATTTGCATACGCATAAGATGACCAATACATGCTTGGGGTATAGTATTAGCTTTTTTTTTTGTAAACTACATTTTATCGTTTGATCACTTGTACAATACAGTGAAGCACTTGTGTATTATCATATTAGTGGTCTTCTATAAAGCCGTAGGAGTACAATTATGGCAGACATGAGGCTTTACTCACATTAGAGGGGTGGGTGATGGGGTAACTATGGAGGCTGTGGCATCTAAGATGTTAAACTGCCATATTGGCTCTAGCCTTTTTTTTCAGTAATCTGCTATTATTGTGGCGGTGACTTCAATGTATATTTCACATTTTGCCTTAAGTGGGGGATTACTCTCTAAATGTTAATGCTTTTAACCTGCACTAGGGTATGTAGATAGTGGATTATTCTGATGGCACAGCCCTTACTTGCTCCCTTTCTGTAGGACTGTACATCTGTTAGATCTTTGCTACCTGTCTGCCAGTAGCACTTGTCCTTGTAAACACATCAAACAGCCCTTGTGTCATAGACATATACCTTTTCTATCATAAGGATAACCAGTGGTCGAGACTTCAGTTAGTTCGGTCACTACAACTAATTATTGTATGGAAATAAGCTGATAACCTGACTATATGTATTCTTCCAAAGGAACTTCCTGTCAATCTCAAGTTCTGCTTTGAAGGAATGGAGGAGTCTGGATCAGAAGGCCTGGATGACTTAATCTTTGCCCGTAAAGATACATTTTTCAAGGATGTGGATTACGTCTGCATTTCCGATAACTACTGGCTAGGAAAGAATAAGCCATGTATCACATATGGGCTACGTGGCATCTGCTATTTTTTTGTTGAGGTATGTAGTAGCCTCTGCTTATAAAGATTCCCTGTAATCACCCGGGGCTGGCAGGCAAGATACAAGTAAGAACGTGTCATCTGCTAGTAAATGAAGTTATCATGAATGGCAATTGTTTTATTCACTTATTTATATTATCTCTTCCCATTTTGTAACTCCTGTGAGGAGTGGTGACAAGATTTACACAACTGTATAATGTAATGTATATGTGGTGCCTCAGATTTAGCTGTTGTGCTGTCTCCTTAATAAAGACTATAAAGCTATCCGATACATAAATGTCATATGGCGGAGCATGGCCAACTACTGGTCCAGAGGCTCAGTACTCGGAAGAGTGCCAGTCCTTTTTGTCTTGCCAGTCAGTGCAATCCCAGAAGTCAAGTAATTTATGGCATCAGTTATCTGCTGGCGATGCATTAGGCATGATCAAACTATATTCTATTTTGTGGTTTCCTACTATTTTAAGTGTAGACTGTACTCACCATGGTGGTAAGGGAGAGCGTGTTGCATAGACTATTGGCTAGATGCTAGGCAGAAAATAAGACCTGTTGTTCCAACTTGTCTGAGTGAAAATGGAGTTATGAAAAATAAAAGCCTGTTACAGAGTGTGAAAATCATATAAGAAATCCTAATGGTTCCCAACAGAATCTGAAGACGGGGAGACTACAAAATGTAGTAAATATGGCTGACTTAAGGCACTTTTACCATAATGGCCTAATGGGTCACAGTTGATCTGTCATTTGTCATGAATTCTATAAAAATGTGAACATGATGTTTAGGAAGGGAGAAGACTGGTGTCATGGTTTTTGATCTAGCCCTTCAGAAGATATTATTTTTTTCCCCTTGTAGGTTGAATGCTGTGACAAAGATCTTCACTCAGGGGTATACGGAGGTTCTGTCCACGAAGCAATGACTGATCTTGTTTTTCTAATGGGTAGGCCTTAAATAATTTCTTACCTAAGAGCTTACAAAGACCTCTACACTTTTTTTACATAATGTACAATCATACACTATAGCATAAAAAGATTTTCACCCATTTGTAGCATGCTTCTTATAGGTTATAGATGAATCACCATACCACCACCATACATGGTGGATTTATAATATTTGCTGGTCTCTAACAGTTTCCATAAAAAAAATATAGACAAATTGATTTGCACCAAAAAGAATTAGCAACCTTAGTAAATGTAACCCTTTATGTTCATGTTTCAAACTTTTTTTTAGACCTGTAAGCTTTTTTCCTTCAAAAAAATCCCAATGGAATAAGTAGGAATGTCCCATTTATTTATTTTTTCTCCCCAAGGCAGTTTAATTAACAAGAAGGGAAAAATTCTTATTCCTGGAATATATGAAGCTGTGGAACCTGTCTCAAATGACGAGAAAGCAATTTACGACGCTATCGACTTTGATCTTGAGGAATTTGCTAAAGATATTGGTACTAGTAAACTCCTACATGCATCAAAGGTACTGGGCTTCATCAAAATATAGAAAACATTGTCTTCATGTGTATTTTTCTGAATAGTTTTATTTTTAACTTCATTTTTACAATAGAAAGTTGCTCATTACACTGATCACTTTCTTTGTATTGAACTGTAAGTGAAGAAAAGTGTGGAAAAAAAAATCATAGCTCTTGTTCACACCATATTATAGTATTGCTTACTCTATGAAAAACCTGTATACTGCTGCAATAGGAAGCAACAAAATGTCTGTACGGTTGACTGTTTTTGCCATTGACCTCCATTGTAAAGTTCATGTCAAAAGAATTTCACTATATAGTGATCCTGCTTTCTATTCTCATCAGTATACTGCATTTGGGATAAATATTGGCTGCCCCAACTTCTATGGCAAAAATGTGGTGTGAAATGAATACTTACAGGGCGCTTGCTCCTGATTTGTAGCTGCCTCCTTATCTTCGGCCCCAGGTAAAACGTTGACCAGTACAGACACGTGTGGATTGTTTTCACAGGAACAGATATTGATGCACAGGTGGCGATTCCCATCACTCTCACTCCATGGTATTGAGGGAGCATTCTCTGCAAGTGGAGCCAAAACAGTCATACCTAGAAAAGTCATCGGCAAATTCTCTATAAGACTTGTGCCTCATATGACTCCAGATAATGTGAAGAAACAGGTAGGAAACTTCAGTATTATAAATTCACATGTGTGAGCAAAGATAAAAATGTAACTTTGGTCTTGTGTTATAGCCTCTAAAAGGGGTTATATAATTTTTATATTTGTGAAGGAAACGTGTCTGGGTGATCAATGGGTGGAACAGGCTGCCACGACAGGTGGTGAGTTCTCCTTCAATGAGTCTTCAAACAGAGGCTGGACAGACATCTGTCTGGGATGGTTTAGTGAATCCTGCATTGTGCAGGGGGTTGGACACGATGACTTTTAACCCCTTAATGTCCACTGACGTGCAGAGTCCGTCATGGCAAGGTGCCAGTTCCGGCACCAGGACGGACTCTGCACGTCATGGCTTTGATCTACCACTGCGTGTAAACACGCAGTGGTAGATCAGTGCCGACAGCTGTCACAGACAGCTGACAGGCACGGCAAGCGGTGCGGGGACCTTTGCCGTCGGTCCCCGCACCTACAGCGCTGTGCTTGGTCAGTCAATCTGACTGACCAAACACAGCAGCGATCGTGCAGGAGAAGCTGAAATTTCAGCTTCCCCAGCGCGATCAGTGCAGGAGCCGGCGCTGCAGTGGCCAGGCTTCCTGCACTGACAGCCAGGAGCGGAGCTCCCACCGCCCCTGGCTGTTAACCCCCTGACTGCTGCGATCCAGCGCGATCGCAGAGCTCAGGGGGGTAGGCAGAGGGTCGGGAGCTCCCTCTGCCTCAGATCGGCACCCTGCAATGTATTTGCAGGGGCCAATCTCTGCCTTGATGACCCGGGGGTTGTCATGACAACCTCCGGGTCATTTAGCTACGGGAAGCTGCTGTGATCATTGTCACAGCAGCTTCCACTATAGTTGCAATGCATTGCAATGCCAGAGCATTGCAATGCATTGTAACTGCAATAAAAAGTAAAAAAAGTGAAAGTCCCATAAAGGGACAAGTTAAAAAAAAATCATTTTTTTTTAAAAATTGTAAAAAAAAATATTAAAAAATAATTTTAAAAAAATCCCCTAAAAAAATACACATTTTTATGTAATAAAAAAAATAAAAAACAAAAAACATACACATGTTAGCTATCGCCACGTCCGTAAAAATCCCATCTATAAAAGCGTAACCCTAGTTAACCCCTTCAGTGAAAGCCGTAAAAAAAAAACACAAAAAAGTAGTAAATTATACTTTTTCCAAGCGGTATCATTATACCGCTTGGAAAAAGTGCAATAACACGCGATCAAAAAGTCATATATAAATAATCATGGTACCGCTGAAAACGTCATCTTGTCCCGCAAAAAACAAGCCGCTATACAACATCAGCAAAAAAATAAAAAAGTTATAGCTCGCGGAATAAACTGATGCAAAAATAATTATTTTTTCTATAAAATTTTTTATTGTGTAAAAAACGCCAAAAAAAAAAAAAAAAAAAATATATAAATGAGGAATCGCCGTAACCGTAGTGACCCGAAGAATAAAGCTGCTTTATCAATTTTACCACACACGGAACGGAGGGAAAAAAAAATAAAAAATTCCTGAATTGCTGGTTTTTGTTCATTCTGATTCCACAAAAATCGGAATAGGAAACGATCAAAAAACGTTATGTGCCTGAATATGGTACCAATAAAAACTTCAGCTCGTCCCGCAAAAAATAAGCCCACAGATAACTCTGTCGGCCGAAATATGGAAAAATTATAGCTCTCAAAATACGGCGATGCAAAAATTTCTTACAAAAAATTATTCCAAGAAAAAGCATCTTTTAGTGTGTGACAGAAGCTAAACATGAAAAAAGGGTGTAAATCTGGTATCGCTGTAATCGCACCGATCCGAGGAATAAAGTCGCCTAATCACTAATACCGCACGAGGAACGGCGTAAAAAAGAAAACCAATTCTTCACCTTTTGTGGATTTGTTCATTGTGCCTCCCAAAGATCGCAGTAAGGCGATCACAGTGGTTCCCCTCCACATATGGGGTATCAGCGTACTCAGGACAAAATGCACAATAGCTTTTGGGGTCCTATTTCTCCTGTTACCCTTATAAAAATAAAAATTTGGGGCAAAAAGGTAATTTTTGTGGAAAAAAATATGATTTTTTTATTTTCACGGCTCTACATTATAAACTTCTGTGAAGCCCTTGGGGGTTCAAAGTGCTGACCACACATCTAGATAAGTTCCTTGGGGGGTCCAGTTTGCAAAATGGGGTCATTTGTGGGGGGTTTCTACTGTTTAGGCACATCAGGGGCTCTCCAAGCGCGACATGACACCCACAGACCATTCCATCAAAGTCTGCATTTAAAAACGGTGCTCCTTCCCTTCCGAGCTCTGCCATGCGTCAAAATAGTGGTTCCCCCCCACATATGGGATATCAGCGTACTCAGGACAAATTGCACAATAGCTTTTGGGGTCCTATTTCTCCTGTTACCCTTATAAAAATAAAAATTTGGGGGCAAAAAGATTATTTTTGTGGAAAAAAATATGATTTTTTTATTTTCACGGCTCTACGTTATAAACTTGTGAAGCACTTGGGGGTTCAAAGTGCTCACCACACATCTAGATAAGTTCCTTGGGGGGTCTAGTTTCCAAAATGGAGTCACTTGTGGGGGGTTTCTACTGTTTAGGCACATCAGGGGCTCTCCAAACGTGACATGACACCCGCAGACCAATCTGCATTTGAAAAAGGCGCTCCTTCCCTTTCCAGCTCTGCCATGCGTCAAAATAGTGGTTTACCCCCACATATGGGGTATCAGCATACTCAGGACAAATTGCACAATAACTTTTGGGGTCCTTTTACCCTTTGGGAAATAAAAATTGGGGGTGGAAAGATCATTTTAGTGGAAAAGATATGATTTTTTAATTTTACAGCTCTACGTTATAACCTTCTGTGAAGCCCTTGGGGGTTCAAAGCTCTCACCACACATCTAGATTAGTTCCTTGGGGGGTCTAGTTTCCAAAATGGGGTTACTTGTGGGGGTATCCACTGTTTAGGCACACAGGGGCTCTCCAAATACAACATGGTGTCCAATCTCAATTCCAGCCAAAAAAGTCAAATGGCGCTGCTTCCCTTCCGAGCTCTGCCATGCACCCAAATAGTGGTTTACCCTCACATATGGGGTATCAGCGTACTCAGGACTAATTGCACAATAACTTTTGGGGTCCTTTTATCCTTTGGAAAATAAAAATTGGGATGAAAATATCATTTTTGTGGAAAAAACATGATTTTTTAATTTTACGGCTCTACGTTATAACCTTCTGTGAAGCCCTTGGGGGTTCAAAGCTCTCACTACACATTTAGATAAGTTACTTGGGGGGTCTAGTTTCCAAAATGGGGTCACTTGTGGGGGGTTTCCACTGTTTAGGCACACAGGGACTCTCCAAATGCGACATGGCGTCCAATCTCAATTCCAGCCAAAAAAGTCAAATGGCGCTGCTTCCCTTCCGAGCTCTGCCATGCACCCAAATAGTGGTTTACCCCCACATATGGGGTATCAGCGTACTCAGGACTAATTGCACAATAACTTTTGGGGTCCTTTTATCCTTTGGAAAATAAAAATTGGGATGAAAAGATCATTTTTGTGGAAAAAACATGATTTTTTAATTTTACGGCTCTACGTTATAACCTTCTGTGAAGCCCTTGGGGTTAAAAGCTCTCACAACACATTTAGATAAGTTACTTGGGGGTCTAGTTTCCAAAATGGGGTCACTTGTGGGGGTTTCCACTGTTTAGGCACACAGGGACTCTCCAAATGCGACATGGCGTCCAATCTCAATTCCAGCCAAAAAAGTCAAATGGCGCTGCTTCCCTTCCGAGCTCTGCCATGCGCCCAAATAGTGGTTTACCCCCACACATGGGGTATCGATGTACTCAGGAGAAATTGTACAACAAATATTGTGGTTCATTTTCTACTGATACCCTTGACAAAATTTTAAAAAATTGTGTCGAAAGAAAAATTTTGGGAAAAAAAGTTAAATGTTAATTTTTCCTTCCACATTGCTTCAATTCTTGTGAAGTACCTAAAGGGTTAATAAACTTCTTGAATGTGGCTTTTAACACGTTGAGGGGTGCAGTTTTTAGAATGGTGTCACTTTTGGGTATTTTCTGTCATATTGACCCCTCAAATTCACTTCAAATGTGAGGTGGCCCCTAAAAAAAATGATTTTGTAAATTTTGTTGGAAAAATGAGAAATTGCTGGTCAACTTTTAACACTTATAACTTCCTAACAAAAAAAAATGTTGGTTCCAAAATTGTGCTGATGTAAAGTAGACATGTGGGAAATGTTATTTATTAACTAATTTTTGTGACATATCTCTCTGATTTAATGGCATAAAAATTAAAAGTTTGAAAATTGCAAAATTTTCAAAATTTTTGCCATATTTCCGTTTTTTTCATAAATAAACGCAAGTTATATTGAAGAAATTTTACCACTATCATGAAGTACAATATGTCTCGAGAAAACAATCTCAGAATCGCCAAGATCCGTTGAAGCGTTCCAGAGTTATAACCTCATAAAGAGACAGTGGTCAGAAATGTAAAAATTGCCTGGTCTTTAACCTACAAAATGGCTTGGTCGTTAAGGGGTTAAGGTCCCTTCCAACTCTAACAATCTATGATTTTGTTTTTTTTCCCAATTCTACCAATTCACCCCTATTAAAAACTATTCATGGGTACAAAAATTCTATTTTATCAGGATGGTGCACTTATCCTGCTTGTCTTTTGGTTTGTGTATGTAACTGATATCAGGTGGCAGAGCATGCACAGTCAATCTTGCGTCTTTGGTCACCATATCTGCAAACAGCTTTAAAAGTATAAACCTTCGCCCAGGTACGAGGCTCTATTCTAGTGCCATAAAGTCAGGGGTAGTGTATACAGAGTTTTTTTGGGACTGGGGAATCTGTTGCATATAACTAGGACAATAGATGGCTGAGCATGTGTGGTCAATTGGTACCCCTAGTGGTACGCAGTACGCACCAGCTCGCTCTGTAGATACTATCTGGCTTTTTACTGTGCTAAAATAATCCTCATATTAGGATGAACTAAAGACTGGCTGCAATTCTGCTATATATTTTATATGATCTGCCCTCTTTCTATTGGACTCTGTGCTCCACATGTGGAGTTCTTGTGTCCTGGTTTTAAAAGTCTAAGAATGTTCCTTTTTGCTCAGTATTTTTGATATGTTCAAGAAGGATGTTTCAAGTTATCACCTATCCTATTCATCCTATACTACCGATTCCATAGGATAGGTGATAAGTTGTTAAGTTAATACAGGGATCTAACAATCCATTAAAAAAAATTGTATGTCTGTGGCTAATGCCAGCAGTACTTACAGTAAATGGTGATTTGTTGTTCCATTAGCAGAGGCTCTAACAAGATATACTTTAATCTTCTTTTCTCCTTAAAATATTATGATTTTAGAAAAAAAGATGACAGGGTGTGGATATGGATGACTCGCTTGTCTTTTACATCAATCTAATTATAATCTTCCTTCCCTTTATTACTTAGGTGGAAGACTACTTAAACAAGCAGTTTGAATCGTTGGGTAGTCCTAACAAGTTTAAAGTTACAATGGGTCATGGAGGAAAACCTTGGGTATCAGACTTCAACCACCCCCACTACCTAGCTGGAAGGAAAGCCATGAAAGCTGGTACGCCATGATGCAATGTGGTCTAACTGAATAGAAATGGACCTTGGCATCGATTGAGCATTTTATATAGATTGTACTCCCTACTCATTGTACTATCTCTACAGTGTTTAATGTTGAACCTGACCTGACTCGAGAAGGTGGAAGCATTCCCCTAACTTTAACTTTCCAAGAAGCGACCGGAAAGAATGTTATGTTGTTGCCTGTCGGAGCGGCAGATGATGGCGCACATTCTCAAAATGAAAAACTTAACAGGTAAAGACATTCTTCTGGATCAGATTATGAAAATGCACTTTCCTCTTTCATTCCTTATGTTTTAAGGCCATTTCACACTTAGTTGTACAGTAACACTTACGGATTAGAATTGTCTCCATAGATAGGGGGCAGTGGTGACTGCAGCATTTAAATGGCTGTATATGAACGTGGTCTGATCATACTATATCGCCAAAAGAACATACAGACGGGACAGCAGGGGATCTCAGCTGATTCGGTCTGTGAGGTGAATCATTTGCTGCTTGTGTTTAAACAGGCATGGAAATATTTTATCCCACAATAAGAATCCACTGCAATCCTGTAATATCTGTATACTCTTTTGCTTCCTCCCCTGACCAGGAAATGTGGTATGATCAGACCATGTTTCTGCACGATCAGACACGGCCAGGACACAGTACACAGCAGGGGCACAGTTATAAGATTATATCAGCGCAGGAAATGTTTTTTTTTTTTGTTTTTTTTAACACATCCAATTGTTTAACTCTTTCATTCCAAGATCTATTAATTAAAAATACTTTGATCATTCCTTTTTAGCATGTTAGCTGTCTCAAGTGTATTAGTAATGCAATGTGCAACACTTACACTGTCTTTTTGGTTTTTTTTTTTACCGTTTTTATTATCAAAAAGCAGTTTATATAGTTATATCATACCTGGTCATTTAGTCATAGGGGTGTGCTTCATTTCATTCAGTCACTGCTGGTGCCGCCCACACAATTTGAATGATGATCCCGTGGTTACGCTCACTCGACTCCGATTTGAAAGATCCAGCGCTTGTGCACCACATTGTAGAGCTGTGCTTGCGTAGTGTCAATTGAGGTGCCGTGCATGCACTGTGAGGGTATGTGCACAAGTTGCAGATTAGCCTGCGGAATTTTCTGCAGGGAATCCGCATCTGTTGGGCGAAAACGCAGGACAAAACGCTTGCGGATTTCAGGCGGAATTGATGAGGATTCCTTGCCGATTTATAATGTGTTTTTGGTGTGTGGATTTGTTACTGTGTTCACCTTTATCCATTGCTGCTGAGGGGAGAGAGAGAGAATATATATGAATGAGTGCCAGAGCAGAAACCGCTGCTGCGGATCCGCAAAAACAATTGACATGCTGCGGGAATAAAAACGCCAGCAAATCTGCACGGATTTCTCCGCAGCATGTGCACAGCAATTCTTGTTTTACCATTGACTAACATTGGCTGTGCACTACACTGCGGATTTGATGCAATTCCGCCCGCCCAAAAACGCTACGGATCCACATCAAAATCCGCAACGTGTGCACACAGCCTGAGTGGCTTCCTGCACTGGCTGGAGACTGATTTTTACTATGTACAGCAATATTATGGTATTTGCTGTATATAATATAAACTATCAAACTGCTTGATTGCAGATTCAAATTCCCTAAAGGAATTATAAAGTGAAAGTGGGGGGAAAAGTTCTTAAAAGTAAAAAAAAAAAAAATTCAAATCAACCGCCCCTTTATTTTTCCTTTTTTAAACAAATTGCTTCAGCATTGCAAAAAATGCAATAAAAAGCAATCAAACCATAAAGCCCAACCACACTGGTCTTAATGAAGAAGGTGTGATGGAGTCAGATGCCTTTTATGAATCTGTAGCATCTGACGAGTGCCGTACACCTGTCTCGCCACAAATCCTACTCCAGTCTCTGCCGTAAGATCTGTGGCTTGGCAAACACCACTGCTCATCATAAATTTGACAAACAGCGATCGCCACGCCACGTCCTGCCCTAGCTTCTGCTATTTTCAACAAAGCTTGTCAAAAAATGGCCAAGTAGCAAAATTGTTGTGCTGCCCTAACTTGCATCAAAACTGACGTGGCATAAAAGTTTAGATAAAATTCTGGCGTAAAAGCATTGATCGGAGCCATAGTATCTATTCCAAAAATGTTATTTAAAAAAAAGTATGCAGGTTGCCACATAGTAAACAAGCTTTTACACAACTCCATTAATGGAAAAATATGGGATTTGGAAAATGTTGCATAAACAAAGTTATTTTTTTTCTACAGTTTGTATTTTAAGCCACTAAAATAGTTAAAATGCTTAGTTTCTCTGTAATCGTACTGACCTGGAGAATCGGGTTGTCAGGTAATTTTCACTGCACAGTTGGTATAAAACTGAAAAAAGTGGAATTGCGTTTTTAGGGTTTTTCCCCATTTCATTGCACTTTTAATTTTTTTTTCCATTACTCAATATGGTGAAATAAATGGTGTCATTCAAAACTACAACTAGTCCTGCAAAAAAAGCAGCCTTATGTCTGTGGAAAAATAAAGAAGTTATGGCTAGTTAAGAAGGGGAAAGGAAAATTGGTAATGTCATTTACTGGTTACGCAGTAGGTTGTTCCTCCTGAAAGCGGCTTATAAAGGACACAAGACACTAAGCTGTCCAATATATGAACAAATCTAACTTTGTTCATTTTACTCCATCCAGGTACAACTATATTCAAGGCGTGAAACTTCTGGGAGCCTACCTGTATGAAGTATCGAAGTTGGACTAATTCTACAGTCAAATCCTCATTTAACAGAAGAAAATAAGTACATACTCCTGTAACTTTAAAAGACTACCTAGACCCTTAATTTGTATATTCTGAAAATAATCAAACATTCCAAAAAATAACAATTTTTAAGTCAGCCAAGTCTCCTTGCGTTTATTTGTCAGTAAACATGACATTGTAATGAAAAATGCCTTCAGCTATGGTTTATTTGCAATGGCAGGACACTTTGCAATCTTACTGAAAGTGTGCAAATGCCTTATTCTGAAGACAAGGATCAGAATACAGAAAAATCTAGTGTCCGTATAATATTAAAATGCCTGGTGACCAATTGTTCTGCTCAGACTACCTAAGGAGCCAGTAAGTAGTATACAACTTAGGCAGCGTTGGCATCTTCTGCTTGGCTGGGCACTTATTGGTCTACAGTAGGGACAGTAGAGTAAGCTGTTGCTAGAAATCCCTAGTTCCCACCTATCTGCTGGAGAAACAAAAGTGTAAGGCATTTTAATCCAATATACCCTTCTGTTCTTCCCCAACTTTGAGTCTGGAAGCCCCTTTAACTCCTTTCCGACATTGGCCATAATAGCTCGCTGACTTCGGATTCCCTACCTTTGATGTGGGCACTGACGCTGAGCCCACATCTTTCCCGGCACATGTCAGCTGCTTTGAACAGCTGACATGTGCCTCTAACAGCCACGGGTGTAATCGCGATCCACCCGTGGCTGTTAACCTGTTAAATGCAGCTGTCAATCTGACAGCAGCATTTAACTTGAGCTTCCAGCAAGCGTGACAGAAATCCTGCCCATCAGTGACGCTGATGGGTTGACATGAGAATCGGGTCTCCAGCAGACCTCTATGGTTGTCATAGCCAGATTGCTATGAACACTGCCTGGTGGTCAGCACTCATAGCAAGTGAGCATTTCTGCTACCTACAGGCGATCTGATCATCGCCTGTATGTAGGAGAGCCGATCGGACAGCTGCAGCTTCTAGTCTCCTGTGGAGACTATTGAAGCATGCAAAAAGTGAAAGTTTTAAAAAATACAGTTATATGAAAAAATTTGGGCACCCCTATTAATCTTAAGCTTAATGTTTTATAAAAATTGGTGTTTTTGCAACAGCTATTTCAGTTTGTTATATCTAATAACTATTGGACACAGTAATGTTTCTGCCTTGAAATGAGGTTTATTGTACTAACAGAACATGTGCAATCTGCATCCAAACAAAATTTGACAGGTGCATAAGTATGGGCACCTCCCCAGAAAAGTGACATTAATATTTAGTAGATCCTCCTTTTGCAAAAATAACAGCCTCTAGTCGCTGCCTGTAGCTATTAATGAGTACCTGGATCCTGGATTAAGGTATTTTTGACCATTCCTCTTTACAAAACAATTCCAGTTCAGTTAAGTTTGATGGTCGCCGAGCATGGACAGCCCTCTTCAAATGATCCCACAGAAGTTCCTTAAGCACCTGGGATAAGGTAAGACCCTATAAAAGGGTCATTTCAGGTGTGGTGGATGCTGCTTCAATATAGTGAATGGATATCTTGGGGGATTCATCACTCAGATTTAGATGGAAACCCCAATGTAAGTGCTCAGCATAGAGCGCCGGGTAAATGTGATCCAAAACATGTAAAATGTCCACAATAAAAGCTTCAACTTAAGCCACAAAATAAGCAAGTTCTCACTCATGTCCTTCACCTGTCAATGTAAATATAGGGGCTTCCATATTACTGTTAGCACAAAGGCTCTGGAAAAGCATTATGGCTCCTCGACCCCCTCAGAAGACATCCCGTGAATTCTGTGCTCTCAATTACAAATGTCCCTCTCTCTTCTGAGCCCCCACAGTGTGTCTAAACCACATTTAGCATATTCATGTTTTTCACTTCTGTAGCGATGAGGGCCCGCCTAATTTACAGGGTCCAATTTCTCCAGAAGCTAGAGCTTGGTACAATCTGTGCACAATGTTTGTGAGCTACAACATACTGCACAATACAATGTACGGGCACTACAATGGCAGATAACATGGAGTCAGGTCGTCTCTACACCAGTAGATTTTCCCAGGCACTTGGGGCCTCTGTATATGAAGTCTGTGAACTATTCTAGGAAAATTTGCGCTCCAGGAGACAAATGGAGCTCCTTCCCTACAGAGTCTCGGTTTGTGTGACTAAGCAGTACTATACAGACGCATGAGGTATTGCCATAGTCAACAGAAATTGTGTGACACATTTTGCGATCCTTTTTACTCATTGTGAAAATGTAAAATCTGGGGCTAAAACAAAATTTCTCAAGGTGTCCCTCATGAGAGCACGACAGGGATGTAGTCCTTCTCGTCCTCTAGGAACAGAAAATACACAAGGTTAAAAGCCCCACCTCCCCCTTTGGTGTTTTTCCTATCCCTAAAAAGACTGATGCAAGTGTGAGGTACGCATCGGCATGAAGATTACCTGGGAGCTCGGATTGGAGGGGATCAAACTCTTCCCTTCCTTCTGTGAAGACGCTCTGGGCTGATGCCTCGCTGGGCTCTTGGCATCAAGAAGCTAAAGCCTCCAGTCGCACCTCCAGGAAGTCACATGGCATGCATTCCAGCATGGAACGCACTTCTGGTTGGGATGGCTTTTTGAGGATGCGTGTGTGTTCTAGCGTGGAATACACTTCTGGTTTAAAGGGGAAACTCTGATTTGGACAGCGCAGCGTGCGTGGAACGCACGGATATTCCAAGGTTGGAGTTCCTTAAGCACCTGGGATAAGGTAAGACCCTATAAAAGGGTCAATTCAGGTGTGGAGGATGCACAGAGTCCTAACCATGGATATTAATCTTAATCGTTCAGAGGTGCAGTTTGAGCAATCTATGGGCAGTTAGAGGAGCCCCTTAACATCTGGCTCCTCCTTTCGGGAAAAAAAGCAAGATGTCCTGCCTGTAATGTTAAAATACAGATGCCCATTAGAAGCAGTTGTGTGCAGATTGTATTGCAAAAACCCTTAATGTGGGACAGTCATCATTCATGGCATATATGCGGTCCATGGTCATGGAGGAGGTCCAGAGCACGGTATCTAGTCTTATGCCGCCCCAGAGTACATCCTGTCATAAGATAGCTAGATGGAGGAATAGTTAGAGGAACAATATTCTTACTACGGAGGAATAGTTAGAGGAACAATATTCTTACTACACCAAACAGGACCTAGAGGGAGTAGAAGATATTCCTCAAGTTACCTCTGAAGGAAAAAAGTACCTCTTCTCGTCTGAAAACACTGACAATTTTTTAAGAGCAGTATGGAGTACCATGAGAATCGAGTATACTCAGGTGGCACACTCGCTACAAGATGAAATGTTCAAAGGACTGAACACAGATAAAGTGTTCCCAGTCAACAAACCTATTAAAACAATGATCCTGGAGAAATGAGAAGAGTAGGGAAAAAGACTTCTCTCCAGGGATTTTAAGGCCAGGACGAAATCAAGGTTTGGGAAGAGATCTCAAAAATTGACATTCCCACGGCCAGAGTGGCAAGGAAAACCTCAATGCCCTTTGAGGATTCATCATGCCTTCGTGATGCCATGGATAAGAAGGTAGAGGGATTACTTAAAAGAAGCTGGGAGGCAGCAGCTGCCATTATTCGGGCCAAAATAGCTGCCACCTCGGTAGCTAGCCCATGTGCCTTTTGAATTGAAGAGTTAACATCTTAATTAAAATCCAGCACTCCCAGAGAAGTTATTCTAGAATCCCTTCCTGTGTTAAAAATAGGGACACAATTCATGGCAGACATTTCAATGCAATCCATAAGGTTTGAGGCCAGAAATAACATCTAATTCATAAAGACGTGCTATCTATCAAATAAAAACGTGCTCGGGGAACAGTCACTTTAACCCCTTTACCTCCAAACGTGGTTTGCACATTAATGACCAGGCCATTTTTTACAATTCTGACCACTGTCCCTTTATGAGGTTATAACTCTGGAACGCTTCAATGGATCTTGGCGATTCTGAGATTGCTTTTTCATGACATATTGTACTTCGCGTTAGTGGTAAAATTTCTTCGCTATAACTTGCGTTTATTTGTGAAAAAAACGGAAATTTGGCGAAAATTTCACAATTTTCAAACTTAATTTTTATGCACTTAAATAAGAGCGTTATATCTCACAAAATAGTTAAATAACATTTCCCACATGTCTACTATACATCAGCGCAATTTTGGAAACAATTTTTTTTGTTAGGAAGTTAAAAGGGTTCAAATTTGACCAGCGATTTCTCATTTTTACAACACCATTTTTTTTATTTTTAGTGACCATATCACATTTGAAGTCACTTTGAGGGGTCTATATGATAGAAAACGCTCAAAAGTGACACCATTCTAAAAACTACAGCCCTGAAGGTGCTCAAAACCACATTCAAGAAGTTTATTAACCCTTCAAGTGCTTCACAGGAATTTTTGGAATGTTTAAAAAAAAAATGAACATTTACATTTTTTTTTTTTACAAAAAATATACTTCAGATCCAATTTTTTTTTTTACCAAGGGTAACAGAAATTAGACCCCAAAAGTTGTTGTGCAATTTGTCCTGAGTACACTGATACCTTATATGTGGAGGGGAACCACTGTTTGGGCACATGGCAGAGCTCAGAAGGGAAGGAGCGCCGTTTGACTTTTCAATGCAAAATTGACTGGAATTGAGATCGGACGCCAAGTCACGTTTGGAGAGCCCCTGATGTGCCTAAACAGTGGAAACCTCCCACAAGTGACACCATTTTTGAAAGTAGACCCCCTAAGGAACTTATCTAGATGTGTGGTGAGCACTTTGAAAACCCAAGTGCTTCACAGAAGTTTATAACATAGAACAGTAAAAATAAAAAATTATATTTTTTCCAAAAAAATGATCTTTTCGCCCCAATTTTTTATTTTCCCAAGGGTAACAGGAATAAATGGACCCCAAAAGTTGTGCAATTTGTCCTGAGTATGCTGATACCCCATACCCACTGGGCGCATGGCAGAGCTCGGAAGGGAAGGAGCACCGTTTGACTTTTTCAACGCAGAATTGGCTGGAATTGAGATCAGACACCATGTCGCGTTTGGAGAGCCCTTGATGTGCCTAAACAGTGGAAACCCCCCAATTCTAACTCCAACCCTAACCCCAACACACCCCTAACCACAACCATAACCCTAACCACAAACTAACACAACACAACCCTAATCCCAACCGTAACCCAAACCTTAACCCCAACTTTAGCCCCAACCCTAACTTTAGCCCTAACCTAATGGGAAAATGGAAATAAATAAATTTTTTTTATTTTATTTTTCCCTAACTAAGTGGGTGATAAAGGGGAGTTTGATTTACTATTTATAGCGGGATTTTGTTTGGCAGCTGTCACACACTAAAAGACGTTTTTTATTGCAAAAAATAGCTTTTGCATCACCACATTTTGAGAGCTATAATTTTTCCATATTTTGGCCCAGTGTCATGTGAGTCTTGTTTTTTGCGGGACGAGTTGTTTTTATTGGTACCATTTTCGGGCTCATGACATTTTTTGATCGCTTTTTATTCCGATTTTTTGGCAGACAGAATGAGCAAAAACCAGCAGTTCATGAATTTCTTTTTGGGGTGTTGGGGGCGTTTACACCGTTCCGCTTGTGGTAAAATTGATAAGGCAGTTTTATTCTTTGGGTCAGTACGATTACAGTGATACCTCTTGTATATTTTTTTTTATGTTTTGGCGCTTTTATATAATAAAAACTATTTTATTTAAAAAAAATTGGTTTTGCATCACTTCATTCTGACAGCTATAACTTTTTTTGCTGATGACGCTGTATGGTGGCTCGTTTTTTGGGGGACAAAATGACGTTTTTAGCGGTACCATGTTTATTTATATCCGTCTTTTTGATCGCGTGTTATTCCACTTTTTGTTCGGACGGTATGATGATAAAGCATTGTTTTTTGCCTTTTTTTTATGGTGTTCACTAAAGGGGTTAACTAGTGGGACAGTTTTATAGGTCGGGTCGCTAGGGACGCAGTGATACTAAATATGTAATTTTATTGTTTAGATTTTTTTATTCAAATATTTATTTAGTGATAGAATAAATATTGATTATTTTTTTATTTATTTTTTTAAATATTTTTACAATTATTTAAAAACAAAAAATTATTTAATTCTTACTTTTACACTTTGTCCCACTATGGGACAATCATTTTGTGCAGGCTGATCGCTTACTGCGCATGACAGGAAGTTTCACAGCTCTGGAGTCCCGGATGTCGTTATGACATAGCAGCTATCGGGACCCCGCGTCAAGCCGCGGGGTCTCAGATCGAAAGGCAGAGGGGCTGTCAGCCCCTATGCCGGCTCCGAAACGCTGCGATCAGTTTTGATCACTGTCCCGGGGGTTAAAGTTTCGGGAGCGGTCTGTAACTGCTCCTGGCACTTAGTGTCGGGTGTCAGCTGTGAGAATCGCACATGACATACTATCCCGTCCATGAGAATTAAGTCCCAGGTCACATGGACGGGATAGTACGTCCAATGGCAGGAAGGGGTTAAAAATAAACTCTGCTCCATCCCGTTCTCAGGCATACACTTTTTGGTCCCATCCTAGATGAGATTTCAGAGAGGGCCTCTGATGACAAGAAAGGTTTCCCTGCAGAAAAACCCTTAATGGGGAAAGGTCAAAGAGCCCCAGCGCATGCGCACTGCAGTACTTAGTTCTGCTCTCGACAGGGCAGAGAAGTATCCCTGCGCAGGAGCGCTGTGCCAAGGACACTGTGTAGATGACGAAGGGGAGCGTCATTCACACGAAGCAAACAGGAGGACAGAGATCATAAGAAGGGGAGGCGCCGGACCAAGACTAGCGACGCCCATTAGACTGGACCACCCCGCAGGTGAGTATAATTAATGTTATTTTTCTTCTCTTACAGTTCGGGTTGGGGGCAGATATACAGCATTATAGAATGCTGTATATCAGCCCTAAAAGGTGATGGCCGTATCTCTTATCGGCCAAAACTGGTGACATGTTCCCTTAAAGAAAGTAAAGTAATATTACATGGGTAGGAAAATGAAAGGAAAAGTGTATAGAATACTTACAGCTTGGTAAAGACAGTCTCTATGAACCCCGTTGCCCCAATGCACGTTTCGTTGCTACTTCATCAGGAGGTGTCATATGTTAATAGGTCATACACATCCCAGGGGGTGACAGATTCCCTTTAAAGCACCCTCCAGCATTTTTTTTATTTCGCCCTGGAGTGGCGCCTTAAAATCCAAGACCTCTACTGACTGTCTGAAACTCACCTTCCGGCATTTTCATCTGCTTTTGTAGCCGCTCGGCTCCATCTCCTGCAGTTTGTGACCTGCCCGCTGCTCCAGTGTTTCATGGAGCGGCGCAGAGGTCTCTAATCAATGTGAGTCTATGAGAACCTTGTACTAGCCTCGATCTCGCCTCTTTCTGTCTTTAATAGACTTACATTGAGTGCTTGTGACGTAGCTTCTAACTTCTGGCCTGTTAGAAGCTGTGATCACAAGTTTGAGCCGCGGGACTGGAGCAGTGCCAAAAAATGGAGAATGAGTATATGACCGAGGAAGGACTTTTGCGCTTAAAGCACCACTCCAGCTGTGAAAAAAAAACCTGCTGTAGTGATGCTTTAATAATTTAATAATTAGCAATTCATTATTATGAAGTTAATTACAGCTTGGAATAAATATCTGCAGTCACTTTATGTGACTGCAAGACTGCCAAATCATGACAGGGAGCGCCTGCTGCATGAGTTCCCAATATCACTGGCGTTATCAGGCGGTCATGGACCCCATATTTGCTATTTGCATGTGTCCACTAGAAAGATTTGGCTTCTCTCAATAGAAGAGAATTGAGAGAAGCCGAGAGTCATCACATGACGGCTTGCTCAAATCTGTTACGGGGCCATTGTTACTGTACATGGGGGGACCCAGGGGACATTATTAAATGTTGAGAGGGCACTTAAGAAACATTATTGTTATGGGGCACTCAGAGTATTGTGACCATCAAAGTTGCATATGGGGTAATATTACTTTTTAGGGACAAAATGTGGAGGGCACTAGCACAGGGCATTAATATTTTTAGCGGGGAATTTTACTATCTAGAGAGCACAAATGTGGCATTATTACTATGTAAGGAGCACAGTGATGGCAGTATTATGTGGGGCAGTAAGAGGAGCACGGTTATTGTACCGCACAGTAGGTGCAGTTATAGGGACACATACTGTAGCAGCGGCTCAGTATTGGGGTCAGCAGGATGAGGAGTTGGTGCAGGTTGGGAATAGATGGAAACGATGCAGGAAATGTGAGAAGTCAGATGTGTCTTTGTTGTAATCTCTGCCAACGAGTCCTGTTTGGAGAAGTTTTCATGTCGGTCTGGGCCTGATGGAAAAGATGGGAAAAGTGAACAACTCCATCGGAAAGAACATCAGCTGTAAGTCACCATCTATAACAGTGCTGTGATCTTTTATATGGTCTGCAGGACAGGTATCTACCACTATATGGTCTCCATATAGAAATATCAGTGTTCGTTTTTGTATATAGATTTATTTTCAATCACAGCTCGGTCATCTGCTGATGTTCCCCTATACTCAAAATCAGGATGCACCAAGTAGCTGTAGTCAGGATTACCTGATTAGGGGCCCACTCAGATTTTTCACCCCCCCCCCCTCTAAGCTGAAACCCTAACTACACCTCTGACTACCATGAATGCAGTCTTCATGGAGAGTAGCCCAATACTGGCCTCTTCCTGAGGCTCGAGGAGATTTACATAAGGTCACTAGCACTAAGTTTAGGTCACATGGTGGTATAGATTTTCTAATTGTAGGTCTCAGTCTGGTGACCGCTCTAACAAGCCTAGCCACCCAAGGATATTCTGCTAGTGGGTAATCTAAAAATGCACTAAGCAGAGAATGGTACTCTGAGTGCTGTTTTCATCCTTTCTCGAATCCTAGCTGGGGAACTCTAGCATCTTGGGGATATCAGGATGTGACGAGCCCTATATGGATTCTCCAATATAGGAGCAAAATTTTTTCCACATTTTAGAGTAAATGGCCGAGGTTACTGGTTTCCTACTTGCCTGCATGGTTATTACTCGGATAGTCCTTTAGATGTTAGAATCAGCTTCTCAGGATCCAGGTTGTCAGGTGTAGGAAGTGTATATCCTGATGCAGGAGTGGACCCTGGGACAGAAGGTTGTATCTCTCTGGTAGGGAAAATGGATTGACCATGGCCACGTGGCTTAGTAACAGAAACCATCCCCTTTTGGGTCTGAAGGGGGCCACCAATATCACTATAGCTTGATCTTCTTGGATTTGTCTTAGGACCCTTGGGATCAAGGGAAATGGAGGAAATGCATATAGGAGATTCCCTTTACAACTCTGGGATAAGGCATCTTATTACATCTGGGTTGTCTCTTCAGCCTAAAAAAAAAATCTTGTCAGCTTCCCATTTCTCCTGTTGCAAAGAAATCTACAAAGGGGGTACTCAATCTCTGAGTTAGTTGATGGAACTCTTCCACGTTCAGTTCCCATTCGGAAGACCAAACTGTCTTCCTGCTCAGAAAATCCGCAACCTCATTTTCAGAGCCTTTAAGGTGTACCGCAGAAATGTAAAGAACGGTCTTCTCCGCCCATATACAGTCATGGCCAAAAGTTTTGAGAATGACACAAATATTATATTTTCACATGATCTGCTGCCCTCTGGTTTTTATGTGCGTTTGACAGATGTTTTTATCACAGACAGAAATATAATAATTGCAAACATATGAGTAACAAAAGCTTATATTGACAGAATGAGTTAATGCAGCAAGTCAATATTTGCAGTGTTGACCCTTCTTCTTCAGGACCTCTGCAATTCTCCTGGCATGCTCTCAATAAACTTCTGGACCAAATCCTGACTGATAGCAGTCCATTCTTGCACAATCAATGCTTTCATTTTGTCAGAATTTTTAGGTTTTTGTTTGTCCACCCGTCTCTTGATGATTGACCACAAGTTCTCAATGGGATTAAGATATGGGGAGTTTCCAGGCCATGGACCCAAAATCTCTGTTTTGTTCCCTGAGCCATTTAGTTATCACCTTTGCTTTATGGCAAAGTACTCCATCATGCTGGAAAAGGCATTGTTGATCGCCAAACTGCTCTTGGAGGGTTGGGAGAAGTTGCTCTTGGAGGACATTCTGGTACCATTCTTTATTCATGGCTGTGTTTTTAGGCAAGACTGTGAGAGAGCCGATTCCCTTGGCTGAGAAGCAACCCCACACATGAATGGTTTCAGGATGCTTAACAGTTGGCATGAGACAAGACTGGTGGTAGCGCTCACCTTGTCTTCTCCGAATGAGGCGTTTTCCTGATGTCCCAAACAATCGAAAAGGGGATTCATCAGAGAAAATAACTTTACCCCAGTCCTCAGCAGTCCACTGCCTGTACCTTTTGCAGAATATCAGTCTGTCCATGATGTTTTTTCTGGAGAGAATTGGCTTCTTTGCTGCCCTCCTTGAGACCAGGCCTTGCTCCAAGAGTCTCTGCCTCACAGTGCGTGCAGATGCACTCACATCTGCCTGCTGCCATTCCTGAGCAAGCTCTGCACTGCTGATAGCCCGATCCCGCAGCTGAAACACTTTTAAGAGACGGTCCTGGCGCTTGCTGGTCTTTCTTGGGCGCCCTGAAGCCTTTTTGGCAACAATGGAACCTCTCTCCTTGAAGTTCTTGATGATGCGATAGATTGTTGACTGAGGTGCAATCTTTCTAGCTGCGATACTCTTCCCTGTTAGGCCATTTTTGTGCATTGCAATGATGACTGCACGTGTTTCTTTAGAGATAACCATGGTTAACAGAAGAGAAACAATGATGCCAAGCACCAGCCTCCTTTTAAAGTGTCCAGTGGTGTCATTCTTAATCATGGCAGATTGATCTCCAGCCATGTCCTCATCAACACCCACACCTGTGTTAATGGAGCAATCACTGAAAAGAGGTTAGCTGGTCCTTTTAAGGCAGGGCTGCAATGATGTTGAAATGTGTTTTGGGGGATAAAGTTAATTTTCTAGCCAAATATTGACTTTGCAAGTAATTGCTGTTAAGCTGATCACTCTTTATAACATTCTGGAGTATATGCAAATTGCCATTAGAAAAAGTGAAGCAGTAGACTTTGTAAAAAATTAATATTTGTGTCATTCTCCAAAACTTTTGGCCATGACTGTATAATCGTTTTGATAGAGCCTGCAGAAGCTGACCTTTTGGACCTCTCTGATGTTGTAGAAATGAGACCGTTGTGATGTCTGAAAAGACCTTCACATGGTAGCCAATGAGAACATTGGCACTTCTTTAGTGTTTCCCATCACTTGAAGAAAACAGAAATGTAGAAATTTTTTCAAATTTATTTAAAAACATAAAACTGACATCACATGGTCATAAGTATTCAGACCCTTTGCTCAGACACTCATATTTAAGTCACTTGCTGTCCATTTCCTTGTGATCCTCCTTGAGATTGTTCTACGCCTTCATTGGAGGCAAGCTGTGTTTAATTAAACTGATAGGACTTAATTTGTAAAGGCACACACCTGTCTATATAAGACCTCACAGCTCACAGTGCATGTCAAACCAAATGAGAATCATGAGGTCAAGTGAACTGGCCAAGGAGTTCAAAGACAGAATTGTGTCAAGGCACAGATCTAGCCAAGGTTACAAAAGAATTTCTGTAGCATTCAAGGTTCCTCAGAGGACAGTGGCCTCCAGAATCCTTAAATGGAAGAAGTTTGGGACCACCACAAGTCTTCCTAGATCTGGCCGTCCAGCCAAACTGAGCAATCGTGGGAGTAGAGCCTTGGTGAGAGAAGTAAAGAAAAACCCCAAGATCACTGTGGTTGAGCTCCACAGATGCAGTAGGGAGATGGGAGAAAGTTCCACAAAGTCAACTACCACTGCAGCCCTCCACCAGTCGGGCCTTTATGGCAGAGTGGCCCGACGGAAGCCTCTCCTCAGTGCCAGACATATGAAAGCCCTCATAGTTTGCTAAAAAAACACATGAAGGACTCCCAGACTGAGAAATAAGATTCTCTGGTCTGATGAGACGAAGATAGAACTTTTTGATGATAATTCTAAGCGGTATATGTAGAGAAAACCAGGAACTGCTCATCACTTCCCCAATACAATCCAACAGTAAAACATAGTGGTGGCAGCATCATGAAATGCAGATGAAAATGCCGGAAGGTGAGTTTCAGACAGTCAGTAGAGGTCTTGGATTTTAAGGTGCCACTCCAGGGTGAAATAAAAATAAATGCTGGAGTGATGCTTTAAAGGGAATCTGTCACCCCCTGGGATGTGTATGACCTATTAACATATGATGCCTCCTGATGAAGTTGCAACGAAACGTGCATTGGGGCAATGGGGTTCATAGAGACTGTCTTTACCAAGCTGTAAGTATTCTATACACTTTTCCTTGTGTTTTTTTCAGCTGCAGGGACAGGATGACTGGTTGCAATTGAAGAAAACATGAATGCGGCCAAGTACAGAGATATCCTTGATGAAAACCTCTTCCAGAGTGCTCTAGATCTCAGACTTGGCAAAGGTTCACCTTCCAACAAGACAATGACCCTAAGCACACCGCTAAAATATCAAAGGAGTGGCTTCAGAACAACTCTGTGACCATTCTTGACTGGCCCAGCCAAGAGCCCTGACCTAAACCTCTGGAGAGACCTGAAAATTGCTGTCCACCAACGTTCACCTTCCAACCTGACAGAACTGGAGAGGATCTGCAAGGAAGAATGGCAGAGAATCCCCAAATCCAGGTGTGAAAAACTTATTGCATCATTCCCAAGAAGACTCATGGCTGTACTAGCTCAAAAAGGTGCTTCTACTCAATACTGAGCAAAGGGTCTGAGTACTTATGACCATGTGATATTTCAGTTGTTCTTTTTTAATGAATTTGCAAAAATTTCTACATTTCTGTTTTTTCTTTTCAGTCAAGATGGGGTGCAGAGTGTACATTAATGAGAAAAAAAATGAACTTTTTTGAATTTACCAAATGGCTGCAAAGAAACAAAGAGTGAAAAATTTAAAGGGGTCTGAATACTTTCTGTACCCACTGTATATTGACTTTTAGGATTGCTATTTACTTTAGGTGGCACTAGAGTTCTAGTCTTTTTCCTCTTTGACGAGACAGCAGAAAAAAAAAATGGTCATTTTCCATTTACTCAGCACTATGTTATTCCATTTTATGAATCGCCATAGGGTTTAAAATGCTCACTACACCCCTAGATGAATTCTTAACCCTTTCACAAAATGCGCTGTACTAGTACTGGGCATGCCTTGTCTCCCCTTTTGATGTGGGCTCCAGCGCTGAGCCCACATCTTTTCTGGCACATGTCAGCTGTTTTCAACAGCTGACTTGCCTGGAACACCCATTCTGACAGCGGCATTTAAGGCGTGCTTGCAGCACTGGTACCAGAAATCCGCCCATCGTGACCCTCAAATTACGCCAGAATTAAATTTTTTTGGTCACCGCAACATTGCATTAAAATGCAATAATGGGCGATCAAAAGATCGTGTCTGCACCAAAATGGTATCATTAAAAACATCAATTCAGCATGGAAAAAATATGCCCTAATCCAACCCGAGAACAGGAAAATTGGATTTTTTTTCACCACTTAATTAAGAAAGAACCTAGACATGTTTCATGTCTATGAACTCAAAATGACCTGGAGAATCATAATGGCAGGTCAGTTTTAGCATTTGGTGAACATGGTAAAAAAAAAAAATGCAAAACACTGTATACAAGAATTTACCTTTTTTTTTTGCAATTTCACCGCACCTGGATTTTTTTTCCCATTTTTGAGTACACAATATGGTAAAACCAATGGTGTCGTTCAAGAGTACAACTCGTACCGCAAAAAACAAGCCCTCATGTGGCCGGCCATATTGATGGAAAAATAAAAGTTATTGGTCTGGGAAGAAGGGGAGCAAAAATCAGAAACGCAAAAACGAAAAAGGGCTGTGGTGTGAAGGGGTTAAAGAGGTGTAGTTTTCAAAATGGGGTCACCTGTGGGGGGCTTCTGCTGTTTTTGCATGTTAGGGGCTCCTCAAAAATGACATAGCATCCGCAATCTATTCCAGCCAAAATTGTGCTCCAGAATTCAGTTGACATGCCTCCCTTTCCGAGCCTGGACGTGCACCCAAATAGTAGTTTTCCACCACTTATGGGATATCGGTGTACTCAGGAGAAATTGCACAACTATTTATATTGTCCATTTTCTCCTGTTACCCTTGTGACAATGAAAAATTTGGGGCAAAAGCAATATTTTTGTGGGAAGAATTAAAATGTTCATTTTTTCCTTCCATATTGCTTTAATTCCTGTGAAGCACCTAGAAACAATAAAACCGGGAGAGTGTGCAGGATTAGGTTTCTGCTTACCTGAAAACTTAAACTTAGCATACAGCAGACTGTTGTTATAAATAGTGATGAGCGAATACATTTGGCACTATTCATTACTTGCACGAATAGTACACTATTCGTTATGCAGCGAGTAATTAGCTATTCGCCTCGGTATGTTCGAGTGACCCGCCCAGCATGTTTGGTGTTTTATTTGCAGCCAATTAACATGCTGGGCTTGCTTGCCAATCGCAGTAATGCCGTCACCATCTTTTTTGTGGCATTACTGTGATTGGCTAGCCTTACAGCGTCAAAGTTTAAGAGCCAGGGCAGGGTTCTGCACTGTTCGCTGCTGCCCCCCATGACAGATGTTGAAACACCTCTCTACCAGAACCCTGACAGTATTGCGGCCTTGCCTGTGTTGGTCACCGCCACCAACGGTGACTTGAAGGGGAGATCTAAAGTGCCCTCAGTGACTACTAGAGAGCAAGTGGCCGTACGCTCCTTGTCCGTGAGTACAGCGCATGTGCCGCCTAAGAGAAACGAAGTACGGGACAGATGTTTACTCCCTGGGCTTCCAGTATATGTTTGCCAGTCTTCAGAAGAGCCGGATAGTGCTTTGGACTCCTGCCTCTGCAGCCTCAGATAATGGACTAGGAGCCCAGTGGAAGGTACCGGACACCGCCAGAAGACAGACCACCATTACCAGCAGGACCTTCTTGAACAAGCACCGCTCCAGCTGTTGTTGGCGCTACTGACTTTCAAGCAGCATCTACAGTCAGAGGAACTGCTGACACGATAAGTGTACAAAAGAACTGCCGTTACCTTGTTCATTAACTCTTCATATCCTTTGCAATTGAACTGTTTATTCCCTTATTTAACTGTTTACCTCACTGCGTGGAATATTCCCCTGTTAAGTAAAATTGTTAACCCTTGCTCTGCCTCCTGTCCATCACTGCATCCCACAACCTCCTTACATTGACCCCACATGTGAACACTTCTCTTCGTGTAACCCAGCTTTTTATAGTCTGGACCATAGGCTCATATGTCTAGGATGACCTTGATTTGTCTATTTAAACAATGCTGTCTGTGAATGGACAATAAGCCATGTTGTGCCCTTTCAAATACCTGTGTCTTCTTATACAGAAAGTAGAAAATATTTTGTCTAGTTCAAACCATTTGCTGCCCCCCCTCAGAATCCAGGAGCTAAGGTGCCAGGATTGACACCTGTCTCCACCAAAAGTCCCTTTGTGTTAACAATACTGGTATATCCAGTTTCACCCTTTGCAAACTAAATGTCAACTAAACTAAATGTTAACTAAATGTTATTCGACTGCTGTTATGATTTCCCTTATTGATTATATATTTCCTTCACACTCCACCTGCGGGCAGAGGGACTAGGCGGGGGGATGGATAATCGTGACATCACTGACTGTGGAAACACCTCCTTGATCAGGTTATTGTTCCCTCAGTAAAGTCCTCAAAAGTAGCTAATGCTTGACGCTCAACCTCACTGTCCAAACCTAGGTCCATGTTGGGTTGATTGTGAAGGTTTTTAAGAATCATTTTTTTGGCAAAATAAATGTACATCCTTTAGGGCTATGAAAAAATGAAAACTCGTTAATTTACATTCTAATTCCAAGGATACAAAAGAACAAATTGTGAAACTCAAAGAGCTGTTGCACAAAAGAATGAGAATTTGGTGGAATAAGGCGTTCCTAGATAAGTATTTAACCCCTTCGTGACCTGCGCCGTACTAGTACTGCTCTGCGGGAGGTGCGTTTGTACCCAGAGTGGTGATCGCGTGCGGGTGTCCGCTGTATGTGACAGCTGACACCCTGCAGCAATGCCCATGATCAGTGCTAGCATCGATTGTGGGCATTTAACCCCTTTGATGCCGCTGTCAGTAGTGACAGCGGCATAGAGAAGCATCGCGCAGGGGGGGGGCTCCCTTTGTGCTTTCATCAGGACATCATGATGTGATCACAATGTCCTGATGGTCTCGAAGGAGACCCCAGGCACCAAGATGGCCACGGAGTCCTGCAACGAAGGTGGCTTGTGAGCTCCAGCTGAGAGCAGGCGCTGGCATGCCTACTTCCCTGCCTGTCAGATTCTGTTCTGATACTCTGCTGTGCAGAGTGTCAGATCAGCGATCTGATGTAAAATAGTAATGTCCCATACAGGGACAATGTAAAAAAGTTAAAAAAAAAATATTATAAAGTGTAAAAATATTTTTTTAAAAATCCCTAATTAAAGAGAAAAGAAAGAAAGATTTTTCCAATAAATACATTTATTTATGTAAATAAAAAAAAAACAATAAAAGTACACATATTTGGTATCGACGCGTCCGTAATGACCCGCTCTAAGAAACTGTCCCCCTAGTTAACCCTTCAGTGAACACAGTAAAAAAATGAATAAAAAACGAGGCAAAAACTGCTTTACCATCATACTGCCTAACAAAAGGAACAATAAAACGCAATCAAAAAAACGGATGTAAATAAAAATAGTACCACTGAAAATGTCATCTTGTCCCTCAAAAAACAAGCCACCATACAGCTCCATCAGCAGAAAAAAAAAGTTATAGCTCTCAGACTAAAGCAATGCAAAAATAACTTTTTTCTATAAAAATAGTTTTTATTGTGTAAAAGCGCCAAAACATAAAAAAATTTAAATGAGATATCATTGTAAATGTACTGACCCAAACAATAAAGCTGCCTTACCAATTTTACCACACGCGGAACGGTATATGAAAAAAAAGCAATTCCTGAATTGCTGGTTTTTGTTTATTGTCTCCCAAAAATCGGAATAGAAAGCGATCAAAAAATGTAATGTGCCTGACAATAGTACCAATAGAAACATCAGCTCGTTCCGCAAAAAACAAGCCCTCACATGATTCTGTCGGCCCAAATATGAAAAAATTATAACTCAAAATATGGTGACGCAAAAACTAGTTTTCGCAATAAAAAGCGTCTTTTAGGCTACTTTCACACTTGCGTTTTTTAGCGCTGCGTATAGAGCGCACATAAAACGCATGAAAAAAACGCGTGTAATCGCTGCGATATTTTGCAGTCGAAGAGTGCGCATTGCTTTTAAAAAACGCAGCGATTGTAAGCGATTGTATGCGATTTCAAGCGTTTTTGTATGCGTTTGCGTTTTTTCTGTGCAAAACACATGATGAAAATCCTTGAAAAATTCTTGCAACAGAACCCACCAATGGGACACCAGTGGGCGTGTCTTATTGAAAATATTTATATAGAGCTTGTTCACAGCCCTTTTTTACATTTGCTTGCATTTGCCTTGGTGAACATGGATCTGCTTATGAAGACTTTCCACTTCAACCTGGATCTGGACATTGCTATGGCTCAGGCTTATGCCGTTGCTTGCCATGAAGAAAGGAGAGAGAGAGACATCGGAGACGGCAGCGACGGCGTTTGTGGGTACATCCCATTGTAGAACTCCGGGAGAGCCGTGGAGCGTATCACACCCTCTACAGTGAGCTGCAGTCAAACCCGGAGAAATTTACCGACTACACCCGGATGTCACAAGAAAGCTTCATGGATTTACTTGCTCGGGTCCAACAATTAATCAGGAGACAGGACACACAGCTCCGTCGGGCGATTCCTCCAGAGGAAAGACTCCTGGTGACATTACGGTACGTAATATTGAGAAACCAATGCCTGCATCATTGTATTACATATGCCATGTACTATTCCAAAGATGACCGAATTATTTGTCTGCCATCTAGTAAACAAAGACCTGCAGAATTTTTTTTATGCCATTTTTTTTTTATTAATGTTTTAAAAAAACATATACAATAATATTTTTTTTTTCTTTCTCTAGATTCCTTGCTACTGGAGAGAGCCTGTCTTCACTCCACTTCCAGTACCGGATTGGTATCTGCACGTTGTCAGGAATTGTTGACACCTGCCGGGCATTGTGGACTGTTCTCTGTCCGGAATTTATGCCCCTGCCCGCCACAGAAAAGTGGCTAGAAATAGCCGACAAATTCTGGACAACCTGCAATTTCCCCAACTGTTTGGGAGCAGTTGATGGGAAACACATACGGATTATCAAACCCAAAAGAACAGGCTCGGAGTACTACAATTACAAGAAGTACTATTCTACAGTTCTCATGGCCATTGCGGATGCAGACTGTATGTTTGTTGCCGTGGACATTGGTGCATTTGGCCGTGGGAATGACTCACAGGCGTTTAAGAACTCGGACATGGGACGGAGGTTGTATGGAAACCAGTTTAATTTCCCCATGCCACGGCCTCTTCCCCACACCGAAGGTCCACCAATGCCATTTGTAATGGTTGGGGATGAGGCATTCCAGATAAGCCAACACCTGCTTAAACCCTACTCCAGCCGGGACTTGGACCACAACAAAAAAATTTTCAATTACAGGCTGACCAGGGCAAGAAGAACTGTAGAGTGTGCCTTCGGTATACTGGTTTCCAGATGGCGCATTCTGGGCACAGCCATTCATCTGAAAGTGCAAACAGTGGATGAAGTTGTGAAGGCCTGTGTGGTGCTACATAACTTTGTCATGGCGAAAGAGCACCCAAACTTTGAACTTGATGATGCAGCTCCTAACCCATTGCCTGAGTTCACTCAGCACCCTCTCAGGTCTTCTGTTGAAGTCAGCCAAATGAGAGACCAATTTGCGGCCTACTTCATCTCAGATGTAGGACGGGTGGAATGGCAAGATCAAATGGTGTAAAATAATGTTCTTGTCTGTATGTCAATAAAATACCTTTTTGTTTGTATGTTAATAAAATCCCTCTGTTTATACCTGTACCACGTGCAGTCTCTGTTTTTAAAGTAAAAAACAATTATGAAATGGCCAGGTTTACCAGTGAATTCATGATGCATATTTTTTGGGTGCATCATCAATTTATTTGTAATCCTGACTAGGTAGTTAACTATACATGCACACAAGTTGTATGACCTTTATTATCTCTCCAGTTTTGCTTCCATTTTCAGTGACGGTGGAGATAACACAACAAATATTTGTGTCACCTGGCCTGCTGTTTCAAAGATTGATTTGGGGATGCACAAGCCTCTGTAAATTTTTATTCCTGACCATGTGACTATAAATATAATTTGTATTTTCATCACTGTGACTTGATTTGGAACGCAGAGATAATAAAGATTATACATCTTGTTCAATACCAATGCCTGGTGTCATGCTGAAGTGGTGATGCCCCAAATAACGCATCGTCATTTCAGAATGTATCAGGCCTGGGCAGGTGAGTACACATGAGTTCTAAACAGGAGCATCGCTACAGTATGCTTCAAATAAATGCAGACTGAAGCAACGCTGCTGGTTAAAACTCATGTCTATTCACCTGCCCAGGTGTGATAGTAATGATACAAGGCTGGGCAGGTGAGTACACGAGTTCTAAACAGCAGCATCGCTACAGTATGCTTGAAATAGATGCAGACTGAAGCAGCGCTGCTGGTTAAAACTCATGTCTATTCACCTGGCCAGGTTTGATAGTAATGATACAAGGCCAGGGTATTGTACATAAAGTGAATTTTCACCATCATCTCCTCAGTTTCTTCAACACACACTGAATAGAGGATGTGCTCAATTACAAGCTATATCTAGAATACATGGCCTTGTATCACAAAGTGAAATAATGTCAAAAACACACCAGACTCATTTAAGTTTTTAGTATATCTGGCAAAGTTAAGTAGGTATGCCTTGCACTCAACACCATCCTCTATTCAGTCTGTGCAATATTAGCAGACAGACAAACTGGTTGTGAAAATACAAGTCATATATTTGTGTTTTGGAGTAAACATATCTCCATGAAGTACACAAACATGTGTCATTCCTGGAGTTATGTGTAGTCAAAAACGCAAAGTGTACGTCGCAGTGTGTGTACGGCGCAGTGTGTAGGCGGTGAAATAAACACAAAGCAAACCAAAATTACTAAAAGAAGATTGGCACATTTATTTTTTACAACAGGAAAACAACATTTTAATTGGCAATGAGGTTTTTGATGACATTTGTATAGATCACATTAGTACATTTTTTGAGTACAAAAAGAAAATATTTATATTCACACAAAGGTTTTGGATAGATCAGATTAGTACAATTTGTGTCCAACATGACCATCGTATTGTCACTGCCCCAGAAGTTATAGAAAAATCAGATTAGTACAATGTGTACAACATGCCATTGGTATTGTCACTGCCCCAGAAGTTATAGAAAAATCAGATTAGTACAATATGTGTACAACATGCCATTGGTATTGTCACTGCCCCAGAAGTTATAGAAAAATCAGATTAGTACAATATGTGTACAACATGCCATTGGTATTGTCACTGCCCCAGAAGTTATAGAAAAATCAGATTAGTACAATTTGTGTCCAACATGACCATCGTATTGTCACTGCCCCAGAAGTTATAGAAAAATCAGATTAGTACAATATGTGTACAACATGCCATTGGTATTGTCACTGCCCCAGAAGTTAGAGAAAAATCAGATTAGTACAATATGTGTACAACATGCCATTGGTATTGTCACTGCCACAGAAGTTGTTGAGAAATGTGATTTGTACAGATAATATTAAAAATTTTTATTGCGACTGACGTTTTAATGGAGATTTGGATACTCTGGGGGTGTGCAGAGATGAAGAGCGGCTGGAAAGCGATGAAGGGGTTCGAGGGAAGGGGCAACAAAAGTAGTGGGTGAAGGAAGATCAGACATCGAAGTAGAGGCAGTTTGAGACACATTTGGAGGAGAGGGTGGATGGACCAACAAAGTTTTGCTTTTTTTCTTCTTGGGGACAGGAGTACCATGCATGGACCGACTTCTCTGTGTCTGCCTTGAGCTGGTTGACCGTGGCCTTGACCCAAAAAAGAGTGAATGTGGGTCACCGCTCTCATGCTCGGTGGTGGCAGTGGCGGTGGAAGTGTTGGCAGTGCTCTGAGTAGCACAAGTGTTGGCGGTGTTCCAAGGAGGAGAAATGGGAGCTGTGCTCCTAAATTGCTGCTGAATGGTGGCGGTATTCCTAGAAGGAGAAGTGGGTGCCGTTGAAATAGAAAGTTGCAGACTGGTGGCGGTACTCATAGAATCAGTGGGTGCTGTAGCCGGAAATTGTTGCCGACAGGTGGCGGTACTCCTAGAAGGAGAAGTGGGTGCCGTGGCCATAAATTGTTGCTGACTGCTGGCAGTACTCCTAGAAGGAGAAGTGGGTGCGGTGGCCCAAGCAGGTACTGCGGTGGCTTGAGTCCATGACTGTGGACCAGTGTCTGTGGTGGTGTTGCTCCACACAGGAGCAGCGCTTGCCATGGTAGTGGCGACGGTGGCGTGTCCAACAGTACTCGGACTTGTGGTGGTGTAGTGGTGACTCGGAATGCTGGTGGCCGTGCAGTGGTATGCAGCAGAAGTTGGTAGGGATGTGTGTCGAGTCAGTGGTGGCACTGTTGGATATGCAACCACTGACTGCTGCACGTACCGATTCTGCTGCATAGCCTGCAAGTAAGCAGTGTTGCAGGCCTGCATCACACTCAGCTGTTGCTCAGGACTAAGGTGTTCCGCCATGCCCCGTTCAATTTTACTGAAAAAATGGTGCGCTGGTCTGTTGAGGTCGGCCTCCAGGCGATCAAGACGCTGTTCGACACTGTTGAAGCGGTGATCCATGTGGGTAAAACCTCGTTCCATCAGTGAAAAACCGCTTCCAACTGTGCCTGCCAGCGACTTGATATTGCCATGAAAGGCCTCGCTCAAGTGAACAAACTCGGGCAAGACATTCCTCTCCATGGCCCTCTGCCGCTGGTGGGAAGTGCCCGCATAACCAGTGTCAGAGACTTGGGAGAGGGGAAGACCTGATGGACCAGCTTCCTGGTCACCAGCTGTCCGTGTTGCTGACCTGCAAGTTGCTTCCAGGCTGTCGGATGGCTGGGACGGGTCCAAGGTCGTCCGATGAAGGACCGCTTCAGGGACAGGCTGCATGGTGCTGCTCCAGGTGCTGTGGAAAGAAAACCAAAATATTACTATAATGCATTAACAAGAAGCATCAGCTGTAGAAAAAAAAAAAAAACTTACGCTCTGCTGGCAAGGACCAGTCTCAGGAACGCCAACTCGCGTTAGTAGCGATATTTCCTTCTGGGCCTTGCTGCTGAACCACTGCGAACCTGTCCCTCTGCTCGAACATCAGTGTTAAAGCGGTCCTTCATCGAGCGCCATCGTGTGCGGACTTTGTTCACTGTTGAGAAAAAAAGATAAAAATTATACAATGCAGTCAGGGCAAAATCAGTCTCAACACACATACCTGAATGAAAATGTCAAACTGTCAATGCAGCATTATAAAAAGCTATACAATCCACAGGGCAGTCACTGTCGAACCACATGACACTGTTGTGTTTGCTGGTAGAATATAACTGGCAGCAAAAAAAACATTATCATGAGGAACAAGAGTGACTGCGGCAGTAAAAAACTCAATAGAATGCACAACACATAGCAATAGCATACACAGGGCAGTCACTGTTGAACCAGATGGTACTGTTGGGTTTGGTGGTAGAATATATCTGCCAGCAAACCCATCAGTGCCATCAGGAACAAGAGTGACTGCGGCATTACAGAGAATGAAAATACTTACTAAACGCCTTTTTGAGGTTTGGAGAGGCGCTGTCCCAGCCATCCATCAACGCTGCGGCCACCTCGTTCCATAGCTGCCGGGTCACCACATTGTCCTTGTACTGCGGATCATGGCTGTCCAACAACGGGACACGCTCATGGACCTGGCAGATGAGGGCCTCGTTGTCCACATACAGTTCGTCGTCCCGTTGTGGAACCTAGAAGAAACAAAATAAAAATTACAATCTTGTATATTTTTTAGAAAGAAAATAACGATAGGAGTACAAAAGAAATAGACATTCAAAGGCTAGATACTTACATTCCGTCTCGCCACCGGGACTTGACTCGGCTGCGACTGCTCCTGCTGAGACTCCTCAATGGCCGTGTCCGACGATGATGTCTGAAAAAGGAACACAAATTTTAGACATTTGTAGATTCAGCAGCTATACTTACCCAAAGGCAGGAAGATACTCACATCATGCTCTGCTTCGGCCAGTTCTTGCCGGAATGGGGAATATTCGGATCCAGAAGACATGCTGCAAAAAAAAAAAATAATTACATGAGCACATATTACATTGTAAAGGACAGCCAGTCATTTGGTTAAAGAATACTCACAATTCTTGCACTTTGGATGGGTCTTGAGTCCAGGCGCAGTGTCTCCAGGCAGTATCCAGGCTGTGTATGGGTCCAAGATGGATCTTCCAGTCTCCAGGCAGTATCCAGGCACTGTAGTATGGTGCACGTTGTTTGAAGGCCTTTTATAGGGATCCAGGCTGTATCTTCAGGTCTCTTTATCAGCATGCAGTCTCCAGGCAGTCTGAGTAGGGGTCTGTGTGGCACTGACACCTTCCTTTATCTACACTCCTTTATCTAGACTCCTCACAAACAATGTATCTTGTCTAGGGGGTAATTGGACAAGTGTCTAGACATTGTTTACTAAAAAATCGCGTGCGCGCACAACCGCTGACAAGCGCACAGCCACGCGCACGCCAGCGCCCACATAGACGGCAATGATATTTATATGCGCATACCGTGCGCACACGTGCGCACGCGCCTTTTTAAATTGGTGTGCTGAAAAAAAAAATGCAACATGTAGAGTCTAGCGCGTCTGGGCACACACCTGGAAAATGCGCAGCGCACGCCAAACGCTAATGAGCGCGTGCAAGCGCAAGACCCTGCGCCCGCCATGTTAATGATAGGGGAACATTGCGCATGCGACCGATAGCGCACGATGCGCAGCGCTAAAAAACGCAAGTGTGAAAGTAGCCTTAGTGTGTGACAGTAGCCAAACCTAAAAACTCGATATCAATCTGGCTTCGCTGTAATCACACTGACCCAAGAATAAAGTCGCTTAATCACTTATACCGCACGAGGAACGGCATAAAAAAATAAAACCAACTATTCGCATGCTGTTAATTTTTTCATTCTGCCTCCCAAAGATCGCAGATTGCAGCGCTTTTTCCGTGTAAATCTCTGAAATATGTGATTCAGACAGAACCTCTGGCTGAATATTCCCTATAATGAGGCAGATTGAGATACTGCGGACGCCGTCTGACCTGTGATCCGGCGGTGTCGGTGTGTTTAGGACTGCATAAAAGTGCCATCGGCCACAGTTTTGTGCACTTCTAAAAAGAAGGAAACCGTGGACCAGAGGCCAGACGGAGTCCAGAGTAACTCTGCTGCCTCACTATAGTGAATGAATCCATTTGGGGTTTCAGCTGAAACACGTCACTCAGAGATTTAGATGGAAACCCCAAAGTAAGTGCACAGCGTAGAGCGCTGGATAACTGTGATCCCAAACGTTAAGAAAAATGTTCCCAATAAAAGCTTCCACTCAATCCACAAAAAAAGGAAGTCTCCACTCAGATCTGTCATCTGTTAACGGAAATATAGGGAGCTTCCACGTTACTGGTATCACAAAGGCACTGGAAAAGGGAAATGGCTCCTCACCTTCCAAAAGAAATTCTGCAAATTCTCCACACCCAAATCCAAATGCCCCCCCTCCCTTCAGAGCCCCAGTGTGTCTAAACAACATTTAGCGCCCACATGTTTGGCATTTCTGTAATGATGAGAGCCCGCCTAATTTACAGGTGCGTGTCTCCAGAAGCTGGGCACAATGTACTGGTCACTACAATGGCAGTGTGCAATTTTCACTCAGCAACATCCACTGCTGCCTGTTTCTGGAAAACACCCATGGAGTCAAAATTGTCACTGCATCTGCAGATAAATTCCCAAAGGGTTATAATTTACAAAATGGGGTCACTTGAGGGGGGATTCTGATTTTCTAGCACTTAGGATCTCTTTTAATGGACTCCACAAAATAGTCTAGGAAAATCAACGCTCCAGGAGGAAAATAGCACTCCGTCCCTCCCGAGTCACTCCGTATGGCTATGTAGTACTTAATGTACAGTCACATATGGGGCATTTCTACATTCAGCAGAAATTGTAGAACAAATACTGGTGCAATTTTTACCAATTTCCCAGTGTGAAAATGTAAAACTTGGGGCTACCACACAATCTTGGTGGTAAAAATGTAAATTATTTTTTCTTCACTGCCCAATGGTATAAAAGTTTGTGACACACCTGTGTTGTCAATATAATCACTGCACCCCTAGATGAATTCATTGAAAGGCGTAATTAGTACAATGGGGTCACTTATGGGGGTTCTGCTGTTCTGGCACCTCAGGGGCTCTGCCAATGTAACATGGCACCCTCAAACAAGTGCAGCAAAATCTGCACTGTAATATGGCGCTACTTCTCTTCTGAACTTTGCACTGTGCCTCAAAAGCAGTTTTCAACCACATATAGGGTATCGGCGAACTGAGGAGAAATTGGACAACAAACTTTTTGGTCCATTTTCTCCTTTTGCCCTTGTAAAAATACAAAATTTGTAGCTAAAAAAGATTTTTGTGGAAAAAATGTGATTTTTTTATTTTCACGGCTTAACGTTATAAACTTCTGTGAAGCATCTGGTAGTTCAAGGTGCTCAATACACATCTAGATAAGGTCTCAAAGGGGTCTAGTTTCCAAAATGGTGTCAATTGTGGGGGTTTCCACTGTTTAGGCACATCAGGGGCTCTTCAAACGTGACATGGCATCCGCTAATTATTCCATCAAATTTTGCATTCAAAAAGTAAAATGGCACTCATTCCCATCCAAGCCCTGCTGTGTGCCCAAACAGTTGTTTTCCTCCACATATTGGGTATTGGCATACTTAGGAGAAATTGCGCAATAAATTATATGGTGCAATTTCTCCTTTTACCCTTATGTATATGCAAAATTTAAAGCTAAATTGATTTATTTGGGAAAAAAGTGATTTTTTTTTTATTTCCACGGCTCTACATTATAAACTTCTGTGAAGTACCTGTGGGTTCAAGGTGCTCAATACACATCTTTATAGGTTCACTAAGGGGTCTAGTTTCCAAAATGGTGTCACTTGTTGGGAGTTTCCACTAGGCACATCAGGGGCTCTCCAAACATGACATGGCGTCCGCTAATTATGCCAGCAAATTTTAATTTACATTAAAAAAGTGAAATTGTGCTGCTTCCCTTCCGAGCCCTGATGTGCGCCCCAACAGTAGATTTCCCCCACATATGGGGTATTGGCATGCTCAGGAGAAATTGCACAACAAAATGTATGGTCCATTTTCTCCTGTTACCCTTGCGCAAGTAAAAAAAAATTAGATCTAAAGGAAAATTTTTGTTAGAAAAGTAAATGTTTATTTTTTCCTTCCACATTCCAAAAATTCATGTGAAGGGCTAATAAACTTCTTGAATGAGGTTTTGAGTTCCTTGAGGGGTGCAGTTTTTAGAATGGTGTCAATTTTGGGTATTTTCTGTCATATAGGCCCCTCAAAGTCACTTAGAGTGTGAGGTGGTCCCTAAAAAAATGGTTTTGCAAATTTTGTTGTAAAATGAGAAATCCCTGATCAACTTTTAACCCTTATAACTTCCTAACAAAACAAATTATGTTTTCAAAATTGTGCTGATGTAAAGTAGACATGTGGGAAATGTTATTTATTAACTATTATTAACTGATTTAAAAGCATAAAAATTAAAAGTTTGAAAATTGCAAAATTTTCAAAATTTTCACCAAATTTCCGTTTTTTTCATCAGAATCACCAGGATCCCTTGAAAAATATTTAGAGTTGAGAGTCCTCAGTGGTTGATACCTTTTAATGGCTAACTGAAAAGATGGTAACAAATTGCAAGCTTTCGAGACTACTCAGGTCTCTTCATCAGGCATAGACTAATACAACATCTACTGGCTAACACGGTACAAAGATATACATCTTTACTGTATCAGGATCCCTTGAATCATTCCAGAGTTATGACCTCATAAACTGACAGTGGTCAGAATTGTAAAAATTGGCCTGTTCATGGAGGTGAAAACAGGCTTCGTCTCAAAGTGGTTAAATAAAGGCTTAATCCCTCGTGGGTTATGTATTCAAACTTTCTCCTCTTTTGCCACGGATGATGATGCCTTTAGAGCAGGGTGTGAGGAGGTTGATACTAAATGCTTTTGGGATTTTATGGAATTACTAATCAAAGTTGATGAAACTAAACTTGGAGAACCAGAGAATGAAATTGATATTATACAAACAGGTTTAGAGACTGATTTTACTATTGAGGCACTTAAAAAGCTAAATACTGACCATGAAACTATTTTTTCCAAGTGGGAACAAGATATATACATGACCAAATCAAAAAAATTCCAGAGAAACATTATTAATTTCCAGAATAATAGGATATATTAATGGAAATCCCCACAAAACAGGGATCGTTCAACATCTCGGTCATTCTCCGAACCTATATCTTCCCCCGTTTCCTTTGAGGACTCACATCTGATGTCTGATAAATCTAGTTTTTCCCATGATGAGAAGTGATTAATAGAACCAATCACAAACTCAATAGTGGACGTTCAACGAACAAAAGAAAAATCAACTCCTCCCTGACACCTGAGAAAAAAATCAAAATCAGATAGTTTGGAGGTAATCAATTTATCTTCCTATCCCCATTCTGAGGCAAAATGTGACCTACTGCAACTTAATCTAACCTTTGTATCAAATAACGGTTTTGATTTTTTCACAGCCCTGAAGAATGTATATTTTGCTGAAAATTGATTCTTAAAAAAACTTCACAATCAACTCAACATGGACCTAGGTTTGGACAGAGAGGTTGAGTGACAAGCATTAACTACCTTGGAGAACTTTTTGAGGGAACAACAACCTAATCACTGAGGTATGCTCCCACGGTCAGTGATGCCATAATCATCGACTTTCCCCCCCTTGTTCCTCTTGCGACAGGTGGAGATTTTTTGTAAATTGATTACACAGGATTTTAAAAAAATCCAAAAAGGGTATCCATAGTGACAACCTCACTTCAACACAAAGGAAGGCTCTAAAAGTGTTAGAATCTCTCGATGATGTTTTTATCAATGTTGCAATCTGGCCAGTGGATAAGTATGAGAAAGAAGCATTTCGACAGTTAAAAAAATGAGATACATATCAGGTACTTTCTCATAATCCTATTATCTTTCTCTACCCAATTAGAAAAAAATCTATTTGGTGCTTTTTATGCAGGTGTCATTCCCAAGAAAATCCTTGATGGTCTTTGACCAAATTTCCTAAGATTCCCACTTTTTATCTCCTCCCAAAGGTTCAGAAGTACCTTCAGAATCCACCCGGACGTCCGAACGTCTGTGGCATAGGAGGGCTATGCAATATGTCATGTAAATTTCCTGACCATTACCTCAAGTCGATAGTTGAAATGCTACCCTCCTAAGTCTGAGAAACTATGTATGTCTTCATAAAGGTAATTGTTGTGAATATGCTGGAGGCGGCTTCTGAGCTGGGGCTCCCTTCGGTGGTTGCTGAGGGTGGTGAACTGATTACTGAATGGCCTTCAGCTGGCACTGAATGGTAGGATATAAGTGGCCTGAGTTCCCAGCAGCCTTGCTGGTTATCAATTGTTCCTTCTGGTCTTGCTTGAAGCACTGCTAGTTTCCTGCTCTCCTTCAGATAAGTGTTTGCTGTTTTTTTTTTTTTCCTTTGTTTGATTTTCTCTGCTGGTTTGCTGCTTGCAGTGGACTGCAGCCTGTCCCCTTTTGGGGGTTTGGCACTGCAATTGTGCTCTGTTTGTGTCTGCACTTTTGCTTTGCTCTTTGGTTACTTTTTATTTGCTGAATAGCGTTTTGTTACACCAGAGATCTGATTTAGGTGGATGAGATCGTGTGATCTCAGGGTTTTTGGCAATCAGAAGTGTTGGTATTTTTGTTAGGGTTTTGTTGGATTGCAGTCAGAATTCTTTCCTTTACTTTTCTGTCTAGACAGATTGGGCTCCAGCGTTTGCTCATTCTATTTTCTGTCTGTGTCCGTGCTTTCTTCTTGTCTAACCGCCATTACATGTTTGGGGGCTTCCTATTTTCTTTGGGGATCTGCTCCGGGGCAGATAGCTTTCATCTTTCTGCCTTTAGGTGTAGTTATCTCTCAGGCTGTGACGAGGCGTCTAGGATCACCGTAGGAACGCTCCACGGCTACCTCTAGTTGTGTGGTTAGTTCAGGTTACTGCAATCCAATAGGTTCCAGCCTCTCTGGTGTATTACCGCTTTTGCTTTTTTTTTGCTATTTCTCCTCAGTTACCGAAACATAACAGGTAATGGTATTTATATTGAGCTAAATATGACTCTGGTCATGATTGACATTGAATATCTTTATACTTCAACAAGCCATGAATATTTCCTGGGATGGCCATCTATTTGAGTTTATATTGGAGCTGGTTGAATTTATCCTTACGCATTATTTTTTTGTGTTTAAGGATAAGTTCTATCTACAGAAACAAGCGACAGCCATGGGTTCGGCGTGCGCTCCGTCATATGCAAACTTGTTTCTGGGACAGAAAGATTTTCCATGGTGACCGAGAACATGCCACAGACCTAGTACAAGGCTGGTTCCACTATATAGACAATGTTCTGATGATATGAGTGAGCTGATTCAATTCAACCATATCTTGAATAATAATGACGTTGATCTCCGATTCACCTATAAATGGCATAAAATGAGGATTGACTTTATTCGAGCGTCCATGACAGCACGACGGAGAGAGGGGATCCGCCCCTTAGGAACAGGAAACCTACAGATATAAAAGGGCGGCACCTCTCCCACACATCAGAGGGTTTCCTGTTCCTAAAGGACGGGTTTCCTACAGATGAAGATCTTCAGGAAGACCCAGGCCGGCCGGTCGACCCAGGTAGCAGGGGGTCTCCTACCTCGACCGGTGCGGAGTCCCTGGAAGCGCCACGGTGGGTCCGGGTAGGATTCCACGACAGTGTGCAGAGCAGGCGGAGCAGTATCCAGAGGATCCCTGTCTCCCAGCCAGCGCCTGTTGGTAAGTATTCCCCCCTCTCCCTGGTCCCGGTACCTGCTCCCTGTCTTCTCCTGCGGTCCTGTCATGGTAGGAGCCTGCTGGGGTGGTGCAGCCATGGGGGTAAAAATAGAAGAAAAAAAAATTTTTTTTTTTGGAAATTTGAATTTCCCGCCGCGGCGTCGCTGCTATGAGAGGCGCGGCGGGGTTTTTTGTTTTTAATTTCCCGCCGCGCGTCGCGGGGGGTTTTTGAATGCTCGCCGCGCGTCGCTGGTATGGGCGACGCGGCGGGGTTTTTCTTTTGAATCTCCCGCCGCGCGTCGCTGCTGTGGGTGGCGCGGCGGGGTTTTTGAATACTCGTTGCGCGTCGCTGGTATGGGCGATGCAGCGGGGTTTTCTTTTGAATCTCCCGCTGCGCGTCGCTGCTGTGGGGCGACGCGGCGGGGGACGCACCTGCGTTAGCGTTCCCCGCTGGAGCGGCGATTCAGATGCGAAAAAAGGGGGCGGGGTTCTCCACCGCCAGAACCGGAAGTAGGGCACCGGCCGGCGTTTTTGAAATATTTGGCGCGGCTGCATCATATAATGAATGGCTCCTGCAGTGGGGACGGCGGGGAAGTGCAGGGGGGGCTGTGGGGCGGGGATTAGGAGGGGGTGGACCCCTGGCCGCACCTGCTGACCCGGATATCCGGGGAAGGGGATATATAAGGAGCCTATGAAGCTGGGAAAGCGCTTCTGCCCCATTTCTTGCAATGGACACTGCAGAAGCTCCCTCAGTGCAGCAGGAGAGCCAGCAGCAGCAGCAGACAGAGCGCTCCTCTTCAATGGCCGGGCGGTCAAGTAATCAGTCCAGCCGCAGGAGTTTGTCAGCCGGCAAGAAGACCCCTCCCCGTGATCCGGTACCTACTGCTGTATGGACAGGGTAAGAGATCATCAGACTTAGAATACCCAGTAATGCAGTTTTTTCCCCCATTATGTGTTTTGTCACTAGGGGAAGAAGTGTGCGGTGAAAAGCAAGCACAGGGAATGTGCCTTTTGTGCTTGCCCTCTGCCAGACGCTTGCCCTAAAAGGTTATGCCAGCCGTGTATACGACAGATGGTAGGGCATTAAAGGGGGGAAGGGCAGAGGCCTGGGGTAAGATAGTAAGCCCCCCCTTTCCCTTTTAGATAGCGGAAGAGACTCCGGATTTCACCGAAAGCCTGAAGGAGTTAGTAAGGGCAGAGATGAAGGAGTCCTTAAGACATGGAGAATCTTCCAGGCGTAGGACTGTACCAGTGTTATCTGATTCAGATTCACCCGCTGCCCATGAGAAGGGTGACGTTTTTTCAGGACCCTCTTCTCCTTCCTCTTCGGCTTCTTCCTCTTCTTCTACAGAAGACGCTACGTACCAATCCATGTGGCCCATCAGTGTTTCCTCAGAGTAGCAGTCCACATGGGGGAATCTCTACCTACCTCGACGACTTCCTTATTATTGGAAAGACGGCAGAGCATTGCCTAGAGCAGCTGCAGAGAGCAATATCTACCCTAGAGCGTCTAGGATGGCTAATAAATATCAAAAAGTCTTGTTTGAATCCGATGAGAGTTCAGCAGTCTTTAGGGCTAATTCTGGATTCACGGAATCAGAACTGTAGTTTACCGTCTAACAAATTGATTTGCTTGCGTTACCAGGTCCTGAACGCCTCCAATAACCCCTCCATGTCTCTTAAGAAAGCCATGTCTCTTTTAGGCTCCCTCTTGTCCTGCATCCCTGCGGTTCAGTGGGCACAATTTCACACAAGGACGCTACAGGCTGAGGTTTTGTTATATCAAAATCTTTTAGGTGGTTGCCTGGAAGGCCAGCTATCCTTGTCCCAGGCTGCTATAAGGTCCCTGGATTGGTGGAAAGAAGAGACAAACCTGTCTAAGGGGGTTCCCAGGGAATATGAAATATCCCGGGTAATCACGACAGATGCAAGCCCTTCAGGGTGGGGGGCTCATATGGGGGATATTATGGTTCAGGGCTTATGGGAGCTGGATCAAAAACAGATGTCTTCTAATATGAAGGAGTTAACGGCAGTAGAGCAAGCGATTAAAAAGCTCCTTGTTTATCTACAGGGTCACCACGTTCGAGTGCTCTCCGACAATCGGGTCACAGTCGCTTACATCAACCACCAGGGTGGTACTCGTTCCGGTCCTCTCATGGAAGTGGCAAGGCGCCTACTCCAGTTAGCAGAACGACATTTTCTTTCTTTAACGGCTCTTCATATAAGGGGAGAAGAAAATACTAAGGCGGACTTCTTAAGCCGCAATCTCCTGGGTCAGGGAGAATGGTCGTTAAAAACTTCCATCTTCGACCTAATTGTGCGGAAATGGGGTCTACCGGAGGTAGATCTCTTGGCTACCAAATCCAACAGGAAAGTGAGACGGTTCTGCTCTCTGAATCCCAGAGAACGCCCTCTGGCAGTGGACGCTCTTCTGTTAAAGTGGGATTTCAATCTGGCCTACGCCTTCCCTCCCTTGTCTTTACTCCCCCTAGTACTGAGGAAGGTCAGGAAAGACAGGGCAAGGGTAATAGTTGTCGCTCCCTTCTGGCCCAGGAGGGCATGGTTTTCAGGTCTCAGAAACATGTCGATAGCCGACCCTTGGGTCCTGCCGGATATCCCAGATCTGCTCTCCCAGGGCCCAGTCTACCATCCTCAGGTAGCGGGCCTCCACCTGACGGCGTGGATTTTGAACGGTCGCTGCTGAGAGATAAGGGGTTTTCGGCTAAACTAATTAATACTCTCCTTAAAAGCAGAAAAGAGGTTACAACTAGAATCTACGCTAGGACTTGGAAAAAATTTCTTCAGAGTTCGGGGGTGGTAGCAGGGGACCCAACACCGATAACCCAGATTCTAGAATTCCTGCAAAAGGGTCTGGACTTGGGTCTCTCTACGAGCACCCTTAAGGTGCAGGTTTCAGCGTTGGGAGTGCTCTTCAGTTGCAACATCGCCAATAATTACTGGGTCAGTAGATTCATTAATGCTGCAGGTAGGTCAAGACCCATAGTGAAGGAGAGAATCATGCCATGGGATTTGAACCTTGTTCTTACTGTTTTAACAGAACCCCCCTTTGAACCTATTTCAGCAGCATCAATAAAAATTCTTTCCCTAAAAACCGCCTTCCTGGTAGCATTAACTTCGGCTAGAAGGGTAAGTGACATCCAGGCACTATCTAGACTGTCGCCTTACACTCGGGTCCTGGATGACAGGGTAATACTTAGACCTGATCCGGCATACCTGCCTAAGGTGTCTTCCTCTTTTCACAGAACACAGGAAATTGTTCTCCCTTCTTTCATTCCTAATCCATCTAATCAAAAAGAGATAAAACTCCATACTTTAGATGTTAGAAGATGTCTACTGCAATATTTAGCAGTCATTGACCCCTGTAAAAGGGACAATGCATTGTTTGTCTTTTTTCAGGGAATTAACAAAGGCCGCAGAATAACAAAAAGCTCATTGGCCAGATGGATTAGGGAAGCAATTTCTCTGGCATACACCTCGAGGGGCAAGCTGGCACCTGAGAGGCTAAGGGCGCATTCCACCCGAGCTGTGGCGACTTCATGGGCAGAGAGGGCAGAAGTCTCCATTGACCAGATATGTAAGGCAGCTACGTGGTCTTCTCCACACACGTTTTTTACTCATTATAGGTTAGATGTGGGTGCTTCCTCAGACCTTTCTTTCGGACTAAGGGTGCTGCAGGCTGTAGTCCCTCCCTAAGTAGTTATTACTCTCTGTAATTCTCTCCGTAGTGCTGTCATGGACGTTCGAATAAAGTCTTAGTTACTTACCGTTAACGGTATTTTTCGAAGTCCATGACAGCACCCTTAGATTCCCACCCGTCTTCTATGTGCACTTCTTCCTCTTATATAGTCCACATGTAATAAACAATTGACCAATATTACTGTGTGGTGCATAATTTTTTGTTGTATACCATTTAACCTTGGTAGTCCTTGTATGCTCTCTAATCCAACTGATGTGTGGGAGAGGTGCCGCCCTTTTATTTCTCCTTCGTCTCATTGGGGGACACAAGACTGTGGGTGTATGCTACTGCCGCTAGGAGGCTGACACTAAGTAAACATAAAAAAAGGTTAGCTCCTCCTCTGCCGTATACACCTCAGCACTGGCCGCAGGCAAACCCAGTTCATGCTTAGTGTCTGATGGAGGCACACGTCTGGTTTCTTCCAGACCATTTTTTTTTTTTTTTCGAACTTTCCCACGAAGATGATATAGGGGCGACAGACCCTTTTGAAGGGGTCCGATCTCCCCAAACCATCAACGGGCGAGCACGTGGAGTGTCGCCTCCACGTATCCTTTCCCGCAACGTGGGACATGATGCCGGACTCAGCCCTGACCACCCTAGAGTATTGAAACCCTAGGCTGTACAGTGGCAGGATATAGTCCATGCGGCCCCCACTGCACCACCAATGCTAGACTGCGGTGCTGCAAGGAGGCGGACGGTCCCTCTCCTCATCCCCCGAAGGGGTGATGGAGTTAGGGTTCCTGCACCATCCCCAATTTTGGTTCCGCAAGCCCCCTCTAATTTAAGACTGGGCGAGACGCTGGGACTGTTGTCTAAAAAGGCAGAGTCCACTGCAAGCAATGCTACGGCCAGAGACGGAACCCGAACCCACCTTCAAAGCCACGGTGTCGGTTGTGGGACCGAGGGATCCCTGCGTCAGGAACGGACAAGCACTTCGCTGGTGAGAGCTGGGGCACCCCAGAGAGGCGGTCGGTGATTCAGCCTGGCTTCAGCCAGGAGCAGGAGACTGGGCTCCGGCCTCCGGCCTGAGCTCCTCCCCCTAAACAGTGTCATCTTCTGGCGGCCCGCCCCCCGGCTTCTGGGCAGCCGCCGCCAAAAAATTTAGCCCCCGGCTTCGGCCGGTGCTAGGCCGTGGGCGGAAATTTAGTCCCCGGCTTCGGCCGGAGACTAGGCCACGGCCCAAATTTAGTCCCCGGCTTTGGCCGGCGCTAGGCTGCGCATTGTGACTCCTCCCCCTAAGGCTCGGCTATTTAGGCACGCCCCCCTAGGCCGCGGCGTCTAATCTAGCTCCCGGCGTTGGTCGGATGATAGGCCGGGCTCCGCCCCCAGCATCGACACCTCCGGCGGGTCCGCCCCCTGTTTCTCGGGCGGCCTCCTCAAAAATTTAGGCCTTGGTTAAGGCCAGCGCTAGGCCGCGGCCGGAAATTTAGTCCCCGGCTTTGGCCGGCGCTAGGCTGCGCATCGTGACTCCTCCCCCTAAGGCTCGGCTATTTAGGCACGCCCCCCTGAAAGGGAAGCGCGCTTTTTTTGAAGTCTGGACCCTCCGTCTTCTCTGTTGCGCCCAGTGGCCTTCTACACAAGCGCTTCGCAGGACGGGCAGTCGAACGTTCGGGGATACCAGGACTGGGGTAAGTGCTACTACCTCCAGCTTGGTTGCTCCGCTTCGCTGCGCTCCGCTCCTCTACACCGCACCGCCACATCCAAATAATTACAGGAAGAAATCTGTGACAGATCCAGTATGTCCAGAAGGGCTAAGTCCCACACGGTGCTGTATACTGCATGCATTGCCTGTAGGTCTCCTTTTCCGCACGCCCAGACTAATCGGGTCTGTGAAGCCTGTGACTCTGAACGGGCTCAGGAGCCCTCACCTATAGCCGAGCCCAGTGCATCAGGTCCCCCGGAATTGGCCCTATCTCTGTCTCAATCTATGGCGTCTTTAACAAGAGCAATCGAGTCCCTTCAAGCTCCCGATAGGAGCAGGGACAGTGGTTCACCCGGCTTGGCTACGCCTCAGGAACCTCCGGCCTGCAGGGGCCGTGCTCTCACCAGGCAGACGCAGGGGAAGCGAACCCACACTGCGTCGCCTATGCCGTCCGGGGCCTCGGCATCCTTCAGTTCAGTTTCTCGCTCTCCCTCACCTTTGGAGGCGAGTGATCAATATTCGGATTCCGATTCTGAAGGTTCCCTCAATTTAGAGGCACCAAATTGTCAGGAGACAATTGACAGTCTGATTGAAGCTGTCAATCAATCCCTGGGGGTAGACGATGAGTCCACCTTGGCCTCTGGTCATAAGGTGTCCTTCAAACGAGCCAGGCAAACTCATAAGGTTTTTGGTGCTCATCCTGAGTTTGAAGAGCTGGTGCAGCGCCACCGGGAAAAACCGGACAAGCGCTTCGCAGGACAAAAGGCTATTAATACCAGATATCCTTTTGCTCCCGAACTTCTGAAGAAGTGGGCGGAATCTCCTGCGGTCGACCCTCCGGTGTCGCGTTTGGCGTCTAAAACGCTTCTCTCTCTTCCCAACGGTTCCTCGATCAAGGATCCAACGGACCGTCTGAGAGCTTAGCTCGCTCAGTGTTTGAGGCATCAGGCTCTGCTCTCTCTCCCTCCTTTGCAGCAACTTGGGTTGCTAAGGCCATGATATCCTGGTCGGAGTCTCTAAATAGAGCTCTCCACGGTATAGAAGTGCCGTTGGAGGTAACTGAGATCTCTAATCAGATAGCTCTTGCAGGAGACTTCTTAATCAACGCTTCCATGGATGCGGCAAATTGCGCAGCTCTAGCTGCTGCTAATGCGATTGCTATCAGGAGATCCTTGTGGTTAAGAACTTGGCGAGTGGACTCAACCTCAAAGAAATCACTCACATCCTTACCGTATCAGAGTGGCCGGTTATTTGGCGAGAAGCTGGATCAGCTCATATCTGATGCGACAGGAGGGAAGAGCAGTTTCCTTCCTCAGCAAAAGATTAGACAACCTTTTCGCCGACAACTTCAGCCTCGGTTTAGGGCTTTTCGTAACCCAGGTTGGGCCGCGACAGCCACCCCCAGCGGCACAGGTCGACCTAATCAGGCCAGAGATCGCCAGGTCTCCTACAAGACCAACCCTTTGGGAAGAATGCGATCTCAACAGCCAAGGTCTAGAGGGTCTAAACCCCAAAGATATTCGGACAAATGACTGGAGGCAGAATCCGGTCAATTCGTCCAGAGTAGGCGGCCGCTTACTCTGGTTTCGCCCCGCTTGGCTATCAATTACTCACGACGAGTGGGTCAGGGAGTTAATCACTCGGGGTACAAAATAGAGTTTATCAGCCTGCCGTCAAATCATTTTTTTCCCTCCCGTCTTCCCAAAAAAGATTCCCGGGTTCACGCCTTATTCAAGGCGGTTGAATCTCTTCGGTGCAGCGGGGTCATTGTTCCTGTACCAGAGGTCGAAAAGGGTCAGGGTTCTATTCCAATCTGTTCATAGTACCCAAGAAAGACGGCACTGTAAGGCCTATTTTGGACCTAAAACGTCTGAACCAATTTGTCAGGATTCGACATTTCCGAATGGAGTCTCTCCGCTCGGTCATTGCAGCCATGGAAAAAGGGGAATTTCTAGCGTCAATAGACATTCAGGATGCATATCTTCATATTCCCATATTCCCTCCTCATCAAAGGTTTCTTCGGTTTGCCATCGGCGATCTTCATTTCAGTTCGCAGCCTTGCCTTTCGGGCTAGCCACAGCCCCCAGGGTGTTCACAAAGGTTATGGCTGCTGTTGTGTCCATTCTGCATTCCCGGGGGATAGTCGTCTTGCCATACTTAGACGATCTCCTCATCAAGGGTCCGTCCTTTCAAGCCTGCGAGGAAAGTGTCAACATTACGCTAGACACCCTTGCTTGCTTAGGGTGGTTGGTGAATCTAAAAAAGTCGTTTCTCGTGCCATCTCGAAAGATCACCTTTTTGGGGATGATTTTCAATACTGCTCAGGGGTTGATAACTCTTCCTCGGGACAAGGCCCTAGTTCTCCTTCAGGAGGTACGGGTCCTTCGCCAACCGATACCTCACACCATCCGGTTTTGCATGAGGGTCCTAGGAAGGATGGTGGTGGCAATCGAGGCCATTCCATTTGCCCAGTTCCATCTCCGCTCCCTCCAGCATGCAATCTTGGCAATATGGAACAGGAGCCCTTACTCGCTCAATCTTCGGTGCCGTCTGTCCCTGCAGGTCAGACAGACGCTTATGTGGTGGACAAACAGCACCACTCTCCTCCAAAGGCGATATTTTCCTCCAGTCCATTGGCTGGTAGTCACAACGGACGCCAGTCTTCTCGGATGGGGAGCTGTGTTTCGTCACTATACAGCCCAGGGGACATGGCATCGGCAGGAATCGACCCTTCCGATCAATGTTCTAGAGATCCGAGCTGTTCGGCTGGCCTGAAGAGTTTTCATCATCATCTGGCTGGCTGCCCTGTCCGAATACAATCGGACAATGCCACGGCGGTGGCATACATAAATCATCAGGGGGGTACCCGCAGCAGGGCGGCCATGCGCGAGGTAAGACATATTCTGACCTGGGCAGAAAGAAATCACTCTGTGATATCAGCGGTCCACATTCCAGGCGAGGAGAATTGGGCAGCGGATTTCCTCAGCCGTCAGGGGATAGCGTCAGGAGAATGGTCGCTACATCCCGAGGTTTTTCAGCAGATATGCCTACGCTGGGGAACCCCAGATGTGGATCTGATGGCCTCCAGAATAAACGCCAAGGTGCCCGACTTCGTCTCCCGGTACCGGGATCCGCAGGCAATTGCAGTGGACGCCCTGGTTCTACCGTGGAATCGGTTTCATCTTCCATACTTGTTTCCACCGATAGCTCTGCTCCCAAGGGTGATCAGAAAGATCAGGTTAGAGGGGGTCCCAGCGATATTAATCGCTCCGGATTGGCCGCGTCGTTCATGATACGCAGAGCTGGTACAGTTGCTCGCCGACGCTCCCTGGCGTCTACCAGAACGCGTGGATCTTCTCTCCCAGGGCCCAGTCTACCACCAGAGCTCAGCGGTCCTGTGTTTGACGGCCTGGCCGTTGAATCTTGGATCCTAACCAGGGCTGGATTCTCCAAAAAAAGTCGCTGCTACAATGGCTAGCGTCGGAAACCCGCCTCGGCTCGTATCTGCCATGGTACTTGGAAGGTCTTTTTTGCATGGTGCAGGGAACAGGGTTGTTCTCCGCTTCTGTTCTCAATTCCAAACATTTGTCTTTTCTCCAAGCGGGCCTAGATTCTGGTCTAGCTCCGAGTACTCTTAGACGACAGATATCAGCCTTGTCAGTTCTTTTTCAACGAAAAATCACGTCTAATTTGCAGGTTAAGACCTTTATTCAAGGGGTTGGCCATATAGTGCCCCCCTACAGGGCTCCCTTAGACGTTTGGGACCTTAATCTGGTCCTAGGAGTCCTGCAGGAATCTCCATTTGAGCCTCTTCAGGAGGTTTCCCTGACATACCTTTCCTGGAAAGTGGTGTTTTTGGTAGCCATAACATCCATAAGGCGGGTTTCGGAGCTGGCAGCACTATCGTGTCGAGCTCCGTACTTACTTTTTCATCATGATAAGGTAGTGCTCAGGCCAGCACCACCTTTTTTGCCTAAAGTCGTGTCCTCATTTCATATCAATGAGGACATCGTTTTGCCCTCATTTTGCCCAGCTCCAACGCACCGGGTGGAGAAGGCTCTCCATACGCTAGATCTGGTGAGAGCACTCAGGAGATATATATCTCGGACGGCGTCCTTTCGGCAGACGGACACGCTGTTTATCCTTCCCGAGGGTCGTAGGAAGGGACTCGCTGCCTCTAGGTCAACTTTGGCTAGATGGATACGGTTAACCATTCAGGAGGCTTACCGCATCAGAGGCGCGGCGGTTCCCGCAGGAATCAGGGCTCACTCCACCAGAGCAGTGGGTGCCTCCTGGGCTCTTCGGCATCAGGCTTCAGCGGAACAGGTTTGTAAGGCGGCAACCTGGTCCAGTCTACATACCTTTTCCAAACATTATAATGTCCATACTCAGGCTTCAGCAGATGCCAGCCTGGGTAGAAGGATTCTTCAGGGTGCGGTAGCGCACCTATAAGCAATGCCTGTTATAGATTACATTGTGGAGTCGGTTTCCCACCCAAGGGACTGCTTTGGGACGTCCCACAGTCTTGTGTCCCCCAATGAGACGAAGGAGAAATACGGATTTTTGTGTTACTCACCGTAAAATCCTTTTCTCCGAGACGCTCATTGGGGGACACAGCACCCTCCCTAATAGCCGGACGGCTTCGTTTTGGAGTTGATTCTATGTTTTGGGTCTATGTCAGTAGATTTACTTCTGGATATATTGTACCTGTGTTAACACTGATTTATTCTTTAGCCTCCTACTGCTTTTTGCACTAAACTGGGTTTGCCTGCGGCCAGTGCTGAGGTGTATACGGCGGAGGAGGAGCTAACCTTTTTTTATGTTTACTTAGTGTCAGCCTCCTAGCGGCAGTAGCATACACCCACAGTCTTGTGTCCCCCAATGAGCGTCTCGGAGAAAAGGATTTTACGGTGAGTAACACAAAAATCCGTATATCTGTAGGTTTCCTGTTCCTAAGGGGCGGATCCCCTCTCTCCGTAGTGCTGTCATGGACTTTGAAAAATACTGTTAACGGTAAGTAACTAAGACTTTTTGGATATTCAATTGTGTCGATTGGAATGGTTTTATACAAACTGATTTGTTTCGTAAGGAAACATCTGCAAATCCGGTTATCAAAGCCATCCCTGTTGGTCAGTTCCTTAGGGACCAATATATCTGTTTGACTAATGATAGGTTTGAATGACAGTCTACCATTTTGAAAGATATATTTAAATCTAGGGTCTATAATGGGAGAAACATAAAATTTGGGTATAGGAAAGCCAAGGCGACACTACGTGTCGAATTTTTTTTGATGATCTTTTACAATCATGAAAAAAGGAGTAAAAGGATTTCAACATCATTTTTATATCTACTTTCAATTGTCAGTGGGAATCTATTCGCAGAATCTTGACCAGATATTGGTCCATTTTACAAACGGACAATGTTTTCGCTGGTGGTCTTCCAGCAACACTGAGAATGACACCCCGGAGGTGAAGAAACATGAAGGACTTCTTGGTACATAAACACTATGTGGCAAAAACTACAAATCTTTTTGGCACAAGGGTTCTCACTTAGGGTTTCAATTGCGTAGCATGTCCGAATATGGTAAGATCGATGTCCTTCCAATCTTTGGACGGAGTGCAGGAATATCCAATTACACACCACATTGCATGCAATAGTGCATTTGTGGTGTATTATGCCACCTGACCCTGCACAAAGATATATGTGGGGCTAACATCACACAAGTCAAAAGTCCGCATTAGAGAGCATGTCAGGGACATTGTTGCTACGAAAAGGGTGTCGGATCTGTCCCTACTGAAAACTTTACCAAAACACTTCAAGACGTTTCATAGATGTGATCCTCAGGGACTTAAATCACGGCGCATCAATAGGTTTAACTGCAGCATTAGAGGAGGAAAGAAATGCTAAGCAGAAATTCGGTCAACGAGAATGTTGTTGGATCTCCTTATTAAACACTGTCATCAATAGGGCTCAAGGAAAAGATCAGCTTTGCCCCCTTTTTATAGAAAAATTCTCGTCCTGTGCGACTGTGTCTCTATATGGTCAATGAGTTGGCCTAATAAACTACCTACTCTTTGCAATTTCTATTTTTTAATTTAGGAAAGATGTATATCTTCGTACCGTGTTAGCCAGTAGATAGAAAAATATTTAGACTTGAGAGTCCTCAGTGGTTGATACCTGTGGCCAAACACTTTTGTATGCCCGGTCATAGCATGATGGATATGGAATTACTGGTATTAAAAGCTAACTTCAAATCTGAGAAAGATAGAAAGATTTGGGAATATAAACTTATGATGACCTTTGACACTCTTAGTGCTGGAATGAACGTGTCACATGGATTCATGTCTGTGTACATCAATTAAGGAATCTGCTTCTCTGACCTGGGGGCATCAAAACACAATACCAGACCCCAATCAGAGGGCAATAAAACTCACTCCTTATCTATGAACTGTTCCAATATTTATGTTCATCCCTCTGCCATAATGACAGTTCTGCTTCACGTCACATGTCTTACCTATTGCACTATTCCTGTGTCCTGTTGTGTATAAATATGTGATTCTTCAGATTTTGTATTAGTCTTCGCCTGATGAAGAGACCTGAGTAGTCTCGAAAGCTTGCAATTTGTTACCATCTTTTCAGTTAGCCATTAAAAGGTATCAACCACTGAGGACTCTCAAGTCTAAATATTTTTCTATTTTTTAATTGTAATTTTGTGCCTTGTTTTACAGTATTGCCATTATGTCCTTTGATGGTTTACACTTGTCATGTAATCCACAGAAATTGATGTCTTCATCATGTTATACCTGAGATACTTTCTAGCAACCTATGTGGATCATCTACTTTGCAGGGCCTGCAGAATGATTCCTTCCTCCACTCTACAACAAATGAGGAGATTTGTTTGTTTTTTTTTCTTCTGGTTGGGGGGATTTTTTCTATAAGAATGCTTTGCGATTAGGATGGACTGGGCTGCTTATTTGGTCTCAATTTTTTCACATGATATCTTAGAATGTACTCTCTTATTTCCATCACTATGTGTTTATATGTGATAGGATAATCACTTTTCTATGCAATATCCACTTTTACTAGATTTTCCTTAGGCTGTTTTCACACCTCCGTGTTTCCAGTACGTGTGGTGACAGTTTTCACACGTACTAGAGACACGTACAGACATAGACACATTATAATCTATGTGTCTATGCACATGTGCGTGTTTTCACACGGACCGTGTGTCCGTGTGGCAAACACGTAGACATGTCCGTTTTGACACGGACACACGGACCAGAAAATGTCCCGCACACGTGCACACGGAGAACTGTTCACACAGTCCTCCGTATGCGTGGACGGCCGCTGGGGGAGTAGCGGCTACTGTAAGCCTCTGTCCCCCTGCAGCTGGTGCTGAAGCCGGCTGTAATTCCCCCTGCTCTACCTGCGATCAGAGGAGAACGAAGATCGGTGTATTAATATACCGCTCATCGTTCTCCTCTGCTTCCCCGGCGGCTGTCCGTGTGGTACTAATGCGGCACATGGTTGCCACACGTGTGCCGCACATAGTACACACACGGACACTGATATCTCCGGTACTGATTTTTCCGGTACCGGAAATATCAGGACGTGTGAAACCGCCCTTATTGATTTTTTCTTGTCGTTATATGCATTGAATAATTATTTCTCTTTGATTCCATGACTCTGTGATGCATTGCCTCATAACATTGATTTCAGCACCAGTAACTTTATTATTTGCACTTAACACTTTATTTTGATAATTCTCACTTTATAAATGATTAAACTGTCCTAGTATTCTGCAGGTTTCCCCTTTTTTCGTCTTTCTCCCTCTCTGCTTTGCCCGCACCCAGCTCCCTCCCTGCAAGTTGATCATCCCTATAATTGGTTTGGCGAAGTCTTACAAATGGCCGCTTACTGTGGACTTCTTAAACATGGCCACCAATGTGCACATGTGCGCTGTGCTCTGTTGCCTTTTTGCTCTGTCCAGTTATCTACTGGGCAAGGCGCCCATGTATATGACATCAAAGGGCCTGATTAGCCCAACACGTGTGCGCCGCTGTGATGACAACGCGCGTTATCATTACAATGGCGTGAGTACTAGCGCCCATGCGCCGCTTTAACTGGCACCTGTGGCACAGTATAAATAGTAGATAGGACACCTTCACACGATATCTCCCCTTGAGAAAGCTATACATGAAACATGCGTCGGGGCAGTGGTGGTGGGCTCAACTAATCCTCAATCACCATGGGTAAGCGACACCAAATTAAATTTACTTCCTTTGTCTCATCCTGTGTTTATGGCTACTTGGCCCTTTTTATAACATATGCTTACTTGAGACTGGTTGTTTAGGTGTTTTGCACACTGTGCTGCTTTATGTATTGGATTATTGGATGTTTTTGTAGCTCCCCATCTTTTTCCCTCCTTATTTGGATCATCTTGTAGCTAATAATTTTTCACGGAATTGTTTCAATAAATTATCTTTTTTAACTTTATTAGTGGTTTATGGTTACACTATTTTGCTATTTTGCTCTGCTGATCATGTCTTAGAGTACTCCACCATCCTATTTTTCGCTACTGATGTATTGAGGGGAAGTTAAACTCTTGTTCTATACCCTAATAATGTCTCTTTGCTGTATGAATATTGCTTTATTGACAATAGACAGGTAATTAAGCAGGATAAGTCTTTTCAGAGAGCTGGACAACAATATGTAACGGTAATTATGTATAGACACAAAAGTGGAAGAAGCTTGTTATTCCCAGGAAATTCATTGTCTTTTCAAGGAATATGTTATACATTTATACCTGAAAGGGTAAAATTGTTCCTGCATCAGACAATGTCTCTGAAAAAAATGTGGAATATTGGAGTTTGCATAATTCCGATATGGATAGGACATACATTTTTGGCATCAGGACTAACCAGGTAAGAAAATTGCTTTCATCCTCTAAATTGACTCATTTCTGTGTGTGGCCTAGTAAGTTCTTTTGTTAATACCTTTTATTTTCAGTAACTGTATATGCTGTATTCTCTTGTCCCCTTTGTAGAACCTTTTGTATACTTTTTATAAATACTGCCTCGTTTTGGATTAATCAAAAAATGTAATAGTTCTGCTCCTTTTGTTCTGTAAACCGTGCCTCAAAGCCATACACTACCAAGCCTTCAGGTATATAGATATATTCCATGTGTTGGAATCAGAAGTGTATATACCATACACTCACTGTTAGTTTCCAGATAACCGACCTATTAGTGCCAACAGTCTGTGGCCTCCTTCGTTAATCATCGGTCAATCGTGTAATTGTCCGGAAGATAAGGGGCAGAAGAGAGCTGCTCAACACAAAGATCACAGTGGATTGTTCTATGCAACATTCCCAGGCTGCGATAATCTTGACATGCAGTATTATTTCATCCTCTAGTTCAGCTATATTAGGAGGCTTGTAACAAACTCCAATTAGCAGCTTGCCAATATTGCCATCATCATGTATATTTACCCATACTGACTCTACATTGTCGCAGTTCCCTCCAATGTCATCATTGAGCACAGGTTTTAAGTTGGATTTTACGAAAATACCCAACCCTCTACCATTTTTGTCTTTCCTGTCCTTTCTAACCCCTTAGTGATCAAGCTAATTTTGATCTTCACAATCAGGCCAATGTTTACAATTCTGACCACTGTCACTTTGAGGTTATAGCTCTGGAACGTCTCAACGGATCCCACTGATTCTGAGAATGTTTTTTTGTGACATATTGTACTTCATGTTAGTGGTAAAATTGATTCAATATGACTTGCATTTATTTATTAAAGAAACTGAAATTTGGCAAAAATTAGGCAATTTTCAAAGTTTAAATTTTTGTGCCCTTAAATAAGACAGTTATGTCACACAAAATACTAAATAAATAACATTTCTCACATGTCTACTTTACATCAGAACAAATTTGGAAACATCATTTTTTTTGTTAGAAAGTTATAAGGGTTAAAAGTTGAGCAGTGATTTCTCATTTTGCCAACAAAATTTACAAAACTATTTTTTTATGGACCACATCACATTTGAAGTGACTTTGAGGGGTCAATATGACAGAAAGTACCCAAAGTGACACCATTCTAAAAATTGCACCCCTCAAGGTGCTCAAAATCACATTCAATAAGTTTATTAACCCTTCAGATGCTTTCTGAGAACTAAAGCAATGTGGAAGAAAAAAATTAACATTTAATTTTTTTCACAAAAACATTACTTTAGACCCAAACTTTTTCATTTCCACAAGGTTATCAGAAGAAAATGGACCACAAAATTTGTTTTGTAATTTCTCCTGAGTACACCGTTAACCCAAATGTGGGGGAAATCCACTGTTTGGGCTCATTGCAGGGCTCAGAAGGGAGGGAGCACCGTTTGACTTTTGAACGCAAAATTGTCTGGAATCGAGGATGGGCACCATGTCGCGCTTGAAGATTCCCTGATGTGCTGAAACAGTGGAAACCCCCCATTTCTAACTCCAACCCTAACGCAGCCCTAAACCTAACCCTAACCTCAACATACCCCTAACCCGTACCCTAATCCCAAACCTAACCACAACCCTATTCCTAACACAACCATAACCCCAGCTCTAACCCCAACCCCAACACTACCTGCAAAGAATGGAAAAAATAAAAAAAATTTGTTTTATTATTTTTATCTAACTAAGGTGACAAAGGGGAGTTTGATATACTATTTTTGTTATTTTAATCACTGTGATAGGTTCTATCACAGTTATCAAAATGAACCAATAGGAAAATCTCCTATTGTTGCCGGGTACCGGCTGGCAGATCTCGACATTTTCTTCCAGGAAGATGATGTGCAGGACTGGGGGATGGCAGACGTACCGGGGGGCTCAGGGGACCCTATTTATCTCTCCTCTGGTATACCAGATCATAGCAGAGGAGAGAGAAATGAATGGAAAATTGAACTTTTTTTGTGATCGCCATTATTCAGTGAATAACGAAGATCACGTGACAGGGGGCAGTAAAACCTGACCCGAATCATGTTCTTCGGGATCTCAGCTACCCCCGATAGCCAAGACCCCAGAGATTTTCCGATGCTGGGGGGCGGTATACACTTATTTCTCTGTGCCGTTAAAAAGCGGCACTGGGTAATAAGGTCCCTTAACTGCAGACGTTAAAAGGCGTATCGGCGAGGTGATCGTTAAGGGGTTAGATGTAGTGCAACAATCTACGTTTGTTACCCAGTCATGGCTTTCATTCATCAAGGTTTCCGTAATGCTCACCACATTTTATTCTGCGACAGACATAAGTCTCCAGTTCATTAATTTTGTTTGCAAGACTTCTTGCATTTGCCAGCAGACATTTAATACTATTAGCACATTTGTTACTCCTACTCAGCTACCTACTTTCTTTGCATATCCCAGCCCCCTAAATCCTTTTTGTTCCCTACTGTCTCACTCTTTGTCTACTCTATCCCCTTATTAACACAACTATCCTCCCCCCCAGATCGTAGTTTAAAAGCTCCTCCATCCATCTGACCATTTTTTCCCGAAGCTCAGCTGCACCCTTCCCATTGAGCTTCAGCTCATTCCTACCGTAGAGCCGGCATCTGACAGAGAAGTTGTCTCTGTTCTTCATGAACCCAAACCCATCCTTTCTGCACCAATTTCTAAGCCACTTATAAGCCACTTATTTATCTTCCTAAGCTCCCACTGTGTTTCTAGTGATGCTCGTGGCATCGGCAGTATTTCTGGAAACACCACCTTGCAGGTCCTGGCCTTAGGTGTCTTTCCTAGTTCCCTGTAATCATTTTAAGGACCTTCAACCTTCCTCTAACTTCGTCATTGGTACTGATGTTTACCATGACCGCTGGGTTTTTTCCAGCCCCACCCATCAATCTATCAGATCCGCACTATATCGAACCCGAGCACCCGGCAGACAGCACACTGTTCGGCATTCACTGTCTCGGCGGCAGATGACCCTGTCTGTCCGCCTAATTGTAGAGTCCCCTACTACCAATATCTGTCTTGCCTTTAAGGCACTCCTATTTACCTCCTTCCTATAGCAGTTATTTTCCTGGTTACTAGGAGCAACGTCCTGCTGTAGTGATGTTAGTTCTGGGCATACATTCCTAATATAAGCCAAACAGGCATACTTACGAGATTGTGCCAGATCAGAACTGGGTTCCTTGGCACTTTTCCCCCAACCCCTTCTTGTAACTGTCACCCAGCTACATACTTCTGTGTCCTGATCTTCCCCACCTCCACCCTCCTCCATATCACTGGCTCCAGCCAGCGTATAATCAGTGTGCTCTAAAATCTTCTCCAGGTTTGCAATGATCCTGAGTGTTGCAAGCAGTACATTTAGATCCATAATCTGGTCTTCTAAACATGTACTGTAAGGGCCCTGTCTCACATAGCGACAAACCAGCGATCCCGACATTGATCAGGATCGCTGGTGTGTCGCTACATGATCGCTGCTGAGCTGCCAAACAGGCAGCGATCAGCACAGCGACACTGCGGGTAACGTCGTCTAGTAACGTCGCTGTCTCTTTAGAGATCTAGAACTCACACAAGTGGCCCTTATCTCATACCAGGTGATGTGCTGGCTGCATGCCAGGCAGCAGGGGAAGGAGCAGGACACACCTGAGGACGAGGGCCCAAGCTGGGGGTCTTGCTTGAGGTATTGCCCACAGCACAGGACGGGCCCGCTGAGGGTCCAATGAGGTACAGGCACATGTAACACATGGGGGTACCTGGTCACCAGACTCTGTACAGAATAATTATTATCTTATTGACGTTTTGTGGTATTAACACATGTTTTAGTCAGTATGGAATAGGTCAAAAGATCGTTTGAGTCGCTGTGTGAGGGCACAAGCAGCGATAGAACTGGCTTGAGCAGATGCTTGCGCAGTTTTCAAAAGATGTGATTGGTGGCCTGCAAAAGAGCGGCAGATTTTCAAACTATTTAATGCCAGGACTGAGCTCAGCTGGCATTCTCTGACAGAAGAAGATGTAGAAGACACTGGAGAATCTGAGAAGCAGCTGATAAGAAGAGCAGGGGAGAGCGGCGGGAGATTGGCTGAAGAAGTGCTTAGAGGATTCAAGTCTGCTTCACGTCACTTGTCTTACCTATTGCATTATTCTGTGTCCTTTTGTATATATAATATGAGATTCTTCAGCTTTTGTTTTAGTCTTCGCCTGATGAAGAACTGCGTAGCTCGAAGCTTGCAATTTGTTACCATCTTTTCAGTTAGCCATTAAGGTATCAACACTGAGGACTCTCAAGTCTAAATATTTTCTAGAGGATTCAACACATCACACAGTTAATGATTACCCCTAAATTAAGATGAGGAGAATGCCGTGATCGGACAGCGGAGGCAGAAAAGTGCGGGCAGGAGAGCTATGTAAAACCAAAGAGAAAGAGCGTAGCACTTACTCCCGCTGCAGTGGCTGTCAGGAAGAGGAACAACGTCAAGAGGAGTCGCTGTTCTACTCAGTTCAAAGGACAAGTGCGTCACCGCATCGTCATAGGTCGGTGCCTGCAGATGCAGAAGTGATCAGCAGGATCCAGGCGTCGCGGGCACGACCAAAGACAGTCACAAACAGGCTGGTCAGTCACCGGGGCTGGCGCCACTCTCTCAGACGAGAAGGAGCAGAAGAGCTCATGGTGCAAGAGCATGGTGCGATAAGGCAAAGATTCTTAAGAGCGAATAGCCGCCACGGCTAAAGAAAAATGCGGTGGCAGTGCTTGCCTCGCAGAGGCTGCAAGCATGATGAAGATCTAGCATTCCAGGATCCGATCCGATGTTGGAGCAGAAAGGAGGGGTGAGATATTTAATGTCCCATGGTCTGTCCCTCCTGTTTTGATCAGCTAGATTATTTAAAGCATGCCTTAAAGAAAATAGTTATAGACACTTAGAAGAATCGGATTTGGAGTAACTCAGGGCTTCCTTTAATAGGTCTGGCAAACCCAGTAAAGAGAGATTTTAGAAGATTCTATGATGTCAGAGGTTTGTTAAAGCAGGGTGGGGAATATTTTTTCTGCCAAGGCCATTTGATATTTATACCATCCTTCGGGAGCCATACAAACTCACCGAAAGTACATCCTGACTCTGGCACTGATTAGACGTAATCTTTCATTGCACCCTTCAGGTTCAGCAGTGACACTGCATGTGCTTACAGAGCAAGAAGAATTATGAGCTGGTGGCAATCAAATACAGCTCCCTGCCAAAGCATAGCAGTCCTGAGAATCTGCTCGGGCGGATAAAAGGTTATCGAGGCCGTAAATGGCCCTGGGGCTGAGGTTCCACCCTGGTTAAAGAAGCTTAGTTTGTGAGTTATCACCATTGGGTTTCATATAACACAGTCTGTTAAAGAAAGTATTGGAATCTGAATATGTGGATTATTTTCTTTACTACCTGTAAGGGAAAGTTATCCAAGGAGGAAAAAAGGATGAAAAAACGGAAGGTGATGATAAGAAAAATTAATGAACAAATCCTTAATAATTTGGTCAAGCCTTTTCTATTTATACAGCAGTGTTGGTGAAAAGAGGCATATTTTTGTCTGATTATTCAACATTTGGATATTGTACTAGGGCATACTGCAATTTGCAGTAAGGCATTAGTGCTATTATGATGAACTATTCAGGCAGAAGTTATTAGTCCACCCTTCCTTAATGGGTGTGAAGGATGTTGGGTTATGGATTAATTTAATGTTACCACACAAGAATAGTTTTACAAGACAGGCTATGCCTGCGATATTAAACAAGATAGGTTTTTGCTTTGCGTGTAATGAGACAGCATGCAAATAGCAGAGCAATTGTAGATTTCGCCATGAGTGCTCATTTTGCGGGGGCATGCACTCCATGTCAAAATGCTTTAAAGAAACGCAGAATCTTCTCAACAGTTGCCGGGAACCAAGGAATTTCTTTTCAAAGCATGCAAATAATAAAACAAATGGTTAAGATTTTACTGTGTTTACTCACATAAACCTAATAAAACATAGAGAAGGTAGAAAAGACAACAAATAAAACACTGTGCAGTGTGGGGACGGGTGCGTGTTAGGGATGCTCCTTTCCCTATGTTGCGGTCTCCTCGCTTATCAGCTACTTTAACCCAGCATTTCTTCTAAGCCTGCTTATTGAAGTAAGTGCCCACGTTTACTGCCATTCATTAGAAACGGGTATGAACTAGCACACTTCAATATACCATTGCGCTACAGTGTTTTATGTTGTTTTTTCTACCTTCTCTAGGTTCTATTAGGTTTATATGAGTAAGCGCAGTGAAATCTTAACCATTTATTTTATTATTTGCATGCTCACAGCAGGTTTTGCACAGAACCTGTTTTTCACTTGCAGCTACCTCAGTTTTTATTAGCTTAGGAGTGCCAGTGTGTCCCTTATATTGATATTTTTACCCTTCGCCACGACAGCACCCACTTGGAGAGAGGGATTCGCCCATAGGAACAGGAAACCTACAGAGATAAAATAAGGCGGTCTGCCTCTCCTCCTCAGTTGGTTTCCTGTTCCTATGGGAGACCGCAGGATATTCCTACAGGAAAAAAATACCTGGTCTTGGAGCCACCTGTGCGGTCTCCTTGCGAACGGCAGGGGCTCCAGATCGGAAGCAGCGTCGGGGGAGTGCTACAATCCGGCTCCCCCTCGACTGGCATGCAGCGTTTCCTAAATCGTCGGGTCCGGGAGAGGCCACCCACAGTTTTGGGGGTATACCGTGCGTGTGGGGGTCCAGGTATAGCCGCCCCAGCACACGGAGGAGTGTGGCACGAAGAGGGAGAAAAACTCTGTCCTGCAGGCCGGCGCCAGCGTTCGGAGACGCCGACAGGAAGTGGTAAGGGGGAACTTCCGGGTCACTGGAAGTTTCCCAGCGATGACGCGCGCGCTTTCCGCCCTGCCCCTCCCCACCCCCCCCCCCACACACAAAAAAAATAAAAAATTTTTTTTAAGTACTGTAGTAAGCGGCTGTGCTAAACATGTAAATATAAGATGGGGCACAAGGATGGATATATATATATATATATATATATATATATATATAGAGGTGCATATTTATATGCATAGCAGCACATCTACCCAAGGGGGGGAGGAGCTGGGGGGGAGGTACTGGGAGGCAACAGGTGTGGCAGATAAAAAGCCCTGCTAGGAGGAAAACAGCGTGCAAGCATGTTGTCTCCAGGACAAAGCATGCATCCCCAGAGGATACTGCAGCTCCATCTAGAGACCACTCTAACAGAGGTTTCTTGGACGCAAGCCACAGAACCCACGCCACGAAACCTGTTTCACTGCCTTCGCAATCGGTATGTCATGGGTGCATCGCCACGAAGATCGTCGCGATTGCACATTCTGACTTCTCACAGCTGAGCTTCTGTTTCTTTGTTTTTTGGTAATGTGAGAGTTAATTTTTCCTAGCTCTTTGCTAAGGCTAGGTGCAGCCTCGCCCGGCTGCTTTTGATTATGTTCTAATTAGTTTCCTTTATATTTCTGCCAGTCTGGGTGTTAGATGCCGGTGAAAGCATTCATGTAGTTTAGCAGACTGGATCGGTTCTGAGAATATTTAAGCTAAGAGCTCCTTAGTTGTTTTTACTCTTACAGCTTATAGTTTTTCTCTGAGACCTTAGGTGTTCCTACTGTGTGTGAGTGTTGTATGTAAGACTTTATTTACTTTATTTCTTGTCTTTGTTGTTTGTCTTTCTGTTCATTAACCGTTACCTGTTCATTCCCTTTGGTGGTATTCAGGGTCCTTCTTAGGACTAGAATACAGTTGGCAGGGATTGATAGGAGACAGGGTTTACGCTGGTGGCCTGGACCTCTGTACCTTTAACAGTACCTCCAGGTTGAGGGATTAGTTAGGACCCCAGTTTAGGGTCAGCTTAGACCCGGTCACCCTCTAGCCGGAGACAGCGTTATAACGGATTCCGTTTTGACCCTCTGGACATTCTGTCAGGTAAATCTATGTGATCATATATCTATGCGCATGTTATATAGTATGTTGCCCTTTTGATATAGATTACTGACATCACATATATATATCTGCTATACAGCGTGACATTTTCACCGGCCAAAAACTAAAGATTCTCCCAGCTGTCATGGATCCAGTAGCCCAGCTGGCCCGACAGTTGCAGGGGTTGTCCATGGAATTTGCAGACATTAAGTCCAAGGTTTTGTCCCTCCCAGAGCAAACCAGATCTGAACCTAAGGTTGCTCTCCCGGACAGGTTCACTGGTGGGCGGGACAAATTTTTTACTTTCCGGGAGGCATGTAAATTGTACTTTCGGCTGCGGCCTTGGTCATCTGGGAGTGAAGAGCAGAGGGTGGGAATTGTTATCTCGCTCTTACAAGGGGACCCTCAATCTTGGGCGTTCTCTATTCCTCCAGGCTCCCCAGATCTCCAGTCAGTGGATCGATTTTTTACTGCCCTGGGTCTGGTATATGATGATCCGGATCGAGTTTCCCTTGCTGAAACAAAGTTACGTAAAATACGGCAAGGAAATCGTCCAGCGGAGGAATATTCTTCTGAGTTCCGTAGATGGGCAACAGATACTCAGTGGAATGACCCAGCTCTTAGGAGCCAGTTTTGTCAAGGGTTGTCTGACAAATTAAAAGATGTGTTGGCTCAGTATGATTCTCCTCCATCACTGGAGGCTGCTATGGCCCTCGCTATTCGCATTGATAGACGAATTCGGGGAAGATGCGAGGTAACTCCGCCCCCCATGATGACTCCACCTACTACTAAAGTCCCTTATACTGAGGTTCCCCTGGTCTGTTCTGAGGAACCCATGCAGTTGGGAGGGACATCATTTTGTAGGAGGGAATCGGCGGTGCGCCGCAAGACTAGAAGGTGTTTCTTTTGCGGGAGAGAGGGACATTTTGTTGGGGGTTGTCCATCCCGGACCTCTTTGACCCAAGGAGTTAACCTGGGAGTCTGTATTTCGTCCCAAATCCCTCTCAGTTTATCGTGCCTGCGGAGGTGGTGATTGGTACTAGAACTGAGAGGATTTCTGTTTTTCTTGATAGTGGGTCCGGGGCTAATCTTGTGGACGCTCGGTTTGCCAGGTGCATGGTATGCAACTGAGTGTATTGGCCAAACCGGTCCCTATAGTCTCTATTGATTCTAGACCTCTCGGTCAAGGTAGCTTGGTTCAAGCTGTTCATAACATAGATCTTCGAGTAGGGGCAATACATAAAGAGCAATTGTCTTGTTATGTGTTGGAGGGTCTACCTACTCCTATTGTGTTGGGACTTCCTTGGTTGGCTAAACATAACCCAGTGATTGATTGGCAATCCAGAAAGATTAGCCAGTGGGGTGAATTTTGCAAGAATAACTGCATGAACACGGTCATCGGTGCGGTTGTACCTAGGACTTTGCCTCCTTTTCTGGAGGACTTTGGGGAGATGTTCTCAGAGGAGGGGTGTAAAGAGTTACCTCCTCATCGCGCATATGACTGCTCAATAAAGTTGCTTCCTGATGCCTTATCTCGTACTTTCCCAGGGACCGGGAGGATGGATGATCCGGTTCCTATTCCTCAGGAGGGAGTTGTAGTGTCAGCTGTATGCTCTGAGCTTGAGGGGGAGGTATTGGGGGCTCAGGGGGACGCCCCTGTGGGACTTCCAGGGAGACTGATAGTTCCAGATCGGTTAAGACTGAAGGTTACGGGGAACCGTTACAAACGGATGGCTGATAGGGGGAGAGTTTCTGGTCGAGATCTGAAGGTGAATGATCTGGTGTGGTTGTCTACCAGGAATATTAAACTTAAAGTTCCCTCCTGGAGGTTGGGTCCCAGATTCATCGGGCCGTACAGGATCAGCTCCATAATTAATCCTGTGGCATTTCGTCTGGACCTCCCTCCTACGTTTAAAATTCATAATGTGTTTCACAAGTCATTACTTAAAAAGTATGTGGCACCAGTCATACCGTCACCTCTACCTCCTTCAGTGGTGGTCAATGATAACGTGGACGGACCTTTCACACAACTCACCCAGACAGACCTGGTCATGAGGGTCCGGAGGCCCCTCGTAGAAGGGGGGGTACTGTCATGGGTGCATCGCCACGAAGATCGTCGCGATTGCACATTCTGACTTCTCACAGCTGAGCTTCTGTTTCTTTGTTTTTTGGTAATGTGAGAGTTAATTTTTCCTAGCTCTTTGCTAAGGCTAGGTGCAGCCTCGCCCGGCTGCTTTTGATTATGTTCTAATTAGTTTCCTTTATATTTCTGCCAGTCTGGGTGTTAGATGCCGGTGAAAGCATTCATGTAGTTTAGCAGACTGGATCGGTTCTGAGAATATTTAAGCTAAGAGCTCCTTAGTTGTTTTTACTCTTACAGCTTATAGTTTTTCTCTGAGACCTTAGGTGTTCCTACTGTGTGTGAGTGTTGTATGTAAGACTTTATTTACTTTATTTCTTGTCTTTGTTGTTTGTCTTTCTGTTCATTAACCGTTACCTGTTCATTCCCTTTGGTGGTATTCAGGGTCCTTCTTAGGACTAGAATACAGTTGGCAGGGATTGATAGGAGACAGGGTTTACGCTGGTGGCCTGGACCTCTGTACCTTTAACAGTACCTCCAGGTTGAGGGATTAGTTAGGACCCCAGTTTAGGGTCAGCTTAGACCCCGGTCACCCTCTAGCCGGAGACAGCGTATAACGGATTCCGTTTTGACCCTCTGGACATTCTGTCAGGTAAATCTATGTGATCATATATCTATGCGCATGTTATATAGTATGTTGCCCTTTTGATATAGATTACTGACATCACATATATATATCTGCTATACAGCGTGACACGGTACCAGCAGCTTCACTGGGTGAGTTATCACTATCTGCCTATAAAGCTGATGATGTTCTCTCTCTCTCTCTTCTCTCTTATCCTTCTGGTAAATCATCTCAGGCTAAGAAAAAAGGGAAAACAAAAAACAAAGAATGTGGCCTCTGTAGTTGCCCTCTAGCTCAGACCTATACAAAAAGATTGTGCGCAAAATGCATAAAAGATACAGTGCGGCAGGCATCCGTTTTAACTTCGGACATAAGAGCTATAATAAGAGCAGAACTGCAGGCCCTAAATCAGTCCGCGGAAGTACCCACACGCGGAAAAACGAAGAAAATAATAATTTCTAGTTCAGACTCAGATCCAAAGGAAGGGATAGCATCAGAGACGACAGAGTCATATGCGCCCTCATCTTCCTTAGAAAATATGGACAGTTTAGTAAAATCGGTGAGGAATATGATGGGTTGTTCAGATGTAAAGGGACCTCAAACCACTCAGGAGGTTATGTTCACAGGCCTAACAGACAGGAAAGAAGAGCATTTCCCATAATTCCGGCCATTAAAGCCTTAATTAAGAAGGAGTGGGATAAACAGGATCAGAGGGGTTATCTTCCCTCCGCCTCAAAAATAAGGTACCCCTTCAGCGATGAGGAACTATCAAATTGGTCCAAAGTTCCGAAAGTTGACGCGGCAGTCGCCTCTTCCTCAAAACAATCATCTTTACCAGTGGAGAATGCAGGGTTATTAAAAGATCCCCTTGACTGCAAAGCCGAAGCCTCACTTAAAAGAGCGTGGGAAGCGGCTATCGGCAAGTTTAAACCAGCGATAGCCAGTACTTTTACGGCCCGTTCTATGCTTGTTTGGATTGATCAGCTCGACCAGCAAATAGAACAGAAAATTTCCAGGGACAAGGTGCGAGCTGCTATTCCCTTAATCTGAGAAGCGGCCGCTGGGCCAGAACAACAGGTCTATTAAATAATGCCAGACGTAGTCTATGGCTTAAAAGCTGGAGAGGAGACACACAGTCCAAAGCAAAACTCTGTACTATTCCGTGTGATGGTGAGTTTTTATTTGGAAAAACTTTGGACGATATCCTCCAAAAAGGCCTTAGAGAGGAAAAAGGCCTTCCCTAACCCCCCTCTTTCTTCTTATAGGAGGGCGTTTGAGAGACGATCATTTGGTAGAGGAAGAACGACCGAAAACCAAAACTGCTGGTCAACGAAAGAGGGAAAAAATAAAGGTGCTATGTTTAGAGGACCTACCTTCCGTAAGGACAAATATGACTCACCAACCAGTCCCCCCAGTAGGGGAAGACTGAAATCATTTTTCCAGGAATGGGGAAAAATATCTACCAATTTATGGGTCCTGGATATAGTTAAATATGGATTAAAAATAAAATGTCATCATATTCCCCAAAATTCATTTATTGTAACATCCCTGAGCTGCCCGGTACAACAACAGGCCCTTGAAAATGAGATCAGGAGCCTCATAATTAAAAACGTATTGATCAGTGTACCTGAAGAGCAGGAAGGAAAGGGATTTTACTCCCCTCTCTTCCTAGTTTCAAAACCAGATGGCTCATTTAGAACAATTATCAATCTGAAAAAATTGAACACGTTCATCCGAAATGAAAAATTTAAAATGGAATCTATCAGATCTGCAATTTAACTGCTTTTTCCCAACTGTATGATGGCAGGCTTAGATTTAAAAGATGCTTATTATCATCTTCAAATCCATTCCAGATACCAAAAATATCTGAGTGGCAGTTTCCTTAGACGGCATCATACATCATTTCCAGTTTGCAGCGATGCCATTTGGACTCTCGATCGCACCAAGAGTATTTACAAAGGTGATGCTGGAAGTAATGGCCTGCCTACGACAAAAAGATACCCTAATAATACCTTATCTGGATGACTTTTTGATAATAGGGAACTCGGTAGCACAATGTACCACACGGGTTAATGACGCAATCTTATCCCTACAGGCTCTAGCCAGTCTCATAAACAGCAAGAAATCCAGATTCGAGCCGCAATCCGTCCAGTCCTTTTTAGGCCTCCAATTAGATTCAACAGTGCAGAAATGTCTACTGCCACAGGTAAAAATATCAGTTATTTTGTGTCAGGCATAATCTGTCGTATACCTGATAGGACGGATCCGGCGCTGATTTTGAAAAAACTGATGCAACTGATCAGTTTTCTTGCCGGATCCGACCTGACCTTTTCAACCCAGAAAAAGAAATTTACTATGTGGAAAATGCAGGTACGCATGGAGAGAGAGAGAGAGACCTTGGTTTCCAGAATCCGGATCAGTCTTTTGACGGATTTAACAAAAGAATGGTCCGGTTCCATAGACTTGTATTATTTCCGGCTGCCTGATGCGCCGATTCAGGCACTATCAGGCGGCTCCGTAAAAAAAAAAACGTTGCAGTCAGCGTCTTGTCCGGCCGCCGGAATGTATATTTCCGCCGGATCCAGCCAAAAATGGATGCAACGCAATGACATCAGGTGCTATCTGGTACTAATGAAAGTCAATGCCAAAAAAACGCATCCGGTACCGGATCCGTTTTTTTAAAAACACGCCGGATCGCGCCGAACGTCAAAAAACTGATGTGTGAAAACAGCCTTAGGGAGGCAATGTCCCTGTTAGGATCCCTCACTTCGTGTATCCTGGCAGTTAAGTGGGCTCAATTTCACACCCAAGACCTACAGCACCAAATACTATCAGAAGAAGCCTATGCTAGAGGTCATTTAACAGACAAGATCTCCTTATCCCAGGTAGTCATAGATTCATTAGAGTGGTGGTTAGATGATACTAAATTATCGGAAGGAGTAGACTGGATAATAACACCTTCTCGTATCATTACTACTGATGCTAGCCCTACAGGATGGGGAGCTCACATGGGGGAAGCCTTTTCCCAGGGCCGGTGGGGAAGAGAACAGATACACGATTCTTCAAATTTAAAAGAATTAAAAGCGGTGAGTCATGCCCTATATCATTTCCTCCCGCAGCTTCAAGGAGAACATGTAAGAATTCTCTCGGACAACACTACAGTAGTGGCATACCTCAACAGACAAGGTGGAACACAGTCGGACAAATTAATGTCTTCCACAAGAGAAATTTTTTCCTTAGCCGAGGAAAAATTTGTCTCTCTATCAGCTCTCCACATCAGAGGGGTAGACAATTCAGAAGCGGACTTCCTGAGTCGCCACACCCTACGGCAAGGAGAGTGGTGCCTAAACAAGGAAATATTCAGAGACATTGTGTCACTATGGGGCCTTCCCCAGATAGACCTTTTTGCCACCAGACAGAACAGGCAACTGCTAAGATTCGCCTCCCTGAATATGGCAGATCAGCCAGAAATCCTAGATGCCCTCCAAAGCCCGTGGCAGTTCAGGCTAGCGTATGCCTTTCCCCCGATCATATTGTTACCGCAAGTCATCAGGAAAATTAGGACAGACAAGGCGCGGGTAATATTGATAGCTCCATTCTGGCCCAAGAGACCTTGGCTCTCATGCCTTCAGATGTCCTTGACAGATCCCTGCATACTTCCCTCAACTCCCAAGCTTCTCTCTCAAGGTCCTTTCTTCCACCCTCAAGTGGACAGTCTCCACTTGACAGCGTGGAACTTGAGGGGGAAATACTGAGGACAAGGGGGTTCTCTGAGGGATTAATCAACACCCTCTTGCAGAGTAGAAAGCCAACTACTACCAAAATCTACACCAAGATATAGAGGAAGTTCTTAGAGTTCCATACAAATCCCAACTCTGGAGAGATTCCAATAAAATCAATCTTAGAATTTCTGCAGAAAGGGAAAGATCTAGGATTATCAGTAAATACGCTTAGAGTCCAAATATCTGCACTGGGAGCTCTCTATAGTTATAATCTAGCAGGTAATAGATGGATATCCAGATTCATCCAGGCCTGTGAACGTATTACACCAGTTCATATATCTAGAATTGCTCCTTGGGATCTAAACTTGGTTCTGGACGCCCTAACAGGTCCACCCTTTGAACCTTTAGATTCCATACCCTTAAAAACATATCTCTTAAAATGGTACTCTTAGTGGCATTAACCTCAGCTAGGAGGGTCAGTGACATGCAGGCATTATCTATAGATCCTCCATTCCTACTATCATTTCAGGATCAGTTAGTTTTAAAACCTGACCCCTCATATCTGCCAAAAGTGGCCGGGAGATTCCACAGATCGCAAGAAATCCACCTGCCCTCATTTTTTAGTAACCCTTCCTCTCCGTTAGAAGAAAAATTTCACATGTTAGATGTGAAAGAGTAGTATTAAAATATATTGAAAGATCTGCTAGCTGGAGGAAGAGTAGGGCTCATTTTATATCCTTCCAGAGCCAAAGGAAGGGATACGGGGTCACGAAAGCCACCCTATCTCGGTGGATCAGAGAGGCGATCTGTTTGACATATACTGCAAAGAATGAAGATCCTCCAGAAGGCATCAGGGCACATTCCGCCAGGGCCATGGCATCCTCCTGGGCAGAAAGGGGAGACGTCATGATCGAGTCTATATGTAAGGCCGAAACCTGGTCATCTCCTTCCACTTTCTACAATCACTATAGACTCGATCTATCATTCTCCTCTGACCTAACCTTTGGTAGAGCGGTCCTCAACACGGTGGTCCCTCCCAGGTGAAGGTCTCTGAAAGTCTCTCCAAGTGGGTGCTGTCGTGGCGAAGGGTAAAAAGCCGGATTACGTACCGGTAATGCTCTTTTAATGAGTCCACGACAGCACCCACTCCGTTCCCTCCCTGAAAGTTAATAGACAAAATATATACCTTCTTGAATGTAATGAAGAACATTGAAAAATATAATTGCCTAATATTGGCGGTCCTCCGGGTACTCTGAAATCCAACTGAGGAGGAGAGGCGGACCGCCCTCTTTTATCTCTGTAGGTTTCCTGTTCCTATATCCGGATCCCTCTCTCCAAGTGGGTGCTGTCATGGACTCATTAAAAGAGCATTACCGGTACGTAATCCGGCTTTTTCTTTTCAAAAGCATTGACGCCAGTTAAGCTGGAAAGGCTTCTCCGTGGCTCAAGCTGTTCCCAAGTCAGGACAAAGCTGAGCTCATATTTGAAGGTTTCAAATATGGTTTTTATTTTCCTGCGTTTTTAGGTTCAGGTTGTTGTTGGGTAGATAATTTATCTTCTGTCAAGTCGTTTGAAGCAGTAGTAAAAGAGAAAATTGATAAAGAAATTGAGATGGGTATAATGTCAAGCCCATTTACATCACCTCCATTTCAGAATTTTAGATTATCTACACTAGGCATAGTACCCAAAAAAGAAGCAGAATCATTCCGTCTGATTCATCACCTTTCTTTTCCTAAGGATGCGTCTTTGAATGATGAGATAAATTAAAATGTGTGGTCGGTCAAATAGGCATCGTTTGATCAAGCAGTAGACATATTGAAGTCTTTTGGAAAAGGCGCTAAAACTGACATAAAATCTGCATTCAGACAATTGCCAGTCAATTCGCAGGGGTTTTGTTCTTTGGGTTTTTAGTTTAACTGGAGATTTTATTCTGATAGAAGCCTACCTATGGGTTTCTCTCTGTCGTCTTTTTATTTCAAGGCTGTTTCATCATTTTTGCATGGAGTTTTACAATATGAGAATAGGGAGGGAAGGGTGTTGCATTACCTAGATGACTTTTTGTTTATAGGTATTAATTATTCAGATGTTTGCATGTATATATTAATAAAATTTCAAGAATTGTATGAGTGGTTTGGAGTTCCTTTAGCTGAAGAAAAAACTGTCCCTCCTTGTTGTTGTTTAGAATTTTTAGGTGTGAGGGACAAGGGAGACTCCATTTTTGATTTATTAATTCAGGCCCCATAGATTATCCAGAGATCTCCCTTCCACAGCAGGGATGTGACCCCCGCAAGGCGGCCAGCATCAATTAACTATCAATGGAAACTCTAGACCGAGCATCACCGACATCTAGAGATGAATTATGAGAGTACGTGAAGCTCAGGGTTAAGTTCAATATACCACCAGAATCCTGGGAGCTCTCCGCATGCACCCCTGCATCTCACCTTTTTCTAGATGTCCCGGACGCTGACCTATCAAGAGTGGCTCTCCAGAACCATTTAGCCAGCCCAAGTTTGAACTCTGTATCGGTCCAGCCCCAATGAACCCATTGAGATGTCAGTCGTCTCGTTTGGACCTCCCACTAGGAAGTTCTGACCCATCCTAGATATTGGGAATTATTTCAGCTAGGAGGTCAATCCAGAGGGGCGGTGGCAAATATGGGAGGGGACGCACTAAGAGTTAAATGCTGGCTACACACTACACACCTTTAGCCTTTGTCATTGTTCTGTCATGGAAGTCACGTCGCGTCATGCGTGAAGACTGACCTGAAACTAAGAAATGTGCCTGTTGATACAAGAGTTTCCTTTCATCCACAAGTTATATGGAATGGTAACGTGACACATACAGCTATCTGTTATCCCCAACCTGTACCCTACTTTTATCTGTACTTCTGGCTGTAATATCTGTATTTTTGCTCTGTATATATTTGTAGTATCTAGTGCGACTTTCGGCAATTAAAATATCAATTAATTTTTGGCTGCTCTTTTATCTCGAAACCCGATTTCCCATGTCAGTGAGTCCGGCTAATACTTATATGCTACCTGGGGTTGGTTTCTGACCCGATATAAGCTTGCTGATGGACTGGGCTTATATCTAACGAGGAACTGGTGGCAGCATACCCTTCTGGTGTTATTGGGGCATCCTGGCAGTGACGGACTGGAGGTTAATATATATATATATATATATATTCCCTTCCTGGGACTGGTGATATACCGCCCTCACTGCAGAGTGCCTTGATATCCAGTACGTAACAGGGCAGACTCTCCGGCGACTACTTATACTAGGTGCAGTTCCCTGATTGACCTGAGGGCACGGGGGCACCAGAGAGCTGCGAATGTGTAAGCTCCATCACAGATTGGTGACAGTGGGGTGATATCCGTATCCCCCGGTTCTCTCGTGTGTTTTCCTTACACTGGGTATTACCATTGATTCAGAGTCTATGGAATGCAGATTACCGCTGGATAAAGTAAATCGGCTTTGTATTCAGTTGAGATTCAAATTAAGCAAAGAAAAGACAACATTAAAGGAGTTAGTCGTTGCTAGGCCTGCTGAATTTTTCCCTTTGTATAATACCAATGGTTAGGGTCTTTTCAAGGAGATTGGATGATGCAACTAAGGGAGCGAAGTCTCTAAAGTCTCATATTAGACTGAGTAAAGCCATAAATGATGATATATATATATATGGTTGGAATTTTTAAGTACTTTTAATGGACGTAGTTGCTAGCATGTAAAATTTTCTTCTTCCGAGTCTTTACAGTTGTTTACTGACTCGAATCATATTGGTTAAGGAGCATTTTGGAATAGTCAGTGGTCAGCTGACAGATGGCCCAGTACTTGGGTTGCTTTCAAAGTTACTAAGAGCATAGTGACTTTGGAACTTTTTCCAATTTTAGTTTCAATAGGTATTTGGGGTTCTCAGCTTAAAAATAAGAGAATTATGATTCGGTTGAATAACCTGGGCGTGGTGTTTGCATTGAATACTTTTTCATCAAAATGTGGATGGTTAGCTAAATTACTTATGTTATATTCAAGGTTATAAGAATAGTTTAGCTGATGCCCTTTCTCGTCACCAGTGGGAAATATTTTGTCTATTGGTACCAGGAGCAGAGCAAGAAGGGATTTATTGCCCAGCTCATCTATTGGATCTCATTTGGGACTGATTCCGTCATATATCAAGAACTCGATTGCTGTGACAACATGAGCTGGCTATTTAGCCGCATGGATGAATGGAGGAATTTTTGTTTAGCACGGGATTTAGACTTTAATAGAAGCAATGTAGAATCAGCTTTGTTATTTGTTGAATATTTATTGTCCAGGAATCTAACCTCATCTGTTTCTAAAGCGTTAGCAGGTATCCTTAAAAGGATTCAGGAAATTGTCAGCTAAGCCAGATGTTAGATGTCCAATTTCAATTGATTTGCTTATGAAACTTTTGCTGGTTTTATCAGAGGTATGTTTTGATGATTTTCAGACATGTCAGTTCAGAGTTGCCTTTTTGATATCGTTTTTTGCTGCCCTAAGGATTGGTGAGTTATTATGCATTAACAAGAGAGTGATGTCTGGTTTGCTATTGGATGATATTACAGTTAGAGAACACTACAGTTTACTTTTAATAAGAAGATCCAAAACAGACCAAATGGGTAAAGGTAAGCAATGTATTAAGTTAAATGCGATAGATAATTTATCCTTATGTCCAGTTTTTAACACTAAGAATTGGTTGTTATTGATATCTGACAGTAAGGGTTCTTTATTTATTCATAAAAAATGGTTTGCCAGCAACTCAACTCCAATTTAATGTTTGACTAAATTGGGGCTGAGCAAAGAGGCAATAATATCTCATTGATTCAGAATCGGTGCAGCTACGGAGGCTGCGAGAATGGGTTTGAATGAAAGTGTAATCAAGAAAATAGGTAGATGGTAGTCTAATAGTTACAAGTTATATTTCAGCCTGGAGAATATTTTAATGAATTAATGTTCATCTCTTATGTCCAATTATTATCTGGATTGTGGGCCATTCGTATATTCATTGTGCCCAGAAAAGGGCAGCCACACAACGGGTTCAATATATTTTGACATGGTATTAGAGGTTTGAGGTGGGAGAATGTTTGTAATGAAGTTAATAAATTATCTATGTTATGGCCAAGTCCACATTTATTATTGATTCATGCGGGCGGAAATGATTTAGGAAAATTTAAAGACCTTAGATCTCCTTTCACTAATGCGTAGAGATCTTTCCCTAATCAAATGTTGGTTCCCTACATGCCCTGTAGTTTTTTCAGAAATAGTCCCTTGATTAGCATGGTCGAACTCTGATTGTAAATTCCTAGAAAAAATAAGACAAAGGGTTAATAGAGCAATGGAAAAAAATTCTGTAACGTTAGGTGGTTTTTGCTACAGGCATTATGAGTTGGAGGGCTTCACTCCAGGCATTTTTAGAAGCAACTTGGTACACCTTTCTGATACAGGTCTCGACATTTTCAATGTTGGTTTGCAAAATGCAATTGAACAATGGCTGTGATGTTCAGGTATGGGGGGGCAGGACTCTTCAAGTCTTGGCTGGTGGATAATCGCCCAGCTTTTGCTGGGTGGAGTTGGTCTTTAGTTAATATTGTTAATTGATTACTATGAGAATTGATAGTATTTTAATATTATTTAATATGGTATATTTATTACCGTATATCAGTGTTTCCCAAACTCCAGTCCTCGCGGACCCCACGGGTCATGTTTTCAGGATTTCCTTTGTATTGTGCAGATGGTGGAAGTATCATCAAGGTATCAGGAATTCTCTCACATGTGCAACACTATGGAAATCCTGAAAACATGACCCATGGGGTCCGTGAGGACTGGAGTTTGGGAAACACTGCCATATATACTCTTGTGTAAGCCGAGATTTTCAGCACATTTTTTGTGCTGAAAATGCCCCCCTCGGCTTATACACGAGTCATTGTGCATAAAGCCAGCGGGGGAGGGGAAGCGGAGGCAGGAGCCAGTGGCTGGTACATCATACTCACCCTCCTCCTGCCATCACTGAATGTCTCTGCATCTGCTTCCTGTGTTGAGCGGTCAAATGGTACCGCTCATTAAGGTAATGAATATGGATGCAACTCCACACCCATAGGCCTGGAGGCATATTCATTACCTTAATGAGCGGTACCACGTGACCGCTCAACACAGGAAGTAGCTGCAGGCCCCAGGACAACGGAGGATGCAGGGATGTTCAGCGATGGCACGAGGAGGGTGAGTATGATGGGGGAGCACGGAGGAGGAAGGAGGGAGCACTGAGGAGGACAGGGGAAGCACTGAGGAGCACGAAGGAGAATGGAGAAGCACTGAGGAGGATGGGGGAAGCACGGAGGAGGACGTTGTAATCACTGAGGAGCACAGAGGAGGATGGGGAAAGCACTGAGGAGGATGGAGAAGCACTGACGAGGACGGGGTAAGCACTGAGGAGCACGGAGGAGGACGGGGAAGCACTGAGGAAGACGGGGAAGCACTGAGGAGCACAAAGGAGGACGGGGAAGCACTGAGGAGGACGGGGGAAGCACTGAAGAGGACGGGGAAAGCACTAACGAGGACGGGGAAGCACTGAGGAGCACGTAGGAGGATGGGGGAAGCACTGAGGAGGATGGGGGAGCACAGAGGAGGACAGGGAGCTGAGCCATACATAGAATGATGGGACGGGGAGCTGAGCCATGCATACTGGGAGGGGGGAGAGTCACACAGAGCAGGGCAGGGATGAGGGGACTATGCATATCCGGCTTATACTCGAGTCAATAAGCTTACCCAGTTTTCCGTGGCAAAATTAGGTGCCTCCGCTTATACTCGGGTCGGCTTATACTCGAGTATATATGGTAATTATTAAATATTTAGTAACTCTTAATAAATTTGCCTAATTTTATCCACGCTGATATTGTGTCTTTATTTATTAAAAAGTAAATAGGTCTTGTGTTACCATGACACATTATTCTATTGCAAATGACTGCCGGTCTAAAAAAAAAAATCCTGTGTGCTCAAAGAACTAGATTATGAAGATAAGTGTCTTTTAAGTCTATGGTATTAAAGAAATCACATTAGGAATGCTGTCATTGAACAAACTGTTTTCATGCAAAACTTTTTCTTCAGCAGAAATTTGTTAAGGAAGGTTAGATTTATGACCAAATGATAAATTCTTTCTTTTTTTTGAGGACTGTAAAGCCCATTGAACAGATGCTAGTGCCTTGATGATGGTATTGGATTTTTTCTAGAGTGCTTTTCTTCATAATGTCTTGGATCAATTGAAGAAATCTCTGATTCTGTGTGTTAAAGAAGTAAGTGGTTGGAGGAATTTTGCAAGTTAAAAATAAGCAAGTTTATCACTGTTGGAATATACTGTATATTCCACCAACTCCACATGGAGGGAGTGCATGACTCCATAGTTGATCCACATCAACTTATATTCATAATCCAAAAATGCACGTAACATCTGGAGTTAAAAATTATTAATGCTCTATTTAGTCCATATAAAAAACACACATCCTGTGAGAGATCAAATTGAAGACTGATGCATTTCTGCATATCTTCATCTATTAGGGCAATGTTGGCGCCAGAAACGCAATAGTTTGCCATGTGATCTTTCGTGAGACGTGGGTTTCTTTTATATGGATTAAATAAATCATTTATAAATTTTTAACTCCAGATGTGCCAGGCATTTTTGGATTACAAATGTTGTAAGAGTCTGACAAAACCCCTCTGAATTAAAGAAAGCCCCCAGGAGTCAGATGTAGTCTTTTGCCTAGTAGATGAAAAGCTGGATAATTTTGCTCCTAATTGAGGAAGTTGAAATTTGTTGTCAAACGTTTAAATCTCTAGCTTCTCCTTCCAAAGGTTTCTTCTATAAGTGGAGGAAATTTCATTCCTGATTTTGAAGCATCTCTATTAGGACTGTTAAGAAATTCCTCTATTTCTCAAAGAACCAGTAGATTGTCTCTGAAAGGGTCTTTAACACAGCTTCCTCCTTTTCAAGGCTACATCTGTATATTCACCGAGGGACTTTAATATATTTATGAGTTGTGGTCCAAACAGACTTGCTGGCTAAAAAGGGAAGAGAACAGCAGTGTTATTTGAAAAATGTCATCTGACCATTACAGGAGTCAGAGAGCATGTAGAGCCGAGGTTAAAGGAGCAAGAACTTTAGAACTCATTCTCCGGGTACACTAATGAAAATCAGATAGGAATTCCACAGTAATCTTTATATTTGAAACAGATTTGAGAATGTCATTTCTTGGGAAACACCCTTGAAGATCGAAGCTAACCCACTCAGCCAAATCCTAAGAGCTCTTGCAACTGGAGAAGGGGGCAAATGAAACAGTAAAGGCAGGTGAATAGACCCACTGAAGAGAAGTATCAGTCCTGCTATCCATTTGGTCTTTAAGAATAGTGGATTCCTGCACTAGGATAAAAATAATGTTTCCTTTTAAGTTTCACAAAAAATTTTGCACCGTTTACTTTTATAGACTCCATGGACCCGATTCATTAAAGCTTTTACTCCAGAATTCTGGCCTAAAAGCTTTGAAAAGGCAAAACTTGAAGTTGAGTGTAAATTTTACAACTTTTGGTGTTTTCACACAAGTTTCTCCTAGAGCTACAAAATAATGAGATTTCATGATGAGCTGTGGCATTCGCTATCCCAGAAATCTCATTCCAGTAGCTGGAGTGAGATTTCTGGCTTAGTGCAAATATGCACACCGCTTGTCAGAAGCTCCAGTCATGAAGAGGTGGGCACCACTTCATGAATCAGAAGCGTCTGACTCCAGTACGCCCTCTCATCAAGACCGGCGTGAATAATATCTTGATGAGCTTGCGTGAGCTTGTGAATAAAGATGGCCATACACATTAGATGAGAGTCAGCAAATCATGCATCAACCAATCATTCCGCAAACATTCAGATCAGTTAGCTGGAGTGAGATTTCTGGCTTAGTGCAAATATGCACACCGCTTGTCAGAAGCTCCGGTCATGAAGAGGTGGGCACCACTTCATGAATCAGGAGCGTCTGACTCCAGTACGCCCTCTCATCAAGACCAGCGTGAATAATATCTTGATGAGCTTGCGTGAGCTTGTGTCACGCTGTCACTGTATACAGGAGGTCCGGTGTCTATGCTGACCTTAGGCTGGGGCCCTGACTAATCCTTCTACCTGGAGGTACTGTTGATGGTACAGAGGTCCAGGCCGCCAGCGTAACCCTATCTCCTGTGTATCCCTGACCCTCAGTAATCCAGTCCTGAGAAGGACCCTGATCACCACCACAGGGGACGGGAAGGTAGATGCCTACACACAGTATAAGACGAACGAGACAGAACAAGGGGTAAAACAAAAGACCACCTTGCATACAAAACTCACTCTACAACTACAGAGGGAACACCAACGGGTAAGGAGATAAACAATAAAGTGAGGAGGGAGAAAACCACACCAGGTACTCTTCACTTCAGACTTCACAATACCACGATCCGCTCTGCTGGTCTGCATGAAAGCTTTCACCAACACTTCCCTAGCAGACTGGCAGGTATTTGAAGGAATCCCATTACTGCAGCATTAATTGCAGCTGGGCAAGGCTGGCCTCGTCTAGCACAGAGAGAGGGAGAATTAACTCCCTCACTGCCGAAAAACACCAAGCACCAGAAACTCAGCTGTGAGAAGTCAGGTTGTGTAATCGCGACGATCTTCGTGGCGACACACCCGTGACAGCTTGTGACTAAAGATGGCCATACACATTAGATGAGAGTCAGCAAATCATGCATCAACCAATCGTTCCGCCAACATTCAGATCAGTTGACTGTCCTACACAGCAGCGCTCCTATGTTCTCTGAGAAATCTGCTGACTGTCATAGTGGCTGCAGACTTGTAGCTTAACCCCTTCATGACCTGTGACACAGCATATGTGTCATGAAAGGATCGCGTTCCTGCGGGTCGGGTGACCGGGGTCACTGAAAGGTCACCAAACACGCAGGCACAAGACCCTTTGTGCTTCACCACAGGGGGGTTGGCTTAACCCCTACGTGGCTACGATCGCTCTGATTGGCTGTTAAAAGTGAAACAGTGCTCCCTTTATTCCGAGCCCCGACGTGTGCCCAAACAGTGGTTTACCCCACATATGGGGTATCAGCGTACTCAGTAAAAATTGCACAACAACTTTGGTGGTCTAATTTCTCCTGTTACTCTTGGGAAAAAAAATTGGGGACTAAAAAAATGATTTTTGTGGAAAAAAAATGATTTTTTATTTTTACAGCTCTGAGTTATAAACTTCTGTGAAGAACTTGGAGATTCAAAGTGCTCACCACACATCTAGAGGAGTTCCTTGGGGGATCTAGTTTCCAAAATGGGGTCACTTGGGGGGGTTTCTACTGTTTAGGCACATCATGGGCTCTGCAAACGTAACATGACGCCTGCAGACCATTCCATCATGTCGGCATTTCAAAACATCACTACTTCCCTTCCGAGCCCCGACATGTGCCCATACAGTAGTTTTCTCCCACATATGGGGTACCAGTGTACTTAGGACAAACTGTACAACAATTTTTGGGGTCCAATTTCTCCTGTTACCCTTGTGAAAATAAAAAATTGTGGGTTAAAAAAATCAGTTTTTGAGGAAAAAAATGATTTTTTGTTTTTACAGCTCTGCATTATAAACTTCTGTGAAGCACGTGGGGGTTCAAGGTGCTCACCACACACCTGGATAAGTTCCTTGGGGGGTCTAGTTTACAAAATGGGGTCACTTGTGGTTGGATTCTACTGTTTGGGCACATCAGGGGCTCTGCAAACGTAACAAGATGCCCGCAGACCATTCCATCAAGTCGGCATTTCAAAGCGTCACTACATCCCTTCCGAGCACTGACGTGTGCCCAAACAGTGGTTACCCCCACATATGGGGTACCAGCGTACTCAGGACAAACTGGACAACAACTTTTGGGGTCCAATTTCTCCTTTAACCATTGTGAAAATAAAAAATAGGGGGCTAAAAAAATCATTTTTTGAGAAAAAAAATTATTTTTTATTTTCAAGCCTGTGCGTTATAAACTTCTGTATAGCACCTGGGGGTTCAAAGTGCTCACTGTGCATCTAGATAAGTTCCTTAGGGGGTCTTGTTTCCAAAATGGGGTCATTTGTGGGGGAGCTCCAAAGTTTAGGCACACAGGGGCTCTCCAAACACGACATGGTGTCCGCTAACGATTGGAGCTAATTTTCCATTAAAGTCAAATAGCGCTCCTTCCCTTCTGAGCCCTGCTGTGCACCCAAACACTGGTTCCCCCTCATATGGGACACCAGCGTACTCAGGAAAAACTGGACAACAACTTTTGGTGTCCAATTTATCCTGTTACCCTTGGGAAAATAAAAAAATAGGCTAAAAAATCATTTTTGAGAAACAAAAATGACTTATTTTCACTACTCTGGGTTTATAAACTTCTGTGAAGAATTTGGGGGGTTCAAAGTGCTCACTGTGCATCTAGATAAGCTCCTTGGGGGGGTCTAGTTTCCAAAATGGGGTCACTTGTGGGGGGTTTCTACTGTTTAGGCACATCAGGGGCTCTGCAAATGCAACATGACGCCCGCAGAACATTCCATCAAGTCTGCATTCCAAAATCGCGCTCCTTCCCTTCTGAGCTCTCCCATGCGCCAAAACAGTGGTTCCCCCCCACATATGGGGTATTGGTGTACTCAGGACAAATTGCACAACAACTTTTGTGGTCCAATTTCTCCTGTTACCTTTGTGAAAATAAAAAATAGCGGGCTAAAAAAATCATTTTTGAGGAAAAAAATGATTTTTTTATTTTCACTGCTCTGCGTTATAAACTTCTGTGAAGCACTTGGGGGTTCAGAGTGCTCACAACACATCTAGATAAGTTCCATAAGAGGTCTAGTTTCCAAAATGGTGTCACATGTGGGGTTTTTTCATTGTTTAGGCACACAGGGGCTCTCCAAACGCGTCATGGTGTCCGCTAATGATTGGAGCTAATTTTCCATTCAAAAAGTCAAATGGCGCTCCTTCCCTTCTGAGCCCTGCCGTGCGTCCAAACAGTGGTTTATGACCACATATGAGGTATCTGTGTACTCAGGAGAAATTGCCCAACAAATTTTAGGATCCATTTTATCCTGTTGCCCATGCAAAAATGAAAAAATTGATGCTAAAATAAAATTTTTGTTGGAAAAATTAAAATGTCCATTTTTTCCTTCCACGTTGCTTTAGTTCCTGTGAAGGGTTAATAATCTTCTTGAATGTAGTTTCGAGTAGCTTGAGGGGTGCAGTTTTTATAATGGTGTCACTTTTGGGTATTTTCTACCATATAGACCCCTCAAAGTGTCTTCAAATGTGAGGTGGTCCCTAAAAAAATGGTTTTGTAAATTTTGCTGTAAAAATGAGAAATCGCTGGTCAACTTTTAACCCTTATAACTTCCTAAAAAAAAAAAAATGTTACTTCCAAAATTGTGCTGATGCAAAGAAGACAAGTGGGAAATGTTATTTATTAACTATTTTGTGTCACATAACTCTCTGGTTTAACAGAATAAAAATTCAAAATTTGAAAATTGCGAAATTTTCAAAATTTTCGCCAAATTTCCATTTTTTTCACAAATAAATGCAAAAATTATCGTCCTAAATTTACCACTAACATGAAGCCCAATATGTCACGAAAAAACATTCTCAGAATCGCTAGGATCCGTTGAAGCGTTCCTGAGTTATTACCTCATAAAGGGACACTGGTCAGAATTTCAAAAATGGCAAGGTCATGAAGGGGTTAAGACTGGACACAACCCCCTTTAAGACTGCTGTGGTCTATCTTCCTGTATTTATTCCCTAATTTAAAAGTGTCTCTAAAGTAAAATTTCACTGTAACCTTTTCCCCATATGTTCCTGTCTTTTGCCAGGAATTATGTGCAAATATTGAACCAACCTCGCTCCCCTCCCTAAACCTAACAGGGAGTGAGATGTTCAGTTTTAGGTCTGCTGAGCCCAGCCAATCATTGCTGCGTAACACACTGGGAAGGTCAGAACAAGCTGCATATATCAGACTCTGCAGGGTACACCACTGTAATAACACTGCAACCAAATTAATAGAAAACATTCCATTCCAGATCTCCATCCATTTCAAAGATCTGCAGGAAGAGCGTTGAGCAGGTACCTAGAGGAATATATGAAGCTGTGTGAACTGTATGATGCTGAATTTCGAATATTACATTATCAATGCTATGACTTTTGTAGAGCTCATCTCCCCATGGTTGCTTGCAGCAGGGTTTGTAAATCATGTGCTGTGAATGTTTGAAGAACCTTGTAAGATACAATATGCAGGACATTGAATTTTGCATGGATGTATGACACATTTTATAACTATATACAAATGAGTATGTGTATTATTAATTATATAATATACAGCTCTGGCAAAAATTAAGAGACCACTTTCAAATGTTCAGTTTGTCTGATTTTTCACTTTGTAGGCATATTTTTGAGTAAATGTAAATTGTTCTTTTAGTCTATGAACTTCTGACAACGTGTCACCGAATTTCCAAGCAATAAATTTTGTATTTTTTTCTGACAAAGAAAATTGGTCAAAATTTAAAAAAAAACCAGTGCTTTCAGAGCTCAAATAATACAAAGAAAACAAGCTCATAATCATTTAGAAACAACAATACAAATGTTTTAACTCAGGAAGAGTTCTGAAATCAATATTTTGTGGAATAACCATGATTTTTAAAAACCGCTTTCATGCATCTTGGCATGCTTGCCACCAGTCTTTCACACTGCTTCTGGCACAAAAATTTAAACAGTTCTTTGTTTGATGGCTTGTGACTATCCATCATCCTCTTGATTACATTCCAGAGGTTTTCAATGGGGTTCAGGTCTGGAAAATGGGCTGCTCATGACAAGGTTTTAATGTGATGATCTCTTAATTTTTACCAGAGCTGTATATGTATAGTAAATATGGAAATATGCCCCATCATATGCTGCTTTCATAATATTCTGATACAACATATTTTTAAAGGTGGCTTTAGTCTGTGGCCAAGACCTCACTAACCTTTAATTCTTAAGTCACGCAGTTGGTATTTCTTAGTCCCTTTATATGTTTTACTAACGTCTCCATTTCCGTACATCTATTTTTATTCTGCCATGCCGTGCTTACGTACTATATTTTATTACCAGCTGGAGATAGGACTTTATTGAAGGCACTGGAGAAACCTGACCTGACTGTTACATTCAGGACACAATTAAAAATGCAAGGAAAAATGATGAAACCCACTACCCTGCATCGCTCAGTCTCTATGGTAAGATGAAACTGCTCTTTCAGAAAAAGTATACGGTATATATTCTATTATTCAGGAAAACTTTTCAGAACTTACAGTCATGGCCAAAAGTTTTGAGAATGACACAAATATTATATTTTCACATGATCTGCTGCCCTCTGGTTTTTATGTGTGTTTGACAGATGTTTTTATCACAGACAGAAATATAATAATTGCAAACATATGAGTAACAAAAGCTTATATTGACAGTTAGAATGAGTTAATGCAGCAAGTCAATATTTGCAGTGTTGACCCTTCTTCAGGACCTCTGCAATTCTCCCTGGCATGCTCTCAATCAACTTCTGGACCAAATCCTGACTGATAGCAGTCCATTCTTGCACAATCAATGCTTTCATTTTGTCCGAATTTTTAGGTTTTTGTTTGTCCACCCGTCTCTTGATGATTGACCACAAGTTCTCAATGGGATTAAGATCTGGGGAGTTTCCAGGCCATGGACCCAAAATCTCTGTTTTGTTCCCTGAGCCATTTAGTTATCACCTTTGCTTTATGGCAAGGTGCTCCATCATGCTGGAAAAGGCATTGTTGATCGCCAAACTGCTCTTGGAGGGTTGGGAGAAGTTGCTCTTGGAGGACATTCTGGTACCATTCTTTATTCATGGCTGTGTTTTTAGGCAAGACTGTGAGAGAGCCGATTCCCTTGGCTGAGAAGCAACCCCACACATGAATGGTTTCAGGATGCTTAACAGTTGGCATGAGACAAGACTGGTGGTAGCGCTCACCTTGTCTTCTCCGAATGAGGCGTTTTCCTGATGTCCCAAACAATCGAAAAGGGGATTCATCAGAGAAAATAACTTTACCCCAGTCCTCAGCAGTCCACTGCCTGTACCTTTTGCAGAATATCGGTCTGTCCATGATGTTTTTTCTGGAGAGAAGTGGCTTCTTTGCTGCCCTCCTTGAGACCAGGCCTTGCTCCAAGAGTCTCCGCCTCACAGTGCGTGCAGATGCACTCACACCTGCCTGCTGCTATTCCTGAGCAAGCTCTGCACTGCTGGTAGCCCGATCCCACAGCTGAAACACTTTTAAGAGACGGTCCTGGCGCTTGCTGGTCTTTCTTGGGCGCCCTGAAGCCTTTTTGGCAACAATGGAACCTCTCTCCTTGAAGTTCTTGATGATGCGATAGATTGTAGACTGAGGTGCAATCTTTCTAGCTGCGATACTCTTCCCTGTTAGGCCATTTTTGTGCATTGCAATGATGACTGCACGTGTTTCTTTAGAGATAACCAGGGTTAACAGAAGAGAAACAATGATTCCAAGCACCAGCCTCCTTTTAAAGTGTCCAGTGGTGTCATTCTTACTTAATCATGACAGATTGATCTCCAGCCATGTCCTCATCAACACCCACACCTGTGTTAATGGAGCAATCACTGAAAAGAGGTTAGCTGGTCCTTTTAAGGCAGGGCTGCAATGATGTTGAAATGAGTTTTGGGGATAAAGTTCATTTTCTAGCCAAATATTGACTTTGCAAGTAATTGCTGTTAAGCTGTTCACTCTTTATAACATTCTGGAGTATATGCAAATTGCCATTAGAAAAAGTGAAGCAGTAGACTTTGTAAAAATTTATATTTGTGTCATTCTCAAAACTTTTGGCCATGACTGTATATTACCGAAGAGTAAAATTCAAATGTATACAATTGACTTGCACGTGCTAATAACTATGTGATCTAATAAATCATGTTTGAGATACTCATAAACCAATACACTTAATTAAAAAAAAAGATAAAACTGAAGTAAAGAACATCACTCCAATGGTACATAACCATATCCCCAAGCACATATAAAAAGAATATCACTCAAATGCTAAAACGAATCAGTGGTCTCTACAGACTTAGTAATATCTACCAGCAATTATAAAAGGCAAACTAGATGGGCATTTCCTGAAGGAAATACATGGTGCTTGAACAGCGCTGCCAGCTTTACAGCAGTGTATCACGTGTCGACTGTCAGAAAGTAAAGTTAGAATATGAATGTTGTGTATAGAGATGGCACAACCTGGGATGGGTCGTATATGGCCCCTGTTAGCCACTTTGGCCCTTGGTAGCCATTTTGGCATGCAAGAATCCTTGGTAGCCACTTTGGTGCACACAGCCCCTCGGTAGCCACTTTGGCCACTTGGTAGCCACTTTGGCACATTCGGCACCTCGGTAGCCACTTGGTAGCCACTTTGGCACATTCGGCACATCGGTGCCACTTGGTTGTCACTTTGGCATATTCAGCACCTTGGTAGTCACTTTGGCTACTTGGTAGCCACTTTGGCACATTCGGCACCTCGGTAGCCACTTTGGCACATTTGGCAACTCGGTAGCCACTTTGGCCACTTGGTAGCCACTTTGGCACATTCTGCACCACAGTAGCCACTTTGGCCACTTGGTAGTCACTTTGGCCACTTGGTAGCCACTTCGGCACACTTGGCACCTCGCTAGCCACTTTGGCCACTTGGTAGCCACTTTGGCACATTCTGCACCACGGTAGCCACTTTGGCCACTTGGTAGCCACTTTGGCACATTCAGCACCTCTGTAGCCACTTTGGCCACTTGGTAGCCACTTTGGCCACTTGGTAGCCACTTTGGCACATTCGGCACCTCTGTAGCCACTTTGGCCACTTGGTAGCCACTTTGGCCACTTGGTAGCCACTTTGGAACATTCGGCATCTCGGTAGCAACTTTGGCACATTCGGCCCCTTGGTAGCCACTTTGGCCACTTGGTAGCCACTTTGGCACATCCGGCACCTTGGTAGCCACTTTGGCCACTTGGTAGCCACTTTGGCACATTCGGCCCCTTGGTAGCCACTTTGGCCACTTGGTAGCCACTTTGGCACATCCGGCACCTTGGTAGCCACTTTGGCCACTTGGTAGCCACTTTGGCACATTCGGCATCTCGGTAGCCACTTTGGCACATTCGGCCCCTTGGTAGCCACTTTGGCCACTTGGTAGCCACTTTGGCACATCCGGCACCTTGGTAGCCACTTTGGCCACTTGGTAGCCACTTTGGCACATTCGGCACCTCGGTAGCCACTTTGGCCACTTGGTAGCTACTTTGGCACATTCGGCATCTCGGTAGCCACTTTGGCACATTCGGCACCTCTGTAGCCACTTTGGCAACTTGGTAGCAACTTTGGAACATTCGGCACCTCGGTAGCCACTTTGGCCACTTGGTAGCCACTTTGGCACATTCGGCACCTCTGTAGCCACTTTGGCCACTTGGTAGCCACTTTGGCACATTCGGCACCTCTGTAGCCACTTTGGCCACTTGGTAGCCACTTTGGCCACTTGGTAGCCACTTAAGCACATTTGGCACCTCGGTAGCCACTTTGACCACTTGGTAGCCACTTTGGCACATTCGCACCTCTGTAGCCACTTGGTAGCCACTTTGGCACATTCGGCACCTCGGTAGCCACTTTGGCCACTTGGTAGCCACTTTGACCACTTGCTAGCCACTTTGGCACATTCGGCACCTCGGTAGCCACTTTGGCCACTTGGTAGCCACTTTAGCACATTTGGCACCTCGGTAGCCCTTTTGGCTACTTGGTAGCCACTTTGGCACATTTGGCACCCTAGTAGCCACTTTGGCCACTTGGTAGCCACTTTGGCACATTCGGCACCCTAGTAGCCACTTTGGCCACTTGGTAGCCACTTTGGCACATTCGGCACCTCGGTAGCCACTTTGGCCACTTGGTAGCCACTTTGGAACATTAGGCACCTCAGTAGCCACTTTGGCCACATGGTAGCCACTTTGGCCACTTGCTAGCCACTTTGACACATTCGGCACCTCGGTAGCCACTTTGGCCACTTGGTAGCCACTTTGGCACATTCGGCACCTTGGTAGCCACTTTGGCTACTTGGTAGCCACTTTGGCACATTAGGCACCTCAGTAGCCACTTTGGCCACTTGCTAGCCACTTTGGCACATTCGGCCCCTCGGTAGCCACTTTGGCCACTTGGTAGCCACTTTGGCACATTCGGCACCTCGGTAGCCACTTTGGCCACTTGGTAGCCACTTTGGCCCCTTGGTAGCCACTTTGGCACATTCGGCACCTCAGTAGCCACTTTGGCCACATGGTAGCCACTTTGGCCACTTGCTAGCCACTTTGACACATTCGGCACCTTGGTAGCCACTTTGGCCACTTGGTAGCCACTTTGGCACATTCGGCACCTTGGTAGCCACTTTGGCTACTTGGTAGCCACTTTGGCACATTAGGCACCTCAGTAGCCACTTTGGCCACATGGTAGCCACTTTGGCCACTTGCTAGCCACTTTGACACATTCGGCACCTCGGTAGCCACTTTGGCCACTTGGTAGCCACTTTGGCACATTCGGCACCTTGGTAGCCACTTTGGCTACTTGGTAGCCACTTTGGCACATTAGGCACCTCAGTAGCCACTTTGGCCACTTGCTAGCCACTTTGGCACATTCGGCCCCTCGGTAGCCACTTTGGCCACTTGGTAGCCACTTTGACACATTCGGCACCTCGGTAGCCACTTTGGCCACTTGGTAGCCACTTTGGCACATTCGGCACCTTGGTAGCCACTTTGGCTACTTGGTAGCCACTTTGGCACATTAGGCACCTCAGTAGCCACTTTGGCCACTTGGTAGCCACTTTTGCCACTTACTAGCCACTTTAGCACATTTGGCACCTCGGTAGCCACTTTGGCTACTTGGTAGCCACTTTGGCACATTAGGCACCTCACTAGCCACTTTGGCCACTTAGTAGCCACTTTGGCCACTTGCTAGCCACTTTAGCACATTTGGCACCTCGGTAGCCACTTTGGCTACTTGGTAGCCACTTTGGCACATTCGGCACCCTAGTAGCCACTTTGGCCATTTGGTAGCCACTTTGGCACCTCGGTAGCCACTTTGGCCACTTGGTAGCCACTTTGGCACATTAGGCACCTTAGTAGCCACTTTGGCCACTTGGTAGCCACTTTGGCCACTTGCTAGCCACTTTGACACATTCGGCACCTCGGTAGCCACTTTGGCTACTTGGTAGCCACTTTGGCACATTAGGCACCTCAGTAGCCACTTTGGCCACTTAGTAGCCACTTTGGCCACTTGCTAGCCACTTTAGCACATTTGGCACCTCGGTAGCCACTTTGGCTACTTGGTAGCCACTTTAGCACATTTGGCACCTCGGTAGCCACTTTGGCTACTTGGTAGCCACTTTGACACATTCGGCACCCTAGTAGCCACTTTGGCCACTTGGTAGCCACTTTGGCCAGTTGGTAGCCACTTTGGCACATTCGGCACCTCGGTAGCCACTTTGGCCACTTGGTAGCCACTTTGGCACATTAGGCACCTCAGTAGCCACTTTGGCCACTTGGTACCCACTTTGGCCACTTGCTAGCCACTTTGACACATTCGGCACCTCGGTAGCCACTTTGGCCACTTGGTAGCCACTTTGACACATTCGGCACCTCGGTAACCACTTTGGCCACTTCGTAGCCAATTTGGCCACTTGGTAGCCACTTTGGCACATTCGGCACCTCGGTAGCCACTTTGGCCACTTGGTAGCCACTTTGGCACATTCAGCACCTCGGTAGCCACTTTGGCCACTTGGTAGCCACTTTAGCCATGTTGACACATGCTGTCACTTTGCCTCAGGGGCCAATTTGGTGCTCCGGGCCCCTCAGGGGCCACTTTGGCACACTGGGCTTCTAAAGCCACTTTGGCGTCCATGGGGCTTTTCAGAAGCCATTGGCGCGCTTGCCTGTGGCCCCGTGTGCTGCCTGGGGCCCCTGTGTGCTGCCTGGGGCCCTGCGCTGCGCCTTTAAGACCTTGAATCAGCGATCTGTCAGCTTCTATTAGCTGATACGAGTCATGTGTGGAAGCTGCATTTGCATAGCTGCCATCTTTGTAAGTCACTGCACCTGCGCTGTGGCTTCAATCCATGTCAGTTGGGGGTCATGGAAAGGTCGCCATTAATTCCTATGGGAAAATTTTTGCTTAAAATGCGATTTTTTTTTTTTAAAAAACTAAAAATCGGATCGACTCCAAAAATACATAGCACACCTGTCCCCACCGAGGGCTTCGAAACGCCGCCTGAACCGGGTCTCTGCGCCGAGCAGTTCGGGCCGCATTAATTGCAGAAAACGCGGAGAAGAAGAAGAACTAGATGTGTATTTCCTGAAGGAACTACAGATTGTGCTTTGAATTGGTGCCCGGTAGTGTTGAGCGAACATGCTCGGACATGCTCCGTTAACCCTTGAGCATCGGGGTGCTCGGACATGCTCGGAACTCTGCAGAACACCTCATGTATTCGGGCAGGAAGCTCGGATGCCTGCCCAGCAAGTATGGGAGCCCATTGATTACAATGGGGCCATTAATTCCTATGGCAATTTATTTTTACGGCATTTTTTTACGCACGTTTTGAGGTGGCAAAAAATTTTTTCTACAAAAATGTCCTCGGGGTTAACAGTCGGAGGAAAAATATCATTTTTCGATTTTAAAAAATTCCAAGCCCGAGACGTACATTTAAGTTCAAAATCAATGCATTCCAATGGGAAGATTTTTTTTTCAAACGTAAAGGGTTAAAAAGCAAAAAATCCGATCGACTCCAAAAATACTTAGCACACCTGTCACGGCAGCTAGCTTCAAAACCTTGTTTGAATGGAGTCTGTACACCGAGCGGTTCAGGCTGTATTAATTGCGCAAATCTGGAGAAGAAGAACACGGAAAAAGAATAATGTGAATAACAATATAGTGCTTTTTCCAAAGCACAATAATAAAATATAAGAAATCGGATTACAATATGTTGCTTGAACCTAGAGGTTCAAGCACCATAATAAACTAGATGGGCATTTCCTGAAGGAAATACATGGTGCTTGAACAGCGCTGCCAGCTTTACAGCAGTGTATCACGTGTCGACTGTCAGAAAGTAAAGTTAGAATATGAATGTTGTGTATAGAGATGGCACAACCTGGGATGGGTCGTATATGGCCCCTGTTAGCCACTTTGGCCCCTTGGTAGCCATTTTGGCATGCAAGAATCCTTGGTAGCCACTTTGGTGCACACAGCCCCTCGGTAGCCACTTTGGCCACTTGGTAGCCACTTTGGCACATTCGGCACCTCGGTAGCCACTTGGTAGCCACTTTGGCACATTCGGCACATCGGTGCCACTTGGTTGTCACTTTGGCATATTCAGCACCTTGGTAGTCACTTTGGCTACTTAGTAGCCACTTTGGCACATTCGGCACCTCGGTAGCCACTTTGGCACATTTGGCAACTCGGTAGCCACTTTGGCCACTTGGTAGCCACTTTGGCACATTCTGCACCACAGTAGCCACTTTGGCCACTTGGTAGTCACTTTGGCCACTTGGTAGCCACTTCGGCACACTTGGCACCTCGCTAGCCACTTTGGCCACTTGGTAGCCACTTTGGCACATTCTGCACCACGGTAGCCACTTTGGCCACTTGGTAGCCACTTTGGCACATTCGGCACCTCTGTAGCCACTTTGGCCACTTGGTAGCCACTTTGGCACATTTGGCACCTCTGTAGCCACTTTGGCCACTTGGTAGCCACTTTGGCCACTTGGTAGCCACTTTGGCACATTCGGCATCTCGGTAGCCACTTTGGCACATTCGGCCCTTGGTAGCCACTTTGGCCACTTGGTAGCCACTTTGGCACATCCGGCACCTTGGTAGCCACTTTGGCCACTTGGTAGCCACTTTGGCACTTTCAGCACCTCGGTAGCCACTTTGGCCACTTGGTAGCCACTTTGGCACATTCGGCATCTCGGTAGCCACTTTGGCACATTCGGCCCCTTGGTAGCCACTTTGGCCACTTGGTAGCCACTTTGGCACATCCGGCACCTTGGTAGCCACTTTGGCCACTTGGTAGCCACTTTGGCACTTTCGGCACCTCGGTAGCCACTTTGGCCACTTGGTAGCTACTTTGGCACATTCGGCATCTCGGTAGCCACTTTGGCACATTCGGCACCTCTGTAGCCACTTTGGCAACTTGGTAGCCACTTTGGCACATTCGGCACCTCGGTAGCCACTTTGGCCACTTGGTAGCCACTTTGGCACATTCTGCACCTCTGTAGCCACTTTGGCCACTTGGTAGCCACTTTGGCACATTCGGCACCTCTGTAGCAACTTTGGCCACTTGGTAGCCACTTTGGCCACTTGGTAGCCACTTTAGCACATTTGGCACCTCGGTAGCCACTTTGACCACTTGGTAGCCACTTTGGCACATTCGGCACCTCTGTAGCCACTTGGTAGCCACTTTGGCCACTTGGTAGCCACTTTGGCCACTTGGCAGCCACTTTGGCACATTCGGCACCTCGGTAGCCACTTTGGCCACTTGGTAGCCACTTTGACCACTTGCTAGCCACTTTGGCACATTCGGCACCTCGGTAGCCACTTTGGCCACTTGGTAGCCACTTTAGCACATTTGGCACCTCGGTAGCCCTTTTGGCTACTTGGTAGCCACTTTGGCACATTCGGCACCCTAGTAGCCACTTTGGCCACTTGGTAGCCACTTTGGCACATTAGGCACCTCAGTAGCCACTTTGGCCACTTGCTAGCCACTTTGGCACATTCGGCCCCTCGGTAACCACTTTGGCCACTTGGTAGCCACTTTAGCACATTTGGCACCTCGGTAGCCCTTTTGGCTACTTGGTAGCCACTTTGGCAATTCGGCACCCTAGTAGCCACTTTGGCTACTTGGTAGCCACTTTGGCACATTCGGCACCCTAGTAGCCACTTTAGCCACTTGGTTGCCACTTTGGCACATTCGGCACCTCGGTAGCCACTTTGGTCACTTGGTAGCCACTTTGGCATATTCGGCACCTCGGTAGCCACTTTGGCCACTTGGTAGCCACTTTTGCACATCCGGCACCTCTGTAGCCACTTTGGCCACTTGGTAGCCAATTTGGCTACTTGGTAGTCACTTTGGCACATTCGGTACCTCGGTAGTCACTTTGGCCACTTGGTAGCCACTTTGGCACATTCGGCACCTCAGTAGCCACTTTGGCCACTTGGTAGCCACTTTGGCACATTCGGCCCCTCGGTAGCCACTTTGGCCACTTGGTAGCCACTTTGGCACATTCGGCATCTCGGTAGACAAATTGGCCACTTGGTAGCAACTTTGGCATATTCGGCACCTCGGTAGCCACTTTGGCAACTTGGTAGCCACTTTGGCACATTCGGCACCTTGGTAGCCACTTTGGCCACTTGGTAGCCACTTTGGAACATTCGGCACCTTAGTAGCTACTTTGGCCACTTGGTAGCCACTTTGTCCACTTGGTAGCCTCTTTGGCACATTCGGCATCTCAGTAGCCACTTTGGCCACTTGGTAGCCACTTTAGCACATTTGGAACCTTGGTAGCCACTTTGGTCACTTGGTAGCCACTTTGGCACATTCGGCACCTCGGTAGCTACTTTGGCCACTTGGTAGCCACTTTGGCCATGTTGACACATGCTGTCACTTTGCCTCAGGGGCCAATTTGGTGCTCCGGGCCCCTCAGGGGCCACTTTGGCACACTGGGCTTCTAAAGCCACTTTGGCGTCCATGGGGCTTTTCAGAAGCCATTGGCGCGCTTGCCTGTGGCCCCGTGTGCTGCCTGGGGCCCCTGTGTGCTGCCTGGGGCCCTGCGCTGCGCCTTTAAGACCTTGAATCAGCGATCTATCAGCTTCTATTAGCTGATACTGGTCATGTGTGGAAGCTGCATTTGCATAGCTGCCATCTTTGTAAGTCACTGCACCTGCGCTGTGGCTTCAATCCATGTCAGTTGGGGGTCATGGAAAGGTCGCCATTAATTCCTATGGGAAAATTTTTGCTTAAAATGCGATTTTTTTTAAAAAACTAAAAATCGGATCGACTCCAAAAATACATAGCACACCTGTCCCCACCGAGGGCTTCGAAACACCGCCGGAACCGGGTCTCTGCGCCGAGCGGTTCGGGCCGCATTAATTGCAGAAAACGCGGAGAAGAAGAATAAAATATAAGAAATCGGATTACAATATGTTGCTTGAACCTAGAGGTTCAAGCACCATAATAAGGTGGCAATGGAATGGATGCCCTGCATTAGTTTCGTTATTGCATCCCAGGACATGCGATGATATCCGGACAAGACATTGAACCACAGCAATAAGTGAGAAGATGTCAATGTACAGTGGCATGTAAAAGTTTGGGCACCCCTAGTCAAAATTACTGTTATTGTGAATAGTTAAGCAAGTTGAAGATGAAATGATCTCTAAAAGCCTTGAAGTTAAAGATGACACATTTCCTTTGCATTTTATGCAAAACTATATATATAGATTTTCATCTTTTATATTTTAAAAATTGCAAAAAGGAAAATGGGCCGATGCAAAAATTCAGGCACCCTTTATGGTTAGTTCCTAGTAGCACCCCTTTTGCAAGTATTATAGCTTGTAAATGCTTTTTGTAGCCAGCCAAGAACCTTTCAATTCGTTTGAGGGATTTTCACCTGTTCTTCCTTTGTAAAATGCTTCCAGTTCTGTGAGATGTCTGTATCGTCTTGCATGCACTGCTATTTTGAGGTATAGCCACAGATTTTCAATGATGTTCAGATCAGGGGACTGTGAGGGCCATTGTAAAACCTTCAACTTGCGCCTATTGAGGTCATCTATTGTGGATTTTGACGTGTGTTTAAGATCATTATCCATTTGTAGAAGCCATCCTCTTTTCAACTTCAGCTTTTTTACAGATGGTGTTATGTTTCCATCAAGAATTTGTTGAAATTTCTTTCTTCCCTCTACCCATGAAATGTTCCCCATGCCTTTGGCTGCAATACATCCCCAAAGCAAGATTCATCCACCCCCATGCTAAATGGTGGGTGAAATCTTCTAATCCTTAAATTTTGTGCCCTTTTTTCCCCACACATTCCTTTGATCATTGTGGTCAAAGAGTTCTATTTTAATCGCATCAGTCCACAGGACTTGTTTCCAAAATGCATCAGGCTTGTTTAGATGTTAATTTGCATACTTCTGACACTGAGTTTTATGGTAAGGAGGAAGTAGAAGATTTCTACTGATTATTCTTCTATGAATGAAGGCCATATTTGTGCAGGTGTCTCTGAACAGCAGAACAATGTAGCACAATTCCAGAGTCTGCTAAATATTTCTGAAGGTCTTTTGCAGTCAAGCGGAGGTTCTAATTTTCCTCTCTATCAATCCTACGAGCAGCTCTCACTGAAGAAGAGCCCATGGCTGCTGTTTTTTTTTTATACAAAGTTAGAGGAGGCTGGGTTTTTATAAAGCTGGGAAATTTACATCACCTGGCCTTTCCTAATGATGATGGTGAACAAGCCATAACCCTAACAGGCTAATTAAGGTCTTGTCACAGTTAACTGAGCACACTGAGCCGTGCCAAGGGTGCCCAACCTTTTGTATCAACCTATTTTCTTTTTTGTAATTTTTAAAATTTAAAAGATAACAATATTATTTTTTGCCTAAAATACAAAAGAAATGTGTCATCTCTAGGTTTAGGCCTTTTAGAGATCATTTCATCTTCAGCTTGCTTAACTGTTCACAGTAACTGTAATTTTGACCAGGGGTGCCAAACTTTTACATGCCACGGTAACAAGCAATATATGCAGGGGTCACATTATTCTTTGCCTCTCCCCAATTCCTTCTCACTACAGCACTCATTGGGCTGTTATGGTTTGTGGTGTATTCCACTCATCCCAGACAGGGTACCTACCATTAATGAACAAAATATACCTCCAAATCACAATAAATCAAAAATAGAAATGGTGAAAAATCCACATGAGAATATTGCGTAACAGCTACGACTCATGAAACAGCAAATTAGAGACCCTGAGTCAATGCTAAAAATAAAACTTGACATTTTTATTATAATTCATTAAAAATAATTTGTATCAAAGTTCACATCAAAATTGTGCAACAACAAAGAACAAATTGAGTGAGCAGACACAGTATGAATAAATGATTGAGGATCATAAAATGACCTTTAAATCCAAAACGCAGTAGCATAGATATCCTGATTCCACAACCAAGGCAGCTGGAGTAAAGCAATGCGGGCTTAAATTTAAAGCTAGCGTGAGCAGTTTAAGGAGTATCGTCACTCCTTGCGGAGATCAACATGCTAAGCATGCAGATGAGGAGACTTAAAGCCGCAATGCTCCTCTGGGAAATATGCTAATTATGCAAAATTGTCTCTTCAGAGAGGAAGAGAGCTAGAACTCTAGTGCCACCTTTTGCAAATTGAGATTCTGGTTTGGCTATTATCCTAGGTCATGTGATAAGGCTCGTTAAAGGGTCGACATTGACTTGTAGGATTGCTACCTTCCAAAAGGTGGCACTAGAGTTCTAGCTCTCTTCGTCTCTGAAGAGACAATTTTGCATAATTAGCAGTTTAAGGAGCTGATACATTTGGAGGCTATGGAAGATGCATGTATACTGTTGCCAACATGATTCTCACTAGCAATCAACTGCTAGATGCAAAAGCTCAAAGTATAAGCTGAAATTTGCATATAACTAGAGGTCTAACAAATCACAGCAGTTAAAGACATGCATATCCAAGCCATAAGCAAGAGGAACAGCTGATCAAAAATACCATTAATCCACGCATAGCTAGTAGATCATAATAAATAGCCACATCAATAATTACCCATCATGGCTTAAGAGGTAGCGGGCACAGGAGACCAAATCCCCAACGTACGTTTCGGTACACCTTCTTCAGGGGGTATAGTCAGGGGAATCCGGTGTCCCTTTTTATATCCAGATAGATCAGTCACAAGTGAGATAGCCGACAGTAAATGTAGCTGCAGCGCGTGTACACAGCGATCAAAACGTCCCGCCCACAGGCGTCACCACAGTCAGGTGATCAGAGTTACGTGGGGGGGCCGGCGCCTAGCCGTCTCCACGCAACCCGACAACACCAAGACTGAAAGGAGAACGCATGTGGGAAGAAGGTTAGGACGAGGTGCGCAGGCGCACAGCACAAATCGCTGCTAGAGCCGAAACATCACGCTCCAGAAGCAACGATTAGTAATGTGTAAATACTAAAATGACCCTCAGACATTCGGATAGTTTTCAAATTTTGGCTGTTTATCGTCTGTATTAGGTAAATAAAGGGCTAGTTTTATGCATCAAAGCGCTATAGAATAAAGACAGAGCTTAAAACAATCTCCAATTGAACCAGATTGTATGTGAAGTCGTTAGGTAAATACACAGCCAAAATTGACTGCTATTATATTACATATACAATGGTTTTAGATCAAAAAAGCAGCCAAAATTTGACCATCAAAGCGCTAAGAGTAGATATAAATAATATTATTACAATACATACTGTATATAGTCATATTAAATAGATGAACAACCAAAATTAATCAGCTGACAATTTAGCTATACATAAAGACAATTGATTGGCACCAATGTACACAGCAAGAGACAGTATCTATAAGTACAATTTAATTCCATAGATAGTTATAAAAATATCAACGATAGATTTCTTAAAGGGATTGTTCATGGATAATTCTCCACAGATAGAAAGATTCAATCAGATGCTTAGTATGCAGTTCAGAATTCCAGATGACTGACATGAGGTCTGGTCGTGTGGAGACGAAGGGACTGTACGGGATTCTGTTACTGGAACTACCGATAAATGTTACTTGAAAAATAGAGAACAAACTTAATTACAAATCATGATAATACCAGCACTGTATAAAAACAAAGGATTGCAAGAGGGGTAAGGACTAGAATCTAAGTCAGATAACAAAGATACCATAAGAGGCATGCGGCATTTATAAGAAGGTACGCAAATCCATGGGATTCATTTAAACCATTTGGGGACATTGTCCCCAAAATGGTAATCCAACGACATTCTATTTGTGCAAGTTGACGCTTAATGTCGCCACCACGGATGCCGCCATACACATGTTGGATTCCTCTGACCATAAAGCACTCATTTAACTGAATTATTTTAAGGTGTCATCATTGCTCTGATTGGAAAAAACTTATCTAAATAGATATCTAGCACTGTCAGGTTCACTTACCACAGAATAAGTGACAGCGAAACATAAATAGGGTGTCTGTATGGTTGAACCTATAGTCTGGATGAACTTTGTGTCATTTCATATGTTACGCAATTTTTGTGTGCGCCCTGAGGGTCCAGTCACCACAGGGATACTGCAGCTCAGCCAGAGGTTTGGGACTCAGCTCTTGGATAAGGAGGGGGCACTACCCGGTGCTCGCATATGTGCATCAAACACCACACCAAGGGAGGGGAGGAGCCTCAGTTCAGGCGGGAAGGAGTGTGAGAGTTGGAAGGGAGTAGTGAGAGACGTTGAGAGGAGCAGAGGGGTCCTAGGGGCCAGGGACGAGAGGAATTCACCCGTGGCGCCCATATCCAGGCGACCGTAGTCGGACGGAGGGACCAGGTTGTAGTGGGAGGGACCGGCCCCAGACTAGTGGAGAGACTGTAGGACTCAGCTAGCATACCGGAGGTTTAGCGACTGTATGTGCGACAGCCAAATCCGCACACATTCACTGAAAAGGTAGCCACATTGGATGAAGGGGATCAGGAGGACGTCGTCCGACAGGTTCCGAGGCTGCTGGCTTGGGACACTGTGTGTGTGAGGCGCAGGGGAGAAAGGGCGTGAGCCAGCTCAGAGAGAGATGACCTGAGAAGGTACACAAGAATGGGGTCCCGTAAAGTGTACCCCAAACTACCCGAGAGCTGGCTGGATCACCGACCTGGAAGATACAGCACCCGGCTGGTGATTGTAACCTAAAGACTTGTGAGTAAAATGTGAAGACTGCACCCTGCTGTGTCCTCAGATTAATTTACTGCGTCACCTGTACTACAACGGTTACCATCGTCGAATTAACCTTACAACTGCCCTGGGGCCTAGCTCTACTCGTGGAGAGCTGTAACATCTCTGCTGCGTCACTAACCGCCCCACTGGACCTGAATCGCATAGTTGGCCATCTATTGCCGAATACCACGGATAGCGTCAGTAACTTATTCCCCTATAAACTTATCTCCACCTCATTTTATTGCACGCCCAGGGCCACTGCTGCCGTGACCAAACCCCCAAAGAACTGTCTGACTCGGATCGAGTACCCCACAGCCCTGGGGGTGGCGCATTTGCATTTTATAATTGCTGGTAGCTACTATTAGGTCTGGTAGACCTCTGATTTAAGCACTTTATCACCATTTAAAGTGAACCAGTCAGGCCCTCAAAGCACTGTAATTATAGCTATTATACATACGAATAGCAGCATTATAATAAAGCTTTTGAAATTATAGTCTCACATTTCTGTGTTTTGTGAAAGCTATTTTATTCTGAAGCTTGTCTTGTGTAAATGAGCCAGGCCATGTGTCACATCTCCAGATTAGTCCTGGCTCAAATCATCTAATCACGGAAGGGACAGACCAGTTCCGAGGACAATAGTGCTGCGTCCATCTTATGATAATGAGAGAAAAGGAGGAGTGCTCAAAGGGAACCAGTCATATTGGATAACACTATTGAACTGCAGATATAGAGTTAATTTGCAGGTTAATAGTTTGAGGAAGGTGGCCAACTGCCATAATGAAAGCGTGGCGCCCTAGAGAATATTAACTTTATTCCTCCTGAGCGACTGTGAGTGGCAATGGCTGTAAGCTAATCCTGGTTCCGGCACTGACTACCGACTATGCAGAGCTGGCTGTCAGTCAAAGTTTCTAGGCTCCAGGGGTATAAAGTTCATTTTCTCCCGGGTGCTGCACTTTCAGTAGGTTCCTAACAGTATTAACCCTATATCTGCAGGTTAATAGCGTGACCGATTCCCTATAAGACTTTTACAGAGTTCTCCATGCCTCTGCAGCCACCATTTTAGACATGAAGAAAAAGGGCACCGATCTCAAAGATAGAATGAGTGGCAGTAGATCAAGGTAATTAGTTGTATTGACTGTATAATGATTATACATTAGAAAAGTATAGTAACATTTACATTTATACACAGTCTTAATATTATGTACTTTATTTATACTCTGAGTTACATTCACTCAATAAAATAGCAACATTAGACAGCGTATACAAAAAGAACACAAAGACATCTAAAAAAAAGATGGCACAAAAATTGGAAGTGAAGTCCCTATGATCATGTCTAAGGGTATGTGCACACAACGTCTTTTTCAGGAAGGTATGCTACATAACCTACCTGACAAAGCGCTAAATAAACTCTAAAAGGAATAAATATATGCAGCACAATTTAAAAACAACTTGCTGTGCATATGTCCAGTCTTTGAAGTTTCTTTAAAGAAAGCAAAGGACTTAAATAAATTCTTCAAGTGGCTTCAATTTGGAAGCCACTCACTAGTTTATTCAATACAAATGCCGTATTTTTCGCACTTTTTAAAAAAAAAATTGGGGGGGGGAAATGGGGGATGTATCTTATAGTTCGAATGTAGCTTACAAGGGGGTTGCGAGGGTGGTGGAGCACGATTACAAGAGCCAGTGGCAGCAGAAGAGGTACAATTCTGCGGGCCGGTGTCGGCAGTGAGGCAGAGCTTCAGGAAGTTGGCTGCCGGAGGCAGCACTTGCATAGATTGAGATCTCGGTAGAGCCAAAATCCCAGTCTGCACAGGCGCCGCCTCTGGTTTCGGGAAAGTGGCCGCCGGAAAAGCAATGCACTCCACTCTGCCTCACCGCTGACACCGGGCACGCAGTATTGCTGAAGCACCCACTCCTCCCACCCAGGACCCGCAGTATTGTTTTCCACTTCTGCCGTCGGCTACCTGAGGAAGTGACCATGCTTCCTGTGACCCCGCTCCACCGCTGCCGCCCCCAGATAAGATACCTTAAATTCGGACCCTAAGACAGACCTCCTTCTTATAAATAATCTTTTTTTTCCCTATTTTCCTCCCCAAAAGTCGTGCATCTTATGGTCCAGTGCGTCTTATAGTCCAAAAAATGCAGTGATAATAGAAAAATGATGTTGAAAAAAATAACCAGAGAGACCCCAAAATAGGCACATCAGGACAAAAGACGCCAGTGTGTCCTGGAGCGTCTTCTGAAAAACTCATCTGTTCGCACATGGTAAAAAGATTTTGTGTGCACATACCATTACAGGAGGAACTATAAGCAAGCTAAAACTAACATTGGAATAATAATAGTGTCTGGACTGGGCTATAAGGTGATAACCAAAGATGTTGCTGTGGATTGAGGAGCTTTCCTAGTGGTTGGAATTCCATTTTCAGACTGCCTGCAAAAGGTGTTTGTTTTTTTAACTATAATTAATATTCATTATGTAAAAGGGTGCAAGTCAGTGAGGGATCAGTGACCTGTCAGCAGTCTGCATTATGAATACCTAATCAGAGCACCACATGAAGGTCCCCCACAGGCCGCCCCGGAGCACGAGCATATCATTAACTCAAAGCTGAAAATAAAGATTAAACAAGAATCACAAGACGGATTTCATCAACCAAGGTATCATTGTAATCAGTATAACGGCGCCGACCTGACAATGTCTGTAGGTTACTGTGCACAATCCTGCTGACAGGTTCATATTAAATTAATGATAATAGCTTGAGAGGGCAATGTGAGCATGTTGTAAACATTCTCTGTTTTCTTGAAGAATAATAGTGGGGTTCCTTTTAAGTAAAAGAAAATGTCTCTTTAATATACACTTTCTGAGAAACATGTTTGGATCAATGACAAAATTAAATTCATAGAAGGACCTTCAGGCATTGTTTTATTCTCACCTTTAGCTAAGACTGGTTCGACATTTGTGGGTGGAGGTGCTGCGGAGGGCTGCGTACTTCCTCCGTGAAGCTCTGCCGGATCACGCCGCATGTCCTTCCGTTTGTTCCGTTTTTTGCTGGATCCAGCCACAATGTCGATTCCGGCGTCTGGGAAAAAATGTGTCTATCAACGGTTTTTGCATCCGGCAAAAAACCAGACAGCGCCTGAAACGCCGCATCAGGCTTTTTGCTCCAATTGAACTCTATGGGTGTCGGATCAGGCTCAAAACTGATCCGGCCACCAAACTCCATTTTCCCCATCTGCGCATGCCTGGAAAATCTCTTTCTCTCTCCCTTTCTCTCTCCCTCCATGATCCGTCACATCCGTTTTTCACAATCTGCACCGGATCCGTCTTTTTTAATCTGTGACGGATTGTGCCTGATTGAAAAAACGGATATGTGAAAATAGCCTAAGGGCGCAGTCAGATGGCCGTATAAATCTGGCCGAGATTGGATCGCAGTGTACGGACTGGCTGTGGCATCCCCGACCCGAGTGTGACAGCTTCATGCATTTGCATGCACTTTTCATGCTCGGGACAAGAGAGCCGCCGGCTAGTCCGTGCACTGTGGTCCAATTTATACAGCCAACTGACTGTGCCTAAGAGTAACTAAAAAACCTAATAACAAAAGGAGGAGGCCCTGGTTACCATTCATTGTTTATATAAAAATCATGATGCCCTGAGTAAACTATTTTTTTTTTCGTTTTTACTGTCCAATGTCCCCTTCTTGCACTGAAGAACTCTTGAGAGATTCTGAGATAATTTTTGGTATTCCAAGAGTGCACCAACATGTACACTTATAACTGGAATAACCAATAAGATAGGTGGATGATGCAGATGGAGCTGGCTTGTTTTACCGGGAAATGAAAAAGCCTGACATACTAAGGTGTGTGTATATATGCCTACCTTACCTACCTTAGGTGGCTGCTATAGCTGTTGAAAGTGCACAACCACCGACATGGGAGACTGGGGTTCAAATCCTGGCTCTGCCCTGTTGGAAATAATATAGCAGTAGTGTTTCTTGGGCAAGACTACTAACACTATAGTGCCTACCTCATTAAAACATGAGTGAGTCATGACAGCTCGTACGTCGCCCGGATTAACAAGGTCCGCGTCAGATGTCGAGGAACCAAGACGATCTGAAGATAAATGGGCTACTGGAACAAACCATTCATGGACAAGGCAAGAGAACCTGGATCTGATGAAATGCTATTATAACAGCAGAGCAAATGAGAGAGGATATATGTAGCGTATGAGGAAACTCTGGATAGATACAAGACCTGCATGTCCACTGACTGAGAAACAACTAGTCACCCAACGTTTCAATGTCATAAAGAGAAAGCTATTATCACAACTTCAGATGGATCAACTGCACTGCAGATCCACCCCACATGGAGATCTGGAAGAACAACATGTGCAACCCCCTGACGATCCTGATCCAATCCTGCAACTAGAGAGCACTGCAGCTGATCTGAAATAGAAGATCTTAGATAAACTAAATACCATCAATACCAGAGAACGACTGCCAAGGCTCAACAAAGGAACACCACCAGACAGTATGCTAGAAGATGCCGATAAAGCACTTGCATCAATACCTACAACCACCATAACTCAAAGTAATAAACTGATCTATGCTACTGCCTCAGCAAGCATGGAAATGCTTGGCTATACAACCAGCAAGAACAACAGAAGTACGTGCTCCCCTTGAAAAAGAAGACTGGAGACAAAGATCAAGGTGACACGAAGGGAAGTCAGCCAACTAACAGAAATACAGAAGGGTGTAAAAAGCAAGAATGGGCAAGTACAAGGCCTGACCCCAACTGAAGCCCTAGAGACTGCTAATCAAATGCTCACAGCACTTGCTGCAAGACTAGGGAGATACACTAGAGAAGCAGAGGCCAAGAAGATAAATGACCTGTTCTCCAGAGAACCATTCAAGGTGTACTTCCAACTACAGAGTAGCAGCACAAAGGCAGCAACTCCACCAACAGCAGAGACTGAACAATACTGGAGGAACATATGGGAGAAGGAAAAAACTCACAACACCAGTGCAAGGTGGCTGCAAGATCTGAGAATGAAACACAGCAACCACCTTGAGCAAGAACCAGTCGCCATTACTGAAGCAGACATACAACAGCGGGTGAAGAACATGAAGAGCTGGACAGCACCTGACCCAGACATGATCCACACTTACTGGCTAAAGAAATTAAAAGAGGTACATGAACGCATGACAAAGCAGATGAACCAACTGCTAGAAGCAGGCCAACACCCAGCTTGACTAACACAAGGAAGAACAGTGCAGATCATAAAGGATACTCACAAAGGAACAGTTCCATCTAACTACTGCCCAATAACCTGCCTTACAACAACATGGAAACTCCTGTCAGGCATCATAACCACCAAGCTACAGAACCATATGAACCAGTACATGAATCCAGCTCAGAAAGGCATTGGGACTGACAACAGAGGCTCTAAGCACCAGCTCCTAGTAGATAGAACAGTCACTCAATACTCAAGATCCAGACAGACCAATCTCAGCACAGCCTGGATTGACTACAGAAAAGCCTATGACTCAATGCCACACACATGGATCTGTGAAAGCTTGGCTCTCTACAATGTCAACAGGAAATTAAGAACCTTCCTCAGAAACTCAATGGGGCTATGGAGAACAACATTGAAAGTCAGATCAAGACAACTAGCACAAGTGACCATCAAATGCGGCATATACCATTTGATGCACTGTCCCCATTGCTGTTCTGCATAGGCTTGAACCCCCTCAGTCAGATAATTACAGGGTTTGGCTATGGATACAAGTTCAAGAGTGGAAGCACCATCAGCCACCTCCTCTACATGGATGACATCAAGCTGCATGCGAAAAACGAACGAGACATCAATTCACTGATCCACTTGACAAGGAACTACAGTGAAGACATCGGGATGTCCTTCGGACTGGAGAAGTGCTGCTGGTTGGTAATAGAGAGGCAAGGTAGTCAAGACTGATGGAGTGGAATTACCAGCAGGGCACATAGCAGATGTACAGCAAATAAACTCAGAACTCAACTTCAGTAGAGTGATGATTTTTAATCGTGTCCACAGTAATAACAGAAACGTTTCGGTCCTGAACTTGGACCTTCATCAGTCACATGGACTACTGTGAGTAGGTGGACCCAGCAAAAAGAGGGGCTATGCCCGGAATATCAGGTTTAAATTCTGTTCGATATAGGTGATCAAATATGGCAGCGGTTACCTGGGGGGTCCCGTGGAGCAAAAATGTGCCTGCGGTGGACGCGGTATCCATGCACCTACTCACAGTAGTCCATGTGACTGATGAAGGTCCAAGTTCAGGACCGAAACGTTTCTGTTATTACTGTGGACACGATTAAAAATCATCACTCTACTGCAGTTGAGTTCTGAGTTTATTTGCTATATTTATATGGTGTGGGAACCTACTCAGATACTCCTATACGGCTGTGCACATGATTATTCACTTTGCATAGCAGATGTACAGACATGCTGCAAGTACCTCCGCATCCCACAGGGATACGGTAACCATGATGAGGAAGCAAGGAAAGCAGCAATATCCCAATCAAAGGGTAAGACAGGTCCTGAAGAGCCAGCTCAATGGGAAGAATAAAATCTGTGCCATCAATACATATGCCCTGCCAGTTATCAGATATCCTACTGGCATTTTTTCCTGGCCAAAAGAAGAGATGGAAGCTGCAGATGTGAAGACACAAAAGCTCCTTACAATGCATGGAGGTCTCCACCCTAAGTATAACACCCAAAGATTGTTAAGCATCCAAGCCACCATCACGAATGAAACAAGGAGTATCCAGGAATACATCAGAAAAATGGCACCAAAAGATGAGATGCTGAGAGAAAGCCTAAGGCCGGCGTCACACACAACCACAAAAAATCGGTCCGTTTTAGACGGTCGACAATCGGATCAAAATGCAAACATCACACATCCTTCTGGCATCCGATTTTCCTTCAAAGATGCGATTTAATCGCATGTGTGTGTACCTTGTAACATCCGATTTTCGTCCGACTTGCGAGATTTTCTCGCAGGCTTGCAAAACTGACATATAATGGATCCAAAAGAATAGTATTTAAATGCCAAAAGAAAGAATAGATATATACACATAGAGCACATATATATATATATATATATATATATGTCATTGTGACATATATATATACATATATTTTAATTCTTACACTTCTACATACTGTAATAGCCGCTAATTCAATTGCCGGCTTCAGTGAAATCACAGAAGCCGACATGAAATGATACATTGTTTCCACACATTTAACCATGTAATTTCATGTATTTTTATATATGTTTGAAACATACAATTACATGAGTATATGTGTGCAAAATTTCAGACATGTAGGGGTTAATTAAAGGTGTAAATTCGTTGAAAAAAATGCGTGGGCTCCCGCTGTATTTTCTCCACCAGACAGACAAAGCAAAGCGAGTGGGGGCAGATAATAATAGCCTAGGGAGGGTACATTTTTTTGTGCCCCCCCTGGCTACTAACATCTGCCCCCAGACACCCCAGAAAGGGCAAATCTATAATTAGATTCGCCCTTTCTGGCACTTTGCCCGTCTATTCCCATTGCCCTGTAGCGGTGGCGAATGGGTTAATAAGGGGTTAAAATGACCTTGCAATTGAAAGGTCACTTTAAGCCAGGTTAATAATTGAGAGCTGTCAATCAGACAACTATCAATTATTAATCCTATTGTATGAAAGAAAAATCAAACACACACAGTTTAATAAAAAATAAGTTTAATTAAATAATCACACATTTTTTGACCATATTTTATTTTCCTGCTAAAACCATTTCCTGTAATAAAAATAAAATAAAAAAGCAAAATTATACTTACCAATCCGATGTACAGTCAGGTCCCACGGTGTAATCCATCAGAAAGGGTTAACAGGTTACAGGTCGCAGAGAGCTAATAATGCTGTCTCAGACCTGTATTCCCCTGAATGAATAACTTCCTCTTCCAGCGAAAGTAGAGGAATAGATTCATGAATGGAGCTTAATTGATTTATTGCCAATTTAACTGTAGTGACCTGACCTAAAGGGAAAGTGGACACAATCAATTAAGCTTCATTCATGAAACACATCCTCTCCTGTCGCCAGGAGAGGAACTTATTCATTCAGGAGCTTTGAGCTGAGCATGCAGGATTACTTGCACTGCTTGGCTCAAAGCTAGTTAACCCTTTGTGAAGGATTACAGCGTGGGACGTGACAGATCAGCGGAATAGGTAAGAATAATGTTGTTTTATTTTTTTTTCTTTATTTCAGGAGATCAATGGCTTTGCACGGATTAAGTGTAAAATAAAATATGGTCAAAAAAATGTGTTTTTATTTCATTAAAATTATTTATTCTTAAAGTGTGTGTGTTTTTTTATTTACTTCAATAGGATTAATAATTGATAGTTGTCTAATTGACAGCTATCAATTATTAACCTGCCTTAAGGTCACCTTTCAATAGCAAGGTGACAGTAAGGTGAGATTAACCCATTCGCCACCGCTACAGGGCAATGGGAATAGACGGGCAAAGTGCCAGAAAGGGCGAATCTAATTATAGATTTGCCCTTTCTGGGGTGTCTGGGGGCAGATGTTAGTAGCCAGGGGGGGCACAAAAAAAATGTACCCTCCCTAGGCTATTATTATCTGCCCCCACTCGCTTTGCTTTGTCTGTCTGGTGGAGAAAATACAGCGGGAGCCCACGCATTTTTTTTCAACGAAATTACACCTTTAATTAACCCCTACATGTCTGAAATTTTGCACAAATACACTCATGTAATTGTATGTTTCAAACATATATAAAAATACATGAAATTACATGGTTAAATGTGTGGAAACAATGTATCATTTCATGTCGGCTTCTGTGATTTCACAAAACCCGGCAATTGAATTAGCGGCTATTACAGTATGTAGAAGTCTAGGAACTATAAATATATGTATATGTACATGTCACAATGACATGTATATATATATATATATATATGTGTTCTATGTGTATATATCTATTCTTTCTAGTCTTTATTAAAGCTGTCAGTGTGCTTTTACAGTATAGCCGGGGATGAATTGCCGGCTTTTCTAAAGGACACCGATGCGATTTCATCGCAAGTCACACATGCGGTCCGTTTGTAATCAGATTTTTCATCGCTCCCATAGACTTGCATTGGCGATTGTCGACCGACAATCGGTGACAATCGCAGCATGCTGCGATTGTACACGGACGTTTAAAACGGACCACAAAAAATCTGATACTGGGAGCTGCTCCATAGATTAACATAGGTCCGACTGCAATGCGATTTTTCATCGCATTGCAGTCGTCCGATTCTGTCGCCAGTGTGACGCCGGCCTTAGGCTACTTTCACACGAGTTTTTCGCCGTCATGCGCAATCCGGCTTTTTTTTAAAAAAACAGATCCGTTTTTTTCAACCGCCGGATCCGTTTTTTATCATTGACTTTCAATAGCGCCGGATCACGCCGCATGTCCTTCCGTTTTGTCCATTTTTGCCGGATCCGTCATAAATTACATTTCTGGCTGCCGGACAAAACGGCTGGATGAACGTTTTTTGATTCCGGCGCAAAAAACGGACAGCGCCTGAAGTGGCGCATCCGTCTAGTTTATACAATAGAAGTCAATGGGTGCCGGATCAGGCAGAACACTGATCCGGCAACCAGCCTCCGTTTTTCTTCCTCTGCACATGCCTGGAAGGTCTCTCTCTTTCTCCTTCTCTCTCTGTCTCCTTGTTCCACACATGCGCACACTGCATTTCTCGGGTTCAAAAGTTCAGGACAGATCCGGCTAAAAACCGTATCCGTTGCATCAGTTTTGTTGCAATCTGCGCTGGATCCATCTTTTTACACATTGGACGGATTGTGCCTGACAGCGAAAAACTGATGTGTGAAAGTAGCCTAAGGCAGCAACAACAGCAGATCTGGAAGGAAGAACAAGATCATGAATTGCCATGGCAAGACAAGCCGCAGCACAGGTTGTACCATGAAGGTGGCTGACATCGAGAAATCCTACCAATGGCTGGAGAAAGCTGGACTCCATGACAGCACAGAGGCACTAATCATAGCGGCACAAGAGCAAGCATTAAGTACCAGATCCATAGAAGCAGGAATCTACCACACAAGACAAGATCCAAGGTGCAGACTATGCAAAGAAACCCCAAAAACCGTCCAACACATAATGTCAGGATGCAAAATGCATGCAAGAACAGCGTATACCGAACGCCACAACCAAGTGGCAGGAATTGTATACAGGAACATCTGCACAGCATATGGGCTAAGTCCCCCTAAGTCCAGGTGGGAGACCCTAGAAAAAGTGGTGGAGAATGCTAGGGCTAAAATCCTGTGGGACTTCAAGATACAGACGGATAAGCAGGTGTTAAATTTGCCACAATATAAGATGGTGGGTCTACATTTGCATGGTCTAAAGGGTATGCCACACTGAACAATATCGCTAACGGGATCGCTAAAAAACGTCACTATTTAGCGATCCCGTTAGCGATGTTGTTCAGTGCGGCAGCTGCCAGCGACGAGCTTCCTGCTGTGATCTCGCTCGTCGCTGCAATCGTTCCGGACCCTATTTTCTCGTCGGCGCTCCCGCTGGGTAAGTATCTAATCGCTGTGTGGCACCTTTTCTTAGCGATTTAGCGGTACTTTTGTACCGCTAAAGTCGTTAAGAAGATCGCTAACGGCGATAGCGTCGTTAACTATATCGCTAAATGTGGCCGCATTTAGCGATATAGAAACAATCCCGCTAGCGATCGCATTAGTATGCGTCGTTATCGTGATCGCTAGCGGGATTGTTTAGTGTGGCAGTACCTTAAGAATCACAGTTTTTATAAATAGGCTCCAATTTTTATTAATTAGGAGAAAGTCAATAGTCTTCAGAATGAAGGTGAACATCTACAATACAAACTGTTGGCTGCGAATGTGCAATCAGTTATTAAATAAATGGATGACAACTATCTACACAAAGACAAAAAAGAGGGTTGTCAGTGGTGTGGCAACTATATCTGTCACTCGTTAACTAAATACAGATCGCTTGCTACAACTTAGTCTAAAGGTACTGCCACACTAAGCGATCTCGCTAGCGATCACGATAACGACGCAAGCTAACGAGATCGTTGGTGTGATCGCTTTTAGGTCGCTAGTAGCTGCCAAACAGGACACATCAGCGGTCAGCGATCTCTTTAACGACTTTGGCGGTCGTTAGGATCTGTCATTAGCATGTACTGAGCGCAACCTTTTCCACGCCCCTCAGCACAGATATGTTATATATGTGCAATAATTTATGTTTTGACCGTGTCATGAAAGACGGCGTATAGCGCTCCCTTTTATTGTTCTCGAGCGTTTCTGATTCATAGGAATTTCCAGCATCTCACCTGCTCTCTGCGTCCTGCTAGCCTGCTTTGCAGCTACTGCGATCCTCTCTGTGACGCAAAAGAAAACCTAGTCCCACCTGCCTGCTTCTACAGCTATTGCAATCCACTCCGTGACGCTAAAAAACCTAGTCCCGCCTGCGCCGCTGTCATATGCGTCACAAACGAGGTCGCTCGTCATTCGCAAAAGGTGTCAAACTTAGCGATATAGGCTCACCAGCGGGACGCCAACGATCAAAAAACGGTCCAGAACGTTAGTGAACGATCAGCGACATCACAGCAGGGGCCACATCGCTGCTACATGCCACACACAACGACGTCGCTAACGAGATCGCTAAATAGTGACGTAGTAGCGATGTCGTTAGCGATCTCGTTAGCGATCTCGCTTAGTGTGGCATACCCTTTAGTCTGTCTTAATTTTTCGCATCATTTTTACATCCATTTTTCAGCCATCTCTTTAGCGGATTTTGATGTATCTAATATATACACTGCTCAAAAAATAAAGGGAAAACTCAAATAACACATCCTAGATCTAAATAAATGAATTATTCTCATAGAATACTTTGTTCTGTACAAAGTTGAATGTGCTGTCAACATAATCACACAAAAATCATCAATGGAAATCAAATTTTTGAACCAATGGAGGCCTGGATTTGGAGAGACCCCCAAAAAGAAAGTGGAAACAAGTCAAAATGAAAATTAAAGTGGAAACAAGTCAAAATGATGCTCAGTATTGTGTGTGGCCTCCATGTGCCTGTATGACCTCCCTACTACGCCTGGACATGCTCCTGATGAGGTTGCGGATGTTCTCCTCAGGAATCTCCTCCCAGACCTGGAATAAAGCATCTGTCAACTCCTGTGGTGTTGGTGGATGGAACGAGACATGCTGTCCCAGATGTGCTCAATCGGATTCAGGTCTGGCGAATGTGCAGGCCCGTCAATAACTTCAATGCCTTCATCTTGCAGGAACTGCTGACACACTCCAGCCACATGAGGTCTGGCATTGTCCTGCATTAAGAGGAACCCAGGGCCAACCACACCAGAATATGGTCTCACAAGGGGTCTGAGGATCTCATCTCGGTACTTAATGGCAGTCAGGCTACCTCTGGCGAGCACATGGAGGGCTGTGTGGCCCTCCAAAGAAATGCCACCCCACACCATTACTGACCAACTGCCAAACCGGTCATGGTTTGATTTACATTGATGATTTTTGTGTGATTATGTTGACAGCACATTCAACTTTGTACGAACAAAGTATTCAATGAGAATATTTCATTCATTTAAATGTAGGATGTGTTATTTGAATGTTCCCTTTATTTTTTTGAGCAGTGTACCTACCTTGTAATGTCGTCACATCCTGTTCTGTCCAGATGTGTCCAGATCTCAGAATTCCAAGCGGCGGAAGTGCACCGTCCGCCATATTGGGACACCCAAGTGATGGGTGTCTCAACATGGAAACTGCTGGTGGTACCACCAGCAGAACACTGTCGCACCACACACACACACACACACACACAGACACACACACTGTGTACACGTACGCACCACACACACACACTGTATACGCCGTATGCACCACACACACACACACTGTATACACTGTACGCACCACACACACACACACTGTATATGCCGTACGCACCACACACACAAACACTGTATACGCCGTATGCAGCCTCTTGCTCGGTACCACCAGCGGAACACTGTCGCTAACACGCCGCCGCCGGGATTAGCCGAATGATTCACTGACCGCAGCCATCTTTGTACAGGAGGAGCGCATGCACAGTTTTAATGTGACCGCCGCTATCTGTCTGCACACAGATGGTGGAGGTCTGATTTACTGCGCCTGCGCGAATTCCGCGCCTGGAAGGAGAGAGAGAGCAGACAAGTGGGATTGCACATGGGGTAGACAGGTCAAAGAAGAAAGCACAGACGGGAGAAGTCAGCACATGTGGAAAGAGAGAGTGGATAGGTGGGTGAGCACATGGGGGAGAGATTCTCAACGCTGCAAAGCCTGCCCCCATCGTGACATTACCGCCCTCCCGATGCGCAAGCATCGGGCCTCCATCTAGTTTTTGATAAACCCCTTTAAAACGGGACAGTTGTTTGTTTTTGCATGTTTGTCATTTTCCTCCCTCTCTTCAAACAGCTTTAACTCTTTTAGTTTTTCCATTGATTTAGCCATATGAGAGTTTGTTTTGTTTTTTTCGCAAAAGTTTTAGCTTTGAATGACGTACAGTTCTGCTCAAAAGTTTACATCATCCGGGAGAATTTTTGCTTTCTTGGCCTTTTTTCAGAGAATATGAATGACAACATCAAAACTTTTTCTCCACTCATGGTTAGTAGTTGGGTGAAGTCATTTATTGTCAAACTACTGTGTTTTCTCTTTTTAAATCATGATGACAACCCAAAACATCCAAATGACCCTGATCAAAAGTTCACATACCCTGGTGATTTTGGCCTGATAAGATGCACAGAAGTTGAAACATATGAGTTTGAATGGCTACCAAAGGTAACATCCTCACCTGTGACCTATTTGCTTGTAATCAGTGTGTGCATAAAGGCTGAGAGAGTTTCTGGGATCCAGACATACTCTTGCATCTTTCATCCAGTCACTGACATTTCTGGATTGTGAGTCATGGGGAAAGCAAAAGAATTGTCAACGAATCTACGGGAAAAGGTAGTTGAACTGTATAAAACATGAAAGGGATACAAAAAAAATTCCCAAGGAATTGATAATGCCAGTCAGCAGCATTCAAACTGTGATTAACAAATGGAAAATCATGGGCTCTCTAAAAACAAAACCACGGTCAGGTAGATCAACAAAAGTTTTGTCCACAACTGCCAGGAAAATTGTTCGGGATGCAAAGAAAAACCCACAAATAACATCAGCTGAAATATTGGACTCTCTGAAAACTAGCAGTGTGGCTGTTTCAAGATGGACAATAAGGAGGCACTTGAAGAAAAATGGGCTGCATGGTCGAGTCGCCAAAAGAAAGCCATTATTGCACAAATGCCACAAAATATCTTGCCTACAATACTCAAAACAGCACAGAGACAAGCTTCAAAACTTCTGGAACAAGGTAATTTGGAGTGATGAGACCGAAATTGAACTTTTTGGCCACAACCATAAATGTTACATTTGGAGAGAGGTCAACAAGGCCTATGATGAAAGGAACACCATTCCTACTGTAAAGCACGGAGGTGGATCGCTGATGTTTTGGGATGTGTGAGCTACAAAGGCACAGGAATCTTGGCCAAAGTTGAAGGAAAGATGATTTGCAATCATCAGCCCGGAAGCTGCGCATGGGACGTACTTGGATGATCCAACATGACAACGATCCAAAACACAAGGCCAAGTTGACCTGTCATTGGCTACAGCAGAACAAAGTGAAGGTTCTCGAGTGGCCATCTCAATCTCCTGACCTCACTCTGGGGAGATCTCAAGCGCGCAGTTCATGCTAGACAGTCCAGGAATTTACAGGAACTGGAGGCTTTTTGCCAAGAAGAGTGGGCAGCTTTATCATCTGAGAAAATAAAGAACCTCATCCACAGCTACCACAAAAGACTTCAAGCTATCATTGATGTTAGAGGGGGCAATATACGGTATTAAGAAATGGGATATGTGAACTTTTGATCAGGGTCATTTGGATGGTTTGGGTTGTCATTAGGATTTAAAAAGAGAAAACACTATATTTTGACAATAAATTACTTCACCCAAGCACTAACCATGAGTGGAGAAAAAGGTTTAGTGTTATCATTCATGTTCTTTGAAAAAAGGCAAGAAAGCAAAAATTCTGCTGGGGTATGTAAACTTTTGAGCACAACTGTAATTCATTTTAATATATAAAGCACTGAAAAATTAGGAAAAGTTGGGTGAAACAGTGAAAACCACCTAAATTCTGCCATTATTTATTGTATTGTTTCTAGGGCGTTTATTTTTAGGTAAAAAGTATTTGGTAATATGATTCTCCAGGTCAGTATGATTACGGCAACACCAAATTTATACTGTATACATATTTTTTAAAATATTTTATGAAATATTTCTTTGCTTTTTACTTTATTTTTAAGTATTTTTAAGGGACTTGAATCTGTGATTGTTTGATCATATATTATGTACTGCAATATTGCTATGTTGCAGTATATAGTAATATTTACAGTACAGACCAAAAGTTTGGACACACCTCATTCAAAGATTTTTCTGTATTTTCATGACTATGAAAATTGTACATTCACACTGAAGGCATCAAAACTATGAATTAACACATGTGGAATTATATACTTAACAAGAAAGTGTGAAACAGATGAAAATATGTCTTATATTCTAGGTTCTTCAAAGTAGCCACCTTTTGCTTGGATGACTGTTTTGCACACTCTTGGCATTCTCTTGATGAGCTTCAAGAGGTAGTCACCGGAAATTGTCTTCCAACAGTCTGGAAGGAGTTCCCAGAGATGCTTAGCACTTGTTGGCCCTATTGCCTTCACTCTGTGGTCCTGCTCACCCCAAACCATCTCGATTGGATTCAGATCTGGTGACTGTGGAGGCCAGGTCATCTGGCGTAGCATCCCATCACTCTCCTTCTTGGTCAAATAGCCCTTACACAGCCTGGAGGTGTGTTTGGGGTCATTGTCCTGTTGAAAAATAAATGATGGTCCAACTAAACGCAAACCGGATGGAATAGCATGACGCTGCAAGATGTGCCATGCTGGTTCAGTATGCCTTCAATTTTGAATAAATCTCCAACAGTGTCACCAGCAAAGCACCCCCACACCATCACACCTCCTCCTCCATGCTTCACGGTGGGAATCAGGCATGTAGAGTCCATCCGTTCACCTTTTCTGCGTCGCACAAAGACACAGTGGTTGGAACCAAAGATCTCAAATTTGGACTCATCAGACCAAAGCACAGATTTCCACTGGTCTAATGTCCATTCCTTGTGTTCTTTATCCCAAACAAGTCTCTTCTGCTTGTTGCCTGTCCTTAGTAGTGGTTTCCTAGCAGCCATTTTACCTTGAAGGCCTGCTGCACAAAGTCTCCTCTTAACAGTTGTTGTAGAGATGTGTCTGCTGCTTGAACTCTGTGTGGCATTGACCTGATCTCGAATCTGAGCTGCTGTTAACCTGCGATTTCTGAAGCTGGTGACTCGGATAAACTTATCCTCAGAAGCAGAGGTGACTCTTGGTCTTCCTTTCCTGGGGTGGTCCTCATGTGAGCCAGTTTCTTTGTAGCGCTTGATGGTTTTTGCAACTGCACTTGGAGACACTTTCAAAGTTTTCCCAATTTTTCGGACTGACTGACCTTCACTTCTTAAAGTAATGATGGCCACTCGTTTTTCTTTACTTAGCTGCTTTTTTCTTGCCATAATACACATTCTAACAGTCTATTCAGTGGACTATCAGCTGTGTATCAACCAGACTTCTGCACAACACAACTGATGGTGCCAACCCCATTTATAAGGCAAGAAATCACACTTATTAAACCTGACAGGGCACATCTGTGAAGTGAAAACCATTTCCGGTGGCTACCTCTTGAAGCTCATCAAGAGAATGCCAAGAGTGTGCAAAGCAGTAATCAAAGCAAAAGGTGGCTACTTTGAAGAACCTAGTATATAAGACATATTTTCAGTTGTTTCTCACTTTTTTGTTAAGTATATAATTCCACATATGTTAATTCATTGTTTTGATGCCTTCAGTGTGAATGTACAATTTTCATAGTCATGAAAAATCTTTGAATGTCTTTGAATGAGAAGGTATGTCCAAATTTTTGGTCTGTACTGTACGTTCTCTTGCTGTTAAGGCTCATCCAGACATTAATGATTTTCTTGTTCGAGAAAAACGCTCCAACTTTCATCAGTGTTTTTGATTAGTGTCATTAGAGTTTTATCTGAATTTCATCACTTTTTCTGAGATGGGAAAGAAAATAAAAAGTTTCTCTAGCTTCTATCAAACAAAATCCATGAAAAACGGACAACATATGGAAGGTATCCGAGTGCTGTCCGATTTTTTTCTTGGATCCATAGACTTGCATTGGTGAGTTTAATCCAACACTCGAGTCAATATTGGACAAGTCTCTGTGCTTTTATGCAGACCACTAGGTCTCAGGAAAAAAATGGACATGTGAACTATCCCATAGACACCCGATTTTATATGTAAAAGTAATGTGTGTCTATGTAATGTATTATGGTGATGTACAGCATGTAAAGTGTTAATGCAGAATGTGAGTGTAGCATAAGGATAAGCTTAGGACAGCACAGGACATGGAATAAGGATATATATATAACATATAAGATAGGAGATGGTTAAGGATAGAACTAGCCCAGAGGGTAGGCACTAGTGCTGATAAAAGGGGGGACACTTCCTGGTTAGAGGGAGTTCAGTGTCTG
>JARQOD010000006.1:265431939-265498708 GCA_033576555.1 Oophaga sylvatica | reverse complement strand
AATTTTTGTGTGCGCCCCTGAGGGTCCAGTCACCACAGGGATACTGCACCTCAGCCAGAGGTTTGGGACTCAGCTCTTGGATAAGGAGGGGCACTACCCGGTGCTCGCATATGTGCATCAAACACCACACCAAGGGAGGGGGAGGAGCCTCAGTTCAGGCGGGAAGGAGTGTGAGAGTTGGAAGGGAGTAGTGAGAGACGTTGAGAGGAGCAGAGGGGTCCTAGGGGCCTGGGACGAGAGGAATTCACCGTGGCGCCCATATCCAGGCTGACCGTAGTCGGACGGAGGGACCAGGTTGTAGTGGGAGGGACCGGCCCCAGACTAGTGGAGAGACTGTAGGACTCAGCTAGCATACCGGAGGTTATAGCGACTGTATGTGCGACAGCCAAATCCGCACACATTCACTGAAAAGGTAGCCACATTGGATGAAGGGGATCAGGAGGACGTCGTCCGACAGGTTCCGAGGCTGCTGGCTTGGGACACTGTGTGTGTGAGGCGCAGGGGAGAAAGGGCGTGAGCCAGCTCAGAGAGAGATGACCTGAGAAGGTACACAAGAATGGGGTCCCAGTAAAGTGTACCCAAACTACCCGAGAGCTGGCTGGATCACCGACCTGGAAGATAGAGCACCCGGCTGGTGATTGTAACCTAAAGACTTGTGAGTAAATGTGAAGACTGCACCCTGCTGTGTCCTCAGATTAATTTACTGCGTCACCTGTACTACAACGGTTACCATCGTCGAATTAACCTTACAACTGCCCTGGGGCCTAGCTCTACTCGTGGAGAGCTGTAACATCTCTGCTGCGTCACTAACCGCCCCACTGGACCTGAATCGCATAGTTGGCCATCTATTGCCGAATACCACGGATAGCGTCAGGAACTTATTCCCCCTATAAACTTATCTCCACCTCATTTTATTGCACGCCCAGGGCCACTGCTGCCGTGACCAAACCCCCAAAGAACTGTCTGACTCGGATCGAGTACCCCACAGCCCTGGGGGTGGCGCATTTGCATTTTATAATTGCTGGTAGCTACTATTAGGTCTGGTAGACCTCTGATTTAAGCACTTTATCACCATTTAAAGTGAACCTGTCAGGCCCTCAAAGCACTGTAATTATAGCTATTATACATACGAATAGCAGCATTATAATAAAGCTTTTGAAATTATAGTCTCACATTTCTGTGTTTTGTGAAAGCTATTTTATTCTGAAGCTTGTCTTGTGTAAATGAGCCAGGCCATGTGTCACATCTCCAGATTAGTCCTGGCTCAAATCATCTAATCACGGAAGGGACAGACCAGTTCCGAGGACAATAGTGCTGCGTCCATCTTATGATAATGAGAGAAAAGGAGGAGTGCTCAAAGGGAACCAGTCATATTGGATAACACTATTGAACTGCAGATATAGAGTTAATTTGCAGGTTAATAGTTTGAGGAAGGTGGCCAACTGCCATAATGAAAGCGTGGCGCCCTAGAGAATATTAACTTTATTCCTCCTGAGCGACTGTGAGTGGCAATGGCTGTAAGCTAATCCTGGTTCCGGCACTGACTACCGACTATGCAGAGCTGGCTGTCAGTCAAAGTTTCTAGGCTCCAGGGGTATAAAGTTCATTTTCTCCCGGGTGCTGCACTTTCAGTAGGTTCCTAACAGTATTAACCCTATATCTGCAGGTTAATAGCGTGACCGATTCCCTTTAAGACTTTTACAGAGTTCTCCATGCCTCTGCAGCCACCATTTTAGACATGAAGAAAAAGGGCACCGATCTCAAAGATAGAATGAGTGGCAGTAGATCAAGGTAATTAGTTGTATTGACTGTATAATGATTATACATTAGAAAAGTATAGTAACATTTACATTTATACACAGTCTTAATATGATGTACTTTATTTATCCTCTGAGTTACATTCACTCAATAAAATAGCAACATTAGACAGCGTATACAAAAAGAACACAGACATCTAAAAAAAAGATGGCACAAAAATTGGAAGTGAAGTCCCTATGATCATGTCTAAGGGTATGTGCACACAACGTCTTTTTCAGGAAGGTATGCTACATACCTACCTGACAAAGCGCTAAATAAACACTAAAAGGAATAAATATATGCAGCACAATTTAAAAACAACTTGCTGTGCATATGTCCAGTCTTTGAAGTTTCTTTAAAGAAAGCAAAGGACTTAAATAAATTCTTCAAGTGGCTTCAATTTGGAAGCCACTCACTAGTTTATTCAATACAAATGCCGTATTTTTCGCACTTTTTAAAAAAAAAATTGGGGAGGGAAATGGGGGATGTATCTTATAGTTCGAATGTAGCTTACAAGGGGGTTGCGAGGGTGGTGGAGCACGATTACAAGAGCCAGTGGCAGCAGAAGAGTACAATTCTGCGGGCCGGTGTCGGCAGTGAGGCAGAGCTTCAGGAAGTTGGCTGCCGGAGGCAGCAACTTGCATAGATTGAGATCTCGGTAGAGCCAAAATCCCAGTCTGCACAGGCGCCGCCTCTGGTTTCGGGAAAGTGGCCGCCGGAAAAGCAATGCACTCCACTCTGCCTCACCGCTGACACCGGGCTCGCAGTATCGCTGAAGCACCCACTCCTCCCACCCAGGACCCGCAGTATTGTTTTCCACTTCTGCCGTCGGCTACCTGAGGAAGTGACCATGCTTCCTGTGACCCCGCTCCACCGCTGCGCCCCCCAGATAAGATACCTTAAATTCGGACCTAAGACAGACCTCATTCTTATAAATAATCTTTTTTTTCCCTATTTTCCTCCCCAAAGTCGTGCATCTTATGGTCCAGTGCGTCTTATAGTCCAAAAAATGCAGTGATAATAGAAAAATGATGTTGAAAAAATAACCAGAGAGACCCCAAAATAGGCACATCAGGACAAAAGACGCCAGTGTGTCCTGGAGCGTCTTCTGAAAAACTCATCTGTTCGCACATGGTAAAAGATTTTGTGTGCACATACCATTACAGGAGGAACTATAAGCAAGCTAAAACTAACATTGGAATAATAATAGTGTCTGGACTGGGCTATAAGGTGATAACCAAAGATGTTGCTGTGGATTGAGGAGCTTTCCTAGTGGTTGGAATTCCATTTTCAGACTGCCTGCAAAAGGTGTTTGTTTTTTTTAACTATAATTAATATTCATTATGTAAAAAGGGTGCAAGTCAGTGAGGGATCAGTGACCTGTCAGCAGTCTGCATTATGAATACCTAATCAGAGCACCACATGAAGGTCCCCCCACAGGCCGCCCCGGAGCACGAGCATATCATTAACTCAAAGCTGAAAATAAAGATTAAACAAGAATCACAAGACGGATTTCATCAACCAAGGTATCATTGTAATCAGTATAACGACGCCGACCTGACAATGTCTGTAGGTTACTGTGCACAATCCTGCTGACAGGTTCATATTAAATTAATGATAATAGCTTGAGAGGGCAATGTGAGCATGTTGTAAACATTCTCTGTTTTCTTGAAGAATAATAGTGGGGTTCCTTTTAAGTAAAAGAAAATGTCTCTTTAATATACACTTTCTGAGAAACATGTTTGGATCAATGACAAAATTAAATTCATAGAAGGACCTTCAGGCATTGTTTTATTCTCACCTTTAGCTAAGGCTGGTTCGACATTTGTGGGTGGAGGTGCTGCGGAGGGCTGCGTACTTCCTCCGTGAAGCTCTGCCGGATCACGCCGCATGTCCTTCCGTTTGTTCCGTTTTTTGCTGGATCCAGCCACAATGTCGATTCCGGCGTCTGGGAAAAATGTGTCTATCAACGGTTTTTGCATCCGGCAAAAAACCGGACAGCGCCTGAAACGCCGCATCAGGCTTTTTGCTCCAATTGAACTCTATGGGTGTCGGATCAGGCTCAAAACTGATCCGGCCACCAAACTCCATTTTCCCCATCTGCGCATGCCTGGAAAATCTCTTTCTCTCTCCCTTTCTCTCTCCTCCATGATCCGTCACATCCGTTTTTCACAATCTGCACCGGATCCGTCTTTTTTAATCTGTGACGGATTGTGCCTGATTGAAAAAACGGATGTGTGAAAATAGCCTAAGGGCACAGTCAGATGGCCGTATAAATCTGGCCGAGATTGGATCGCAGTGTACGGACTGGCTGTGGCATCCCCGACCCGAGTGTGACAGCTTCATGCATTTGCATGCACTTTTCATGCTCGGGACAAGAGAGCCGCCGGCTAGTCCGTGCACTGTGGTCCGATTTATACAGCCATCTGACTGTGCCTAAGAGTAACTAAAAAACCTAATAACAAAAGGAGGAGGCCCTGGTTACCATTCATTGTTTATATAAAAATCATGATGCCCTGAGTAAACTATTTTTTTTTTCATTTTTACTGTCCAATGTCCCCTTCTTGCACTAAAGAACTCTTGAGAGATTCTGAGATAATTTTTGGTATTCCAAGAGTGCACCAACATGTACACTTATAACTGGAATAACCAATAAGATAGGTGGATGATGCAGATGGAGCTGGCTTGTTTTACCGGGAAATGAAAAAGCCTGACATACTAAGGTGTGTGTATATATGCCTACCTTACCTACCTTAGGTGGCTGCTATAGCTGTTAAAAGTGCACAACCACCGACATGGGAGACTGGGGTTCAAATCCTGGCTCTGCCCTGTTGGAAATAATATAGCAGTAGTGTTTCTTGGGCAAGACTACTAACACTATAGTGCCTACCTCATTAAAACATGAGTGAGTCATGATGACAGCTCGTACGTCGCCCGGATTAACAAGGTCCGCGTCAGATGTCGAGGAACCAAGACGATCTGAAGATAAATGGGCTACTGGAACAAACCATTCATGGACAAGGCAAGAGAACCTGGATCTGATGAAATGCTATTATAACAGCAGAGCAAATGAGAGAGGATATATGTAGCATATGAGGAAACTCTGGATAGATACAAGACCTGCATGTCCACTGACTGAGAAACAACTAGTCACCCAACGTTTCAATGTCATAAAGAGAAAGCTATTATCACAACTTCAGATGGATCAACTGCACTGCAGATCCACCCCACATGGAGACCTGGAAGAACAACATGTGCAACCCCCTGACGATCCTGATCCAATCCTGCAACTAGAGAGCACTGCAGCTGATCTGAAATAGAAGATCTTAGATAAACTAAATACCATCAATACCAGAGAACGACTGCCAAGGCTCAACAAAGGAACACCACCAGACAGTATGCTAGAAGATGCCGATAAAGCACTTGCATCAATACCTACAACCACCATAACTCAAAGTAATAAACTGATCTATGCTACTGCCTCAGCAATCATGGAAATGCTTGGCTATACAACCAGCAAGAACAACAGAAGTACGTGCTCCCCTTGAAAAAGAAGACTGGAGACAAAGATCAAGGTGACACGAAGGGAAGTCAGCCAACTAACAGAAATACAGAAGGGTGTAAAGAGCAAGAATGGGCAAGTACAAGGCCTGACCCCAACTGAAGCCCTAGAGACTGCTAATCAAATGCTCACAGCACTCGCTGCAAGACTAGGGAGATACACTAGAGAAGCAGAGGCCAAGAAGATCAATGACCTGTTCTCCAGAGAACCATTCAAGGTGTACTTCCAACTACTGAGTAGCAGCACAAAGGCAGCAACTCCACCAACAGCAGAGACTGAACAATACTGGAGGAACATATGGGAGAAGGAAAAAACTCTCAACACCAGTGCAATGTGGCTGCAAGATCTGAGAATGAAACACAGCAACCACCTTGAGCAAGAACCAGTCGCCATTACTGAAGCAGACATACAACAGCGGGTGAAGAACATGAAGAGCTGGACAGCACCTGACCCAGACATGATCCACACTTACTGGCTAAAGAAATTAAAAGAGGTACATGAACGCATGACAAAGCAGATGAACCAACTGCTAGAAGCAGGCCAACACCCAGCTTGACTAACACAAGGAAGAACAGTGCAGATCATAAAGGATACTCACAAAGGAACAGTTACATCTAACTACTGCCCAATAACCTGCCTTACAACAACATGGAAACTCCTGTCAGGCATCATAACCACCAAGCTACAGAACCATATGAACCAGTACATGAATCCAGCTCAGAAAGGCATTGGGACTGACAACAGAGGCTCTAAGCACCAGCTCCTAGTAGATAGAACAGTCATTCAATACTCAAGATCCAGACAGACCAATCTCAGCACAGCCTGGATTGACTACAGAAAAGCCTATGACTCAATGCCACACACATGGATCTGTGAAAGCTTGGCTCTCTACAATGTCAACAGGAAATTAAGAACCTTCCTCAGAAACTCAATGGGGCTATGGAGAACAACATTGAAAATCAGATCAAGACAACTAGCACAAGTGACCATCAAATGCGGCATATACCATTTGATGCACTGTCCCCATTGCTGTTCTGCAAAGGCTTGAACCCCCTCAGTCAGATAATTACAGAGTTTGGCTATGGATACAAGTTCAAGAGTGGAAGCACCATCAGCCAACTCCTCTACATGGATGACATCAAGCTGCATGCGAAAAACGAACGAGACATCAATTCACTGATCCACTTGACAAGGAACTACAGTGAAGACATCGGGATGTCCTTCGGACTGGAGAAGTGCTGCTGGTTGGTAATAGAGAGGCAAGGTAGTCAAGACTGATGGAGTGGAATTACCAGCAGGGCACATAGCAGATGTACAGACATGCTGCAAGTACCTCCGCATCCCACAGGGATACGGTAACCATGATGAGGAAGCAAGGAAAGCAGCAATATCCCAATCAAAGGGTAAGACAGGTCCTGAAGAGCCAGCTCAATGGGAAGAATAAAATCTGTGCCATCAATACATATGCCCTGCCAGTTATCAGATATCCTACTGGCATTTTGTCCTGGCCAAAAGAAGAGATGGAAGCTGCAGATGTGAAGACACAAAAGCTCCTTACAATGCATGGAGGTCTCCACCCTAAGTATAACACCCAAAGATTGTTAAGCATCCAAGCCACCATCACGAATGAAACAAGGAGTATCCAGGAATACATCAGAAAAATGGCACCAAAAGATGAGATGCTGAGAGAAAGCCTAAGGTTACTTTCACACATGAGTTTTTCGCCGTCATGCGCAATCCGGCTTTTTTTTAAAAAAACAGATCCGTTTTTTTCAACCGCCGGATCCGTTTTTTATCATTGACTTTCAATAGCGCCGGATCACGCCGCATGTCCTTCCGTTTTGTCCATTTTTGCCGGATCCGTCATAAATTACATTTCTGGCTGCCGGACAAAACGGCTGGATGAACGTTTTTTGATTCCGGCGCAAAAAACGGACAGCGCCTGAAGTGGCGCATCCGTCTAGTTTATACAATAGAAGTCAATGGGTGCCGGATCAGGCAGAACACTGATCCGGCAACCAGACTCCGTTTTTCTTCCTCTGCGCATGCCTGGAAGGTCTCTCTCTCTCTCTCCTTCTCTCTCTGTCTCCTTGTTCCACACATGCGCACACTGCATTTCTCGGGTTCAAAAGTTCAGGACAGATCCGGCTAAAAACCGTATCCGTTGCATCAGTTTTGTTGCAATCTGCGCTGGATCCATCTTTTTACACATTGGACGGATTGTGCCTGACAGCGAAAAACTGATGTGTGAAAGTAGCCTAAGGCAGCAACAACAGCAGATCTGGAAGGAAGAACAGGATCATGAATTGCCATGGCAAGACAAGCCGCAGCACGGGTTGTACCATGAAGGTGGCTGACATCGAGAAATCCTACCAATGGCTGGAGAAAGCTGGACTCCATGACAGCACAGAGGCACTAATCATAGCGGCACAAGAGCAAGCATTAAGTACCAGATCCATAGAAGCAGGAATCTACCACACAAGACAAGATCCAAGGTGCAGACTATGCAAAGAAACCCCAAAAACCGTCCAACACATAGTGTCAGGATGCAAAATGCATGCAAGAACAGCGTATACCGAACGCCACAACCAAGTGGCAGGAATTGTATACAGGAACATCTGCACAGCATATGGGCTAAGTCCCCTAAGTCCAGGTGGGAGACCCTAGAAAAAGTGGTGGAGAATGCTAGGGCTAAAATCCTGTGGGACTTCAAGATACAGACGGATAAGCAGGTGTTAAATTTGCCACAATATAAGATGGTGGGTCTACATTTGCATGGTCTAAGAATCACAGTTTTTATAAATAGGCTCCAATTTTTATTAATTAGGAGAAAGTCAATAGTCTTCAGAATGAAGGTGAACATCTACAATACAAACTGTTGGCTGCGAATGTGCAATCAGTTATTAAATAAATGGATGACAACTATCTACACAAAGACAAAAAAGAGGGTTGTCAGTGGTGTGGCAACTATATCTGTCACTCGTTAACTAAATACAGATCGCTTGCTACAACTTAGTCTAAAGGTACTGCCACACTAAGCGATCTCGCTAGCGATCACGATAACGACGCAAGCTAACGAGATCGTTGGTGTGATCGCTTTTAGGTCGCTAGTAGCTGCCAAACAGGACACATCAGCGGTCAGCGATCTCTTTAACGACTTTGGCGGTCGTTAGGATCTGTCATTAGCATGTACTGAGCGCAACCTTTTCCACGCCCCTCAGCACAGATATATGTTATATATGTGCAATAATTTATGTTTTGACCGTGTCATGAAAGACGGCGTATAGCGCTCCCTTTTATTGTTCTCGAGCGTTTCTGATTCATAGGAATTTCCAGCATCGCTCCTGCTCTCTGCGTCCTGCTAGCCTGCTTTGCAGCTACTGCGATCCTCTCTGTGACGCAAAAGAAAACCTAGTCCCACGTGCCTGCTTCTACAGCTATTGCAATCCACTCTGTGACGCTAAAAAACCTAGTCCCGCCTGCGCCGCTGTCATATGCGTCACAAACAAGGTCGCTCGTCATTCGCAAAAGGTGTCAAACTTAGCGATATAGGCTCACCAGCGGGACGCCAACGATTAAAAAACGGTCCAGAACGTTAGTGAACGATCAGCGACATCACAGCAGGGGCCACATCGCTGCTACATGTCACACACAACGACGTCGCTAACGAGATCGCTAAATAGTGACGTAGTAGCGATGTCGTTAGCGATCTCGTTAGCGATCTCGCTTAGTGTGGCATACCCTTTAGTCTGTCTTAATTTTTCGCATCATTTTTACATCCATTTTTCAGCCATCTCTTTAGCGGATTTTGATGTATCTAATATATACACTGCTCAAAAAAATAAAGGGAAAACTCAAATAACACATCCTAGATCTAAATAAATGAATTATTCTCATAGAATACTTTGTTCTGTACAAAGTTGAATGTGCTGTCAACATAATCACACAAAAATCATCAATGGAAATCAAATTTTTGAACCAATGGAGGCCTGGATTTGGAGAGACCCCAAAAAGAAAGTGGAAACAAGTCAAAATGAAAATTAAAGTGGAAACAAGTCAAAATGATGCTCAGTATTGTGTGTGGCCTCCATGTGCCTGTATGACCTCCCTACTACGCCTGGACATGCTCCTGATGAGGTTGCGGATGTTCTCCTCAGGAATCTCCTCCCAGACCTGGAATAAAGCATCTGTCAACTCCTGTGGTGTTGGTGGATGGAACGAGACATGCTGTCCCAGATGTGCTCAATCGGATTCAGGTCTGGCGAATGTGCAGGCCCGTCAATAACTTCAATGCCTTCATCTTGCAGGAACTGCTGACACACTCCAGCCACATGAGGTCTGGCATTGTCCTGCATTAGGAGGAACCCAGGGCCAACCACACCAGAATATGGTCTCACAAGGGGTCTGAGGATCTCATCTCGGTACTTAATGGCAGTCAGGCTACCTCTGGCGAGCACATGGAGGGCTGTGTGGCCCTCCAAAGAAATGCCACCCCACACCATTACTGACCAACTGCCAAACCGGTCATGGTTTGATTTACATTGATGATTTTTGTGTGATTATGTTGACAGCACATTCAACTTTGTACGAACAAAGTATTCAATGAGAATATTTCATTCATTTAAATGTAGGATGTGTTATTTGAATGTTCCCTTTATTTTTTTGAGCAGTGTACCTACCTTGTAATGTCGTCACATCCTGTTCTGTCCAGATGTGTCCAGATCTCAGAATTCCAAGCGGCGGAAGTGCACCGTCCGCCATATTGGGACACCCAAGTGATGGGTGTCTCAACATGGAAACTGCTGGTGGTACCACCAGCAGAACACCGTCGCACCACACACACACCACACACACACACACACAGACACACACACACCACTGTGTACACCGTACGCACCACACACACACACACTGTATACGCCGTACGCACCACACACACACACACACACACACTGTATACACTGTACGCACCACACACACACACACTGTATATGCCGTACGCACCACACACACAAACACTGTGTACGCCGTATGCAGCCTCTTGCTCGGTACCACCAGCGGAACACTGTCGCTAACACGCCGCCGCCGGGATTAGCCGAATGATTCACTGACCGCAGCCATCTTTGTACAGGAGGAGCGCATGCACAGTTTTAATGTGACCGCCGCTATCTGTCTGCACACAGATGGTGGAGGTCTGATTTACTGCGCCTGCGCGAATTCCGCGCCTGGAAGGAGAGAGAGAGCAGACAAGGGGGATTGCACATGGGGTAGACAGGTCAAAGAAGAAAGCACAGACGGGAGAAGTCAGCACATGTGGAAAGAGAGAGTGGATAGGTGGGTGAGCACATGGGGGAGAGATTCTCAACGCTGCAAAGCCTGCCCCCATCGTGACATTACCGCCCTCCCGATGCGCAAGCATCGGGCCTCCATCTAGTTTTTGATAAACCCCTTTAAAACGGGACAATTGTTTGTTTTTGCATGTTTGTCATTTTCCTCCCTCTCTTCAAACAGCTTTAACTCTTTTAGTTTTTCCATTGACTTAGCCATATGAGAGTTTGTTTTGTTTTTTTCGCAAAAGTTTTAGCTTTGAATGACGTACAGTTCTGCTCAAAAGTTTACATCATCCGGGAGAATTTTTGCTTTCTTGGCCTTTTTTCAGAGAATATGAATGACAACATCAAAACTTTTTCTCCACTCATGGTTAGTAGTTGGGTGAAGTCATTTATTGTCAAACTACTGTGTTTTCTCTTTTTAAATCATGATGACAACCCAAAACATCCAAATGACCCTGATCAAAAGTTCACATACCCTGGTGATTTTGGCCTGATAAGATGCACAGAAGTTGAAACATATGAGTTTGAATGGCTACTAAAGGTAACATCCTCACCTGTGACCTATTTGCTTGTAATCAGTGTGTGCATAAAGGCTGAGAGAGTTTCTGGGATCCAGACATACTCTTGCATCTTTCATCCAGCCACTGACATTTCTGGATTGTGAGTCATGGGGAAAGCAAAAGAATTGTCAACGAATCTACGGGAAAAGGTAGTTGAACTGTATAAAACATGAAAGGGAGACAAAAAAAAATTCCCAAGGAATTGATAATGCCAGTCAGCAGCATTCAAACTGTGATTAACAAATGGAAAATCATGGGCTCTCTAAAAACAAAACCACGGTCAGGTAGATCAACAAAAGTTTTGTCCACAACTGCCAGGAAAATTGTTCGGGATGCAAAGAAAAACCCACAAATAACATCAGCTGAAATATTGGACTCTCTGAAAACTAGCAGTGTGGCTGTTTCAAGATGGACAATAAGGAGGCACTTGAAGAAAAATGGGCTGCATGGTCGAGTCGCCAAAAGAAAGCCATTATTGCACAAATGCCACAAAATATCTTGCCTACAATACTCAAAACAGCAGAGACAAGCTTCAAAACTTCTGGAACAAGGTAATTTGGAGTGATGAGACCGAAATTGAACTTTTTGGCCACAACCATAAATGTTACATTTGGAGAGAGGTCAACAAGGCCTATGATGAAAGGAACACCATTCCTACTGTAAAGCACGGAGGTGGATCGCTGATGTTTTGGGATGTGTGAGCTACAAAGGCACAGGAATCTTGGCCAAAGTTGAAGGAAAGATGATTTGCAATCATCAGCCCGGAAGCTGCGCATGGGACGTACTTGGATGATCCAACATGACAACGATCCAAAACACAAGGCCAAGTTGACCTGTCATTGGCTACAGCAGAACAAAGTGAAGGTTCTCGAGTGGCCATCTCAATCTCCTGACCTCACTCTGGGGAGATCTCAAGCGCGCAGTTCATGCTAGACAGTCCAGGAATTTACAGGAACTGGAGGCTTTTTGCCAAGAAGAGTGGGCAGCTTTATCATCTGAGAAAATAAAGAACCTCATCCACAGCTACCACAAAAGACTTCAAGCTATCATTGATGTTAAGGGGGCAATATACGGTATTAAGAAATGGGATATGTGAACTTTTGATCAGGGTCATTTGGATGGTTTGGGTTGTCATTAGGATTTAAAAAGAGAAACACTATATTTTGACAATAAATTACTTCACCCAAGCACTAACCATGAGTGGAGAAAAAGGTTTAGTGTTATCATTCATGTTCTTTGAAAAAAGGCCAAGAAAGCAAAAATTCTGCTGGGGTATGTAAACTTTTGAGCACAACTGTAATTCATTTTAATATATAAAGCACTGAAAAATTAGGAAAAGTTGGGTGAAACAGTGAAAACCACCTAAATTCTGCCATTATTTATTGTATTGTTTCTAGGGCATTTATTTTTAGGTAAAAAGTATTTGGTAATATGATTCTCCAGGTCAGTATGATTACGGCAACACCAAATTTATACTGTATACATATTTTTTAAAATATTTTATGAAATATTTCTTTGCTTTTTACTTTATTTTTAAGTATTTTTAAGGGACTTGAATCTGTGATTGTTTGATCATATATTATGTACTGCAATATTGCTATGTTGCAGTATATAGTAATATTTACAGTACAGACCAAAAGTTTGGACACACCTCATTCAAAGATTTTTCTGTATTTTCATGACTATGAAAATTGTACATTCACACTGAAGGCATCAAAACTATGAATTAACACATGTGGAATTATATACTTAACAAGAAAGTGTGAAACATGAAAATATGTCTTATATTCTAGGTTCTTCAAAGTAGCCACCTTTTGCTTGGATGACTGTTTTGCACACTCTTGGCATTCTCTTGATGAGCTTCAAGAGGTAGTCACCGGAAATTGTCTTCCAACAGTCTGGAAGGAGTTCCCAGAGATGCTTAGCACTTGTTGGCCCTATTGCCTTCACTCTGCGGTCCTGCTCACCCCAAACCATCTCGATTGGATTCAGATCTGGTGACTGTGGAGGCCAGGTCATCTGGCGTAGCATCCCATCACTCTCCTTCTTGGTCAAATAGCCCTTACACAGCCTGGAGGTGTGTTTGGGGTCATTGTCCTGTTGAAAAATAAATGATGGTCCAACTAAACGCAAACCGGATGGAATAGCATGACGCTGCAAGATGTGCCATGCTGGTTCAGTATGCCTTCAATTTTGAATAAATCCCCAACAGTGCCACCAGCAAAGCACCCCCACACCATCACACCTCCTCCTCCATGCTTCACGGTGGGAATCAGGCATGTAGAGTCCATCCGTTCACCTTTTCTGCGTCGCACAAAGACAGTGGTTGGAGCCAAAGATCTCAAATTTGGACTCATCAGACCAAAGCACAGATTTCCACTGGTCTAATGTCCATTCCTTGTGTTCTTTATCCCAAACAAGTCTCTTCTGCTTGTTGCCTGTCCTTAGTAGTGGTTTCCTAGCAGCCATTTTACCTTGAAGGCCTGCTGCACAAAGTCTCCTCTTAACAGTTGTTGTAGAGATGTGTCTGCTGCTTGAACTCTGTGTGGCATTGACCTGATCTCTAATCTGAGCTGCTGTTAACCTGCGATTTCTGAAGCTGGTGACTCGGATAAACTTATCCTCAGAAGCAGAGGTGACTCTTGGTCTTCCTTTCCTGGGGGGTCCTCATGTGAACCAGTTTCTTTGTAACGCTTGATGGTTTTTGCAACTGCACTTGGGGACACTTTCAAAGTTTTCCCAATTTTTCGGACTGACTGACCTTCACTTCTTAAAGTAATGATGGCCACTCGTTTTTCTTTACTTAGCTGCTTTTTTCTTGCCATAATACACATTCTAACAGTCTATTCAGTGGACTATCAGCTGTGTATCCACCAGACTTCTGCACAACACAACTGATGGTGCCAACCCCATTTATAAGGCAAGAAATCACACTTATTAAACCTGACAGGGCACATCTGTGAAGTGAAAACCATTTCCGGTGGCTACCTCTTGAAGCTCATCAAGAGAATGCCAAGAGTGTGCAAAGCAGTAATCAAAGCAAAAGGTGGCTACTTTGAAGAACCTAGTATATAAGACATATTTTCAGTTGTTTCTCACTTTTTTGTTAAGTATATAATTCCACATATGTTAATTCATTGTTTTGATGCCTTCAGTGTGAATGTACAATTTTCATAGTCATGAAAAATCTTTGAATGTCTTTGAATGAGAAGGTATGTCCAAATTTTTGGTCTGTACTGTACGTTCTCTTGCTGTTAAGGCTCATCCAGACATTAATGATTTTCTTGTTCGAGAAAAACGCTCCAACTTTCATCAGTGTTTTTGATTAGTGTCATTAGAGTTTTATCTGAATTTCATCACTTTTTCTGAGATGGGAAAGAAAATAAAAAGTTTCTCTAGCTTCTATCAAACAAAATCCATGAAAAACGGACAACATATGGAAGGTATCCGAGTGCTGTCCGATTTTTTTCTTGGATCCATAGACTTGCATTGGTGAGTTTAATCCGACACTCGAGTCAATATTGGACAAGTCTCTGTGCTTTTATGCAGACCACTAGGTCTCAGGAAAAAAATGGACATGTGAACTATCCCATAGACACCCGATTTTATATGTAAAAGTAATGTGTGTCTATGTAATGTATTATGGTGATGTACAGCATGTAAAGTGTTAATGCAGAATGTGAGTGTAGCATAAGGATAAGCTTAGGACAGCATAGGACATGGAATAAGGATATATATATAACATATAAGATAGGAGATGGTTAAGGATAGAACTAGCCCAGAGGGTAGGCACTAGTGCTGATAAAAGGGGGGACACTTCCTGGTTAGAGGGAGTTCAGTGTCTGTTAGTGAAGTGTACACCATGTTCTAAATTATTATGCAAATTGGTTTTAAGTGTTATAGCGTTTGTTTTTTTGTAAATGAAACCCATTGATAGTATTGTGTCTCAGGGTTCTTTGGATCACTGAAATCAATCTCAGATACCTGTGATAATTAGTTTGCCATGTGAGCCCAATAAAAGGAAAACTGGATGTTCCACACTATTAAGCAGGCCAGAGTTTTCAAGCAACATGGAGAAAAAAAGGATCTCTCTGCTGCTGAAAAGCATCAAATAGTGCAATGCCTTGGTCAAGGGATGAAAACATTAGATATTTCCCGAAAACTTAAGCTTGATTATCGTACTGTTAAGAGATTTGTGGCTGATTCTGAGCACAGACGTGTTTGTGCTGATAAAGGCAGAATGAGGAAGGTTTCTGCCAGGCAAGTTCATTGGATTAAGAGAGCAGCTGCTACAAAGCCATTACAAACCAGCAAACAGATATTTGAAGCTGCTGGTGCCTCTGGAGTCCCTCGAACCTCAAGGTGTAGGATCCTTGAAAGGCTTGCTGTGGTGCATAAACCTACTATTCGGCCACCCCTAAACAGTGCTCACAAGCAGAAACGGTTGCAGTGGGCCCAGACATACATGAAGACTAATTTTCAAACAGTCTTGTTTACTGATGAGTGTTGAGCAACCCTGGTTGGTCCAGATGGATGGAGTAGTGGATGGTTGGTAGATGGCCACCATGTCCCAACAAGGCTGCGACGTCAGCAAGGAAGTGGAGGAGTCATGTTTTGGGCTGGAATCATGTGGAAACAGCTGGTAGGGCCCTTTAAGGTTCCTGAAGGTATGAAATGACCTCTGCAAAGTATATAGAGTTTCTGACTGATAACTATCTTCCATTGTATAAAAAGCAGAAACGTGCCTTCAGGAGCAAAATCCTCTTCATGCATGACAATGCACCATCTCATGCTGCAAAGAATACCTCTGAGTCATTGTCTGCTATGGGCATAAAAGGAGATAAACTCATGGTGTGGCCACCATCTTCTCCTGACCTCAACCCTATAGAGAACCTTTGGAGTATCATCAAGCAAAAGATCTATGAGGGTGGGAGTCAGTTCACAGCAAAACAGCAGCTCTGGGAGGCTATTCTGACTTCATACAAAGAAATACAAGCAGAAACTCTCCAAAAACTCACAAGTTCAATGGATGCAAGAATTGTGAAGGTGATATCAAAGAAGGGTTCCTATGTTAACATGTAACTTGTCCTGTTAGGATGTTTGGGAGTTAAATAGCTTTTTTGTTCAGTGAATGTGACCTCCTAATGCTGCAAATTCCACAAATGAGCATTTTCAGTTCTTTAAAACATATCAAATGTTTAGAAATTCTACTGTATCTAATAATTTGGAACACTGCATTTTGAGTTTTTATTCATTTTGGAGATTATACTGTTATCATTGGGAGGTTTCTTCAATAAAATTTGATGTATACTGTACTCAACGGGTGATGACTTTTATTAGACTGACTGTCTTTTGCACTGACCACTTAGGAAAATCAGAGAAAAATATCATTTGCATAATAATTTGGAACATGGTGTATAGTGAAGACCAAGCTCAGCTGCGATGGATTGCTAGGGGCAGCATGGCCAACCATTTGAGGCAGTGGGAGGACAAATAGAGTTCCCTGATGGACATTCCAACAGCATCCTCAGCCTAGGGCTCAGGCCAGGAACCGAGTAGCGAGCCGGGTCTTCTAACATCATGAGGTCTATGGATGTGGAATTACGTGGGGGGAGGTGTCCGGTACCGGTGCACTGCTGGAATGGACAGTGAATCCCTTAGGCTTATAGAGTCAGCATGCTTAGGGGTAGTCCAGAATGAAGAGGTGGCAGGACAGAAGAGGAGTTGTACTAAGAAGGAAGGAAGTGCGAATTGCAGTGCCATATCTCACTTGTGCCCACCTGACAAACTTGGTCTGTTTAGTAAAAGTTTGACTGTTGCAAAGAACCTGATATCCCATGCATTGTGTGCTGTGGCTCCTGAGGACCGAAGCCTGGAGGCAGCAGAGGACTGTGACCTACAAGTGAGTGTGTTGCCACTACACACTACAGCACACTGGGCTTGGGACACCCCTTGTTTGTAAAGTGCCGGAGCACAACTGGATAGCAGCTCGGTTGCAACTACCACTCTGCCCCACTGTACACTATCATAGCTGCATGTGTTAGCCATGAAAAACACAGGTAGAACTTGTATGTGAAAAACTAACGTTTCATTCAAACGTTCCGTGTACGAGTTCTATACATGTTTTTCACATATATTACGCTTATTTATGATAGTCTATGCAGTTATTTACTTGTCCTAGTATTTTCCTGACCAAGTGTTCTGCACAAAATCACATAGACATTCTAGTTTTGATCCCAGTCTCAAATTAAAATTCCCGATGCAAGTCTATAGATTTGTGAAAAAACTCAGACCGCTCTCTGACGCCATCCATGTGCTTTCCAATTTTCAAGGACTGTTTAATATAGGAAAAGCTTAAGAAACCATCTTTTTTTCTTTCATCTGCGAAAAACTGATGAAACTCTGACCATACACTTGTAGTTAAAACTGACACACTGACCAAACTCGCTGATAAAATACACGGACGAGAAAAATTCCTCATATGTGAATGAGCCACATATTGGTCATCTGCCCGATATGGGCACCCTGGCAGTGACGTAAGTTATTTCAAGGAGTGCAGAAAAAAATCGATGACTTAACACTAAGGCCACATTTACACGTTCAGTATTTGGTCAGTATTTTACATCAGTATCTGTAAACCAAAATCAAGAGTGGAACAATCAGAGGAAAAGTATAATAGAAACAGTCACCACTTCTGTATTTATCACCCACTCCTGGTTTTGGCTTACAAATGCTGAGGTAAAAATAGTGAGTGATATCCAATCTCAAACAGCACAGGAGATAGATTGGCACCTAAAGCTGAATATTCTAGAAGATCAGTGATTGGCTGCAGCGGTGTAGTCTTGACATTACCACTGCATCCACTAAACAAAAACTGGAGAAGTGGCGAAGAGTTTGTGCCGGCCATGGGGAGGGTGAGAAAAAGTTGATTTGTTTTTTTTTAATTTAAAACCCAGTGAAGACTCATAGAGGTAAGAATATTACAGCCAGAAAACCCATCTGAGCATCTCACGGGTTTGCATGTATAATTTACTAGAAACACTATATATTACTATTTTTTGTCCTGCACATTTGGAACATCCCAATAACATCATAATTTGCTTAGAGTGTTAGGAAAGTTAATTGCTAACTACTCGTTAGTAAAGATTGGAGCTTTGACCCCCTGGGCCATAAGTGTTGCTAGTTAGATATTAAAGATTTCTGGAGATCAGATAAAATAAATCATAAGCACCGGCACTTGTGAGTGGCCCGCCGCAGCTCACATCACCTATTGATTACGTATACGTCTCAACGTGCGGACAGTGACACCAGCGCTGATTAGGCGCCAGGCTCACATGACATAACCACACGTGAGCCCCGGGAGAGCTAGTGCTGACACGCTGGAACGACATCGGCATGGGAGGTGAGAATAAACTTTTTTGTTTCATCAGGGCCAAGCACTCCTAGTAGTGGACTACCCGTTTATTGAAATCAATATTTTGTTAATTGCTAAAAATGAACCAGCAACGCCTCTATTTTTTTTTAAACATTTTTTACTTTGCAGAATTTTTCTCCACAACTGCCTAAAACTTTTGCACAGTACTGATTTGCAAATGTCTTCTTGTCTTTGAAAATGGCTTCTTATGGCCCAAACCACACAAAAATTGTAAGCTTGGACAACCCCTTTAAAGGGGTTTTCTGAGCTAAGAAGATACTACAGTCTCTTAGAATAGTGACAGATGAGCAGGAGAATCTAGTTGGCACGTGTCCACCCATCCGCATGACGCAGGTACGGACTGGGACTGAAATTCAGCCCTGGTATTTGCAATCATACAGGCCCATGCTGTCCCCGTCCACAAGCACCAGATGGGATATATTACTAATATTTCCCTTGATGGAGGAAAAGAAGATTTACTACAAGACCAATATTTCTAATGATACCTGTGGACTGTTGGGGTAAATGACGGAGTCCGCAACTTTGTGCTCCGCCACAACTCTTAACAGTATGGGTGTCTTGAGAACACCTATTCAGTTAACAACGTAGCAGGCATGGCAGCCCATGACCAGACAGGCCCTTCTGGCATTTGCCAGTATTGCCAGATGGCCAGTCCGGCCCTGCGCATGAGGAATACAGGGAAATCGTGACAGTGTGTGCATTGCCCACTGCTACGATTCAGGTTTCTGGAGTTATACACAGTTGGACAAAGACTTTTCTGCCCTGCCCGGAAAGACCCTTTAATTTGAGAGTTGAAGTGTAGCCATAAGCCAGAGAGTAAAAACATCCTGTGGAATCTGATGGTGCCAGACACACAACCAAAGGGCCCAAATGCCTCTGTGCCACGTAATGCAAAGTTAAGGTCCCTGTTACAAACGCTGCACTTTGGGACAAGTGTCCTAAATACTAAGCTACTTACCAATACAGAGGTTAATGGGTAATTGTAGAGATTTTATACCATATGATGGGAATAATGCAGCTGGTGACGTAAAAGGACAATATTGCACTATATGAAACCAGACTCGGCTCAGTGAGAGATGCCAGAGATTTGGGAAGGCGGTCTTCATATAGTAGCAAGGCGAGGCATGTAATAAGAGTGCGGTCCTGTTTTGTATGTCTCTGGGAAGCCTCAGGGGAACTATGGCATTATGCAATCATGTGGCTGCCAGAACAAAGAGCTGCTTTCTGCTGATAAACACTGCTCACCAAGCAAACTTTTAACTCTGACCGGCTATTTCTTCATCATATTCCTACACATGCAGAACTGCATAGACCTGGTCATTGCCAGATATAATATCACAGAAACATATTCTATATCATCTGCAGATCCTCATCCTTCAGCTCATCATGCTGCCCTGGAAGCCAATGCCTCTGAGAAACTGGTAGAAGATCTCTTCCATTACATTGATGCACACCAAGATGATTTCGTCCAGGTAAAGTGAAATGGATGTTACTATCATAGAGGATGAATGTTCCATGTCATATTCTAGGAGCAGCCTAGAAGCCTGCATATATCACTGAGACAGTATTGTATTATCACTGGAGAGAATCTAAGTATGAAACTTCACTCAGTGACTGAAAGGGACCTCTGGGACGGGGATAGTCCATGTACCTTACACTCATAGAGAAATTATCGCGTTGAAGATGGTGTTTGATCTGAGGATAGGATGATGTAGAGCAGGAGGAGCTGACCAGATTGATAGACATTTTTTGTAGGAAAATGTCAGTAAGCCTTGCATTCTATTTATGCCGTGGCCGGCATTCAAAAGAGATCGTGATTTTTGCTACACAAAGCAGGGCTGAAGCTCAGTTATGTGTAGCATAGACTATCCGATAATGGCAGCTTCAAGGCTCCTAAGGGGACTATTGAATCCAGTAAAAAGTAACACATCTTTTTAAAAAAAAAAAATATAATATATATATAATATATATATATATATATATATATAAATTACTAAGTTTAAATCACCCCATTTTTTGTCCCATTAAAAAAACTATTAAAAAACGAATATTTGGTATTACTGCGTTCAGATAAACAGCGTAACCAAAAAAATCGAAACAGAAGTACTTTTTTGGCCATTGCAACATTGCTATAAAATGCAATTACGGGCGATCAAACGTTGCATCTACTCCAAAATGGTGTCAATAAAAATATCAGCCCGGTGCACAAAAAATAAGCCCTCACTGAGCCTCACTCACTGAGCCCGAGGTCCCAAAAATTGGAGATGCTACAGGTTTCGGAAAATGGCAGCATAACCAAAAAAATTACAAACTTCGGATTTTTTTTTCACCACTTAAATAAAAAAGAACCTATACATGTTTGGTATCTGGGTACTTGTACTGACCTGTGGAATAATATTGCCAGGACAGTTTTAGTATTTAATGAACATGGTAAATAAAAAATAAAAAAAATTGTGGAATTGCACTTTTTCGCAATTTCACAACACTGGGAATATTTTTTTTTTTTACCATTTTCCAGTATGCTTTATGGTAAAATTTATGGTGTTATTCAAAAGTACAACTCGTTCCACAAAAAAAACAGCCCTCACATGATTATATTGAGGGAAAAATAAAAAAAAGTTATGGCTCTGGGAAAAAGTGGAGTAAAAAAACAAGTGCAAAAACGGAAAATCGAAAGGTGTTGATGTTGAAGAGGTTAAAGGGTAACTGACGTGTTAATTTTAATTTCATAAATTGATAGTACATGTGAAAATGAGCAACTTTGTAATATGTCTTTTCAGTGAAATCTACTTTGTTCTCCTCCAGGACTGATCAGTCATTCAGTGAAAGCAGTTTGTTACATGGCTGAGAGTGCAGTTCCTACTCATAAATTTCTATGTAAAGGAGGAAGAGCCAGAACCATGACTTTCCCGTTTCTTCTTCCCATCCCCTCACATCTACATAGAATCTTATCAGTCTTATCTCCTATCTCAGTAATGTAATAATCTGTCTTCACTGAATACAGATTCTACCTGTAAATTGAGAACTTTGAGAATGCATGATCGATTAGCTGTGATAAAATATATTACAAAGTTTCTTATTTTCATGTCTACTATTGATTTATGAAATAAAAATTAAAATGATGGTTACTCTTTAAGTTTAGAAAGCTCAGGTAATTAAATAATTAAATATAAGTGATACTAAATTCTTTCATAGAAACCTATATATCATTCTTCCCAGCTTTTCCTTCTCTGTACCCTGCTGTCCACAGATCACACTGTATGTACAATGCGATAGGCTCCTTTAAACTGTTACATGATGGTATTTAAAGGAGTAGAACAGGATTGGTGAAAAAATAATCTGCTTTATTTAAGAAAATAAAAAATAGATAACGCTTCTTAGTACCTATTATGTGTTGGATGGTTCAGATTTATTTATCCTTTCAAAACAATGAGCAAACCCTAAATTCTTCATGTTCCATTTAGATCTAGAACAGTCCGCCTCACTATAATCATTAAGTGCGAACTGTGCTCTACATAGATACAGTAACCAATGATCCCATCTTCACACAGAATCTTAAAGACTGGGTGGCTGTTCCCAGTGAATCAAGCGATCCAGAGTTTCGTGAAGACTTGATTAGGATGGTCCAAATGACAGCTGAAAAGATTTGCACATTGGGTGCGTCTGTCCAGCTAGTAGATATGGGCTTCGAAACAGTAAGTGTTATAATATAACTATGGATGTATGTAACGTAGTATAAAGGATATGCATCTTTATGTAAATATAATTCTTAATTAATTATTTACAAAATTTGAATCAAAATGCAGGAACTTGACTGAATTTTGTGACCTCTATCAAAGTCCTTCTCATCTACTCCAAAGTAAATTTACTCCTGATACTACTGGAAAGTAAATTGAAAATTAAAAGGATATTCTCAAGTTTGCAAGTCATCCTTATCCATTGAATAGAGGATAACTTTTAAATCACTGGAAGTCCAACCACTAGAATCCCCACCAATCCCAATAACAATTCTCAATGGGACCGCCAGAGATGGCTGATTGCATGTGTTCGGTTGGTCTTCGGCACTCCCATAAAAATGAACAGAGCGGCACTACACATGATACACCAATGCTTCATTCATTCTTCAGAGCTCCAGATATTTGGGTTGGTTGGAGTCCCACCGCCAGGAATAGGGACGTTATCTCTTATCCCATAAATAGGGGATAACTTCTAAACTTGAAAATACTCCTTCAAGGAAAATGAACTTTTAAAGTTACATTATGTAAACCTAAACTTTATATATGTTCTCATACACTGTTCTTGTCTCTGTGTGATCAATTGATTTTATATTGTTAGCAGTGAAAAAATGTGATGAGCTAGTGTGGCAATGGTAGTGTTGGGGATCCATATAAAGTCACCGGTGGCAGGTCAGCACATATGCACAATCTTTTCAGCCAGTGTCCTGTATGATCTCATTATTCTCATGATCTCTGAGTTTTGGTCCAGGACTATCCAAAAAGTTACACTGCAGAAATACAGGTACCTAGTTAAATGTCAGATAGTCTTCCAGTTCTCGAGGAGCAAATTATTTTTTAAGCTAACAATCTAAGATAATAAGGGACTAGACCTCAGGAGTATTAACTCCAATGTTTATTCACAGCTTCACAGTGGACAAAAACTCAAGTTCCCCCCAGCAATTCTAGCCCAGCTGGGAAACGACACCGATAAGGCGACTGTTTGTTTTTATGGACACGTTGATGTTCAACCTGCAAAAAAAGAGGATGGCTGGAAGACTGATCCCTACACAATGACTGAAATAAATGGTTAGAATTTCTTTTTATTTCAGTATTTTTTCTATTTTCTTTAGCATTGTTTATGATGTTCAATAGAAAGATTTGGAAATTTTCATCATTGTGTGATTTCTCAATGTTCATGAATGTTTCACTGCTTTATGTAATATTATCTGCTAATATATTTCAAAATCTTCACAAATGAAGGAAACCTGTATGGACGTGGAGCTACGGACAACAAAGGCCCTGTCCTAGCCTGGATACATGCCATAGATGCCTACATAGCCATGAAAAAGGTACAATATGTCTTTTTAAAGCAAATGTTCATAAAAGAATTTGGATATTTCATTTTTTAATAGTGATACCTGATTAATTAAATTTAGATCACTTTGTGACTTCCAATTTTTTTCTTGATTTCCACCATGCTTTGTTAGATATTAAAAAAGGGTTTGATACCGTGTTAGCTATTAAATAATGCTCTCAGTGTGAAAAACAAGATAATCTTGTAGTTATAATACCTTTTATTGGCTAACAAAAATAAAATAAAATAAATGGTGTTACAAAGCAAGAGTTTGAGACTTCTTCGGTCCCTTCCTCAGGCATGGTATAACAAAGTTTCTGAAGAAACACAGATATATGCACAAACAAAAAATGCATGGTATAAGTTATGGTTTATAACCATGCCTTTTTTATTGTTGCTTTTGTTTTCTTGTGCATATATCTGTGTTTCATCAAAAAGTTTGTTATACCATGCCTGAGGAAGGGACCTAAAAAGTCTTGAAAACTTGCTTTGTAACATCATTTATTTTATTTTATTTTTGTTAGCAATTAAAAGGTATCATCACTACAAGATTATCTTGTTTTTCACTCTGAGAGAATTAGTATTAGATATTATACTGTCTAGCTAAAAAGAAAACATATGCTTATGTTTGGTAGACCAGCAGTGCTTGTGACCACCACACTTAAGCCGCATTCACACATTTCTATGTTGCAACCCACGAATAGACCATGATATACAGACAATCCGCGCGTCTCCTAATCTGAACTTGATAGCCTTGCATATGCCTATGAGGCTGGAAGTTCAGGTCAGGACACTCGTAGACAGTACTTTCGTCATGTTTCATACTCGGACCGTGGCATTCATATGTGTTAATGCGACGTGAGGCCTCGTTCAATCATATGTCAATTTTTTTATATGAAAAAAACCTCAGCATTTAACAGTGTATGGATATCATTTTCATCCATTTTTGGTCTGCATGTCCATTTTTATCCTCGGTATGGCATCAACTTTTTACATGCAAATAGAAAAAAAAGTCAAAACTTCTCAAGACCCACTAAAGGGGATATCCAGACTTTCTGAAAAACAAAAAATGTGCCTAAGTACTAACAGGCAGGTAGTTGCTACTTACCTGCCTGTTGTGCACGGCGCCATTCTTCCCCGGCACAGAGTGGTCACATACTGCTCCTGCCAGGAATTCAGCTGACATTGTGTGACATCTGTTCTTTTATGGACCCATTGGTTTAAGTGGGAAGTTTGATTTGCAACAGATCAAAAGAGAGGGTCTATTATTGTTTGTTTTCTTTTTAGTTTCTTTTGCACATGCTCATCCCCGAAAAACATGAGTATTTGAACAGCTGTGTAAGCTATAATGGGTACGTGTTCTATCCTTAAAAAAAACATGGATAGAACATGTACATGAAAAACAGACATCTGAATGAGGCCTGATTAAGAATTTACAGTCAACTAGTTTGTTAAATAAAGTATGCGTCATTTTGATTGTTTTTTTTTTATTTGGTGTTATTATGAGAATCGCAATAAAATTGAGCAAACCAAGCAGGAATTTCCAGCAGTCTGCAAAGTTACACCTGCCATAGTTATAAGTTCAACTTCAGCTGAAAAGGCCAATTTTGAATTTTTTTTCTCCAATGTTGTTAGCTAGTGATGTTTTTTTATACATAATAATTGACAATATTTTGTTTTGGATTTTGGCTGAACATGATTGCAATGTTGTCAACTAAAAGTTCTGTCAGATATCTGACCGTCAAAGTCCATCTCGGCCACTGCCTCCATCGGCTCAGGGCGGTTCAGCACAGACCCTCTCGAGTCACTCTCCGACCATGTTCCCTCTGACGGTAACTCATCTGGATCTTCCCACGTCAGGTCTCTCAGTTAGGCCTCCTCCAGTTCGGACTCCTCTGACTTCGGTCGTCCACTGTCTCCTGTCCACCACTGTGTTCAAATCCTGACAGCCACCAGTTCTGATCCCCGGTGTTTAGGGGAAATCGATCCAGCTGAGGTTCTCCTGCAAATTCAGACACTTCCCACAACCGTCTGGAGTAGGCCCTCTCCCGAGTCTGTCGCCATTCCCACTCAATCCGTCCTATTCCATCACAACTCCGAGTGCACAAGTGCGCCATGGTTGCTGCCAAAACCGTTGTCCGTATTGGCTCCATCCAGCCACACACTTGGGTTTCTTCCTCCCACCCCCACCTAGGCCAGGATGGAGCCGATTCCGGTCGCTCCACCCTTTCTAGATCGGACTCCTATTGCTCTTCCAGGATCTGCTGCAGGGGGCGGGGTTTCTCTTTCCTTTGCTGTGCCCACAGTGGCGGGCACCATTCTCAAGGGGATGTGACCTAGGCATGACAGATTTTTACGCCATTTTCAACTTAGGATGCCCACAATGGGTGGAGCTATCGCCAGCCTCCATGCCATCATCCACCATTTTACAGTCTTTCACGGCTGCCATCTTTGCCATGCTGGAGGTTCCTCCGTTCTCTGTGTCTCTTGATCCTGCTGACTACGCCAAGCTGCAATGGGGGCCAGGGCGATAGTCATGACGAGGGGCTGCTGTTCTGGTACATCCCGGCACCCCACTGCATTAATAAAATGTTCCTTCTCTGGTGTGGTGTGCGTGCGGTGCCTTTCACTCACTTGTAGGTCAGAGTCCTCCTAAGCTTGGTGGGTCCTGGTCTTCTGCAGCAACACACAAAGATCACCAGAGTCCAAGTTCAAATTTAACAAAACAACTTTACTCAGCTCATCCAGTTTAGATACAGACACTGCACAGCAATCTTCACACAGGATGGACATTCCTGTACCTGAACTGTCCCTAGTTCCTCCTGTCACCACTTGTTCCTGAACCGTAATCTCCGGTACCGCAGTTCCCTGAGTAGCCGGTCTATCTTGTTCCTGGGCTTCCCATCCATTTTCCCCATCCTGGGCGAAAGTAAAGGATCCCGCTGCCAATCCTTGTCAGACCATAAGTCTTGGATGTCACAGAAGTTTCCCATAAGCCTTTCCACTGTTTCTCTCATGCTGCACTGTTCTGCTCGTGCCCGTGTGTCTGTCCACCCATAGTGCCTGGATTGATGAGCCAGTCATGACACAGCTTCGGTTCACAACCTCATTGTTCTTCTTCATAGAACTACTACCTTAGGAACACACTCTCCTCACCATTTTCTTGCTCCTCCCACTAGCTCTTCCCTATTGTTTTAACTATTTCTTATCTTAACTCAATCTAATCCCTCATCTACAGTGCCCCCCACTGTTCTATGTCCCATATTATCACTACTAACACTAAAGGGTATGCCACACTAAACAGCGTCGCTAACGAGATTGCTAAAAAAACGTCACTATTTAGTGATCTCGTTAGTGACGTTGTTGTGTGTGGCATGTACTAACGACGTGGCCCCTGCTGTGATCCTGCTGTGATCTCGTTCATCGTTCTTATCGTTCCGGACCCTATTTTTATCGTTGGCGTCCCGCTGGTGAGTATATATTGCTGAGTGTGGCACCTTTTTTTTAGCGATGTGCGGTGTTTTTGTACCGCCAAAGTCGTTAAGGAGATCGCTAACCGCGATAGCGTCCTTAACGACATCGCTAAATTAGTGCGCTACTAGCGATATTAAAACGATCCCGCTAGCGATCGCATTAGTATGCGTCGTTATCGTGATCGCTAGCGGGAGCGTTTAGTGTGGCAGTACCTTAAGCCTTACTTATGGGACTAATATGGCCTTACTTATACACTATATTTCCCTATCTCTATCCCTAACTCATAACTTACAAAATGCATGAACATCAGTACATTGCTTGACACATTAATGTACAGTAAAACAACATCACATTATATGCAGTACTTTATATGACAAACGTACCCGGTTTCACCAAGAAGGTACAAAAGGGGATGCAGGGCACTAGTTAGCCTACAGCACACCTCCTACACACCTAAACATGTACATCATGTGTGCTGTACATGTTTTTCACGGACCCATAGTCTTGCATTGGCCCTTGACACCTGTGCTGCTTAAAAAAAAACGACGTCTCCGTGTGGTTCACATTGACACACGACCCGTGTATACAGACGGAAATGTGAGCAGCCCCATAGGTTATAATGGGTACACGTGTTATTCGTGAAAAAAAACGAATACAACACGTACCGGAAACACGGACATGGGAAGAAGGCCTTATGGTGACGTAGTTACGTCACATTGCAAGAATGGGTAATTTCACCTTTCTTTTCAGAAACATGGAAAGACAAATGGAATTCTCTAACAGATAACCTACAAAGTGGCTTGGTCCTTAAGCGGTTAAGTCACCTGTCTTTAATGTTAAGGTCGTGGTAAGAGATGAGCGACTTTGCCTCCGGGAGCGTCGAGTCGGGTTTCGGACCATCCGACTTTCCCAAAAGTCGAGTCGAATGAAGTCGGCATACTATCGGAAAAAGTCGAGTCGAAAACCCGACCCCAATGCAAGTCAATGGGGAATAAAAGTCGGCAGTGAGTGGAAGACAGTAAACACACCTATAGTGCCCATTTCAATGCCAACGACATCAATTCTTATTACTTAAGCTTGTCAACCTTAATTTACTTTATAATAATAGTTACACATTGAAAACTGGGGGATATTTGGCTAAAGTTGTGGGGGGGGGGGACAGCAGGGCTGGCTCCAGGTTTTCGTGGGCCCCGGGCGAAAGAGTCTCAGTGGGCCCCTTTAACACATACCACAATTCATGATGCTACAATACGGCAGAGAAATATAGGTATAGTACAATTCCAAATACTTCACTTCTTACATTACATGACTGATATCTATTGTAAATTCTACAATAGCTCAAAAACCGGACAGTATAGTCCTCCATACACTATTATGGGCAACACATAGTGCTCCATACAGAATGGGCTCCATAGAATGCTCCATACAGAATAGGCCCCATATGTGCTCCATATGATGCTCCATATATAAAGGGCCCTATATGATGCCCCATAAATAATAAACCCCATATGATGCTCTAGTATATGATGGGCCCCATATATAGTGCTCCAGTGTACAATGCTCCCCATATATTGCTCCAAATGTTAAAAAAAAATTAAATACCTCTCCTCGCTGGGCACAGCTCTACTCTGGACTCCTCAGCGTCGCCATCTTCCAGCTCTCTGCACTGTGACTGTTCAGGCAGAGGGCGCACATACGTGACGTCATCGCGCTCTCTGACCTGAATGTCACTGTCAGGAAGTGCGGAAGACGTTACAGCGGTGGAGCAGGGAGAGGTAAGTATTGCAAGTGCTGGGGCCCTGAGCAAGCAGGGGGGCCCACTCGTGGGCGCCGACACTGGCACTGGGCCCCTCATAGTACGCCAGTGTCTCTGACGGTGAGTGGGCCCCCCCACCTGCTCAGGGCCCCGGCACTTGCCTGGGTGCGCCAGGTGCAGACGCCGGCCCTGGGGGGAGTACAGCCCAGTTAGGGAGGTGGAAAAACTGGCATATGTTGAGGTGTAGGCTGGACGTTCAGCTGCTGCAAATGGAGGAATTGGAGAAGTCGGAGGAAGAGGAGGACAAAGCGAGCCATTTTGCTGGCAACCTATGTGTCATCAGGGGAGGGTGGTACAAAATCCTTTGAAACCCAGGCATGGTTCATTTTAATGAAGGTGAGATCACCTACATTTTGGGTCGACAACCGGGTCCTTCTTTCTGTCAGGATTGATCCAGCAGCACTGAAGACTCTTTCTGATAGCACACTACCAGCAGGGCAAGCAAGCTCCTGTAAGGCATATTGTGCCAATTCAGGCCAGGTGTCCAGTTTACAGGCCCAGTAGTCAAAGAGGAATGAACTGTGAGAGAGAACATCGATAGGGGAGGAGAGGTAATTTTCAACCATAGTTGACAACTGCTGTCTCCTGTCTGTTGCAATCGATTCAGTATTAACAGTCGTGTGGGCGGTACTCGAGAAATCAGTCCACAACATGGTCATGAAACTCCTGTCTCCAATGCCACTTCGGCTGTGTGCGCCATGTACACCTCTTCCATGTTGCCCAGTACGGCTCGTGGTAGAACCTGCACCGCTGCTGTGTGCTGGGAATGCCTCTAACAAACGGTTTACCAGAGTTGCTTGTTTGTTTGCCAATATTAGCTCTAGGTTTTCCTGTGGCATGATGTTCTGTAATTTACCTTTATAGCATGGATCGAGGATGCTGGTCAACCAGTAGTCATCATCCTTCATAATTTTGGCAATGTGGAAGTCCCTTTTTAGGATCCGCAAGACATAATCACACATGTGGGCCTATGTTCCAGGTGTCAATGATGCACTGTCAGTGGTGGGTGGAGGAGCACTTTCTGCCAAATCCACATCCCTCCAGTCACGCACAAACCCTGTACCTGACCTTGGCAAGCCAACATTTTCTCTTGCCCCCTGAGAAGCATCCTCCTCCCCAAAATAATCATCCCCCTCCTCCTCCTCCTCTTCCTCTTCTTCCTCCACCTCGTCCAGGACAGTTCCCTGAGCAGACAATGCCTGACTGTCATCAAGGCTTCCCTCCTCCTCCTCTTCCTCCTCCGCTGCAGATGCCTGATCCTTAATGTGCGCCAAAGTTTGCATGAGCAGACGCATAAGTGGGATGCTCATGCTTATGATGGCGTCGTCTGCGCTTGCCAGCCGTGTGCATTCCTCAAAACACTGAAGGACTTTACAGAGGTCTTTCAGCTTTGACCACTGCAAACCCGACAACTTGATGTCTGCCCTCAAACTGCCTGCCCGTGTATCCTCCCACAAATGCATTACAGCCTGCCTCTGTTCGCACAGCCTCTCAACCATGTGCATGGTGGAGTTCCACCTTTTTGCAACGTCTATAATTATGAGGGTCGAACGCCTACAGCCAACTGTTGCCTATACCGTGGGCTAGGCCGCACTGTCCCACTGCCGCTGTCCCCTGTGGACCCTGCAACCACCACATTAACCCAGTGCGCAGTGATGAACACGTAACGGCCCTGGCCATGTCTACTGGCCCATGCATCTGTTGTGAGGTGCACCTTTCCACTCACTGATTGAGTGCATGGACAATGCGGTCTTTCACATGCAGGTGGAGGGCAGGGATGGCTTTTCTAGAAAAGAAGTGCCGACTGGGTAGGTCATAGTGTGGGACAGCATAGGCCATGAGCTCTCGGAACGCTGCGCTTTCAACCAAACGGAAGGGCATCATCTCTAATGAGATCAGTTTGGCAATGTAGGCGTTCAAAGCCAGTGAGGTTTTGTAGTCTGTCCAGCTTGCAAGTGCATGGTGTTTAAATGTCTAAGCATGCAACTGGCATTCAATTTTCAGAGGTTTTTTCCCTCGGCTAAAGATCCTTCTGCACTTCTTACAGAAAACCTTTGCCTCATCAATAGGATTTTGGTCAAAAAAGTGCCACACTGCACTCTTCCTACTATGGGATAAATTTTCAGGGCTTGCACACTGTGCAAATTTGACCATCTAGCCAAGCTGTCCTGCAACTCTTTTTGTTTTTTTTAAACATGGTTTTGGACTGCTACGGGCCTGCCAGATAACCGCAGCTGCGATGTTGATGCCTGCTGGAGATCCTCCTCCTCCTCTGAGCTATTGCCAGCAGCACCCTCTTCCCCCAATGGATGCCAATCCAGGTCAACAACTGGGTCATCCATCACCGCCTCTTCAATTTCATCTGCACCTTCCTCTTTGTCACCGTGTAAGGTGGTATAGTATGCGAGATGGGGCACCTGAGTTTCATCAGGGTCAGAATCTGACTCAGTAGACTGCGAGGGCAATGCAGTGCTCTGGGTGAATGTACCAGCAGAATCATATAGCAGTGACTGTGCATCAGTGCACTCCATGTCATATTCATGTTGGACTGGGGAATTCAGGATTTGACTTGATAACCCAGTCATGGTATGTGAAAAGAGCTCTAGGGAGTAATCTGAAGTGTGGCCTGCCGCATCCTTCACTTGTTGTGGGGGTGAAGGACACAAGGAAAGGTGTTGTTCCTGACCAGGAGCCTGCACTGACGACTCAGTGCTTGCATTTTTTGAAACTTCAGAAGAGGAGGCGATAGAGCTGGAGGCTGTTTCAGCAATGTAAGCTAAAACCTGTTCCTGATGCTCCGGCTTTAAAAGCGGTTTACATACTCCCAGAAAAGGGAGCCTTCCGGAGCCAGACGATGACGCCGGCTCAACACCTCCTGCCTTAGGTGCAATTGTGCTTTTGGCACTACCAGCAGATGCACCACCACCACCATCAGTACCAGCTGGCTCCCCCCGCCCACGTCTGCGCCTCTTCCACCATACTTCCTCATGTTTGGGAAAATGTACCAAAAATACCAGCAAATATATGGTATTGTATGAGGAGCGTACAGCTGCCTACAGTGTAAGAAAAAATTTAAATCTCGGTATATATTTCCAGAGTCACACACACGCTTTCTCACTATGGATTTGACCGTAATACAAAGAGCAGATATACGTTACTGTATTAGAAGTGAACAGGTGTATACGGTGTACGGGAAAATTTCAATCTACGTATATATTTCCGGAGTCACACACAGATAGTCAGCATGTATTTGTCTGTGAGACCAGCCGTACACGGTAGTGTGTGAGGAGCGTACAGCTCTATACGGTGTGGGAAAAAAATGAACGCTCGGTAACTGTGCAGAAAAAAAGACAAACTATTAGTGCTGTGTAAAAAGCAGTCTGCACAGCAGTATACACACACCAATACAGCTATCAGGCAGCCTAATAACCAGCGCTGCTGCACACAAGAAAATCCTCCCCTGTCACTGCACACTAACTGTACAGCACAATTGCTATCAGCACAAGCACATAAGAACTTCTCTTTCCAGCCCTAACTCTCTCCCTACTGATAAACAGCATCAGCAACCTCTCCCTACTGTTAAGATCGGCAGAAGTAAAATGGCGGTCGGCGGTCAGGGCTTTTATAGACACTATGATGCCCCCCAAAGCGAGCCAATCACTGCAATGCCCTTCTCTAAGATGGTGGTGGACGCTGCCCATGTCATCTCGTTGCCCACAGTGTACGTACTTGCTCATTGGCTGAAAAAAGGCACCTGAAAGCATTCTGGGAAAACCGACTTTGGCGCTCGTTTTGCCGACCGCATGGCCGACTGCATGCTATGGTCGTGTTTCGGCCAACAAAACCCGACTTTTGAATCTGACCGACCTGTTTAGCTCAACTCTAGTCGTGGGTTTGAGATCTGGAGACTCACAGACAAAACTTGTAATTGCTTCTTATTGTGGTCTCCTTATCCATCCTCCCAGTGGATAGCCATGGAACAAGGAGGTGGAATAACATTCTGCAGGAGAACAACTGGCTAAGTTGATGGTGCCGTCATCAAGGATTTGGATTTTTGAATTACCTATGTGATGGACTACTTGCTAGAGATGGGGTGCACCTTACGAAGACTGGAAAACAGGTATTTGGAAGTCGCCTTGCTACACTCATCAGGAAAGCTTTAAACTAGAACAATGTGGGAAGGGAAGCAAAAGGCCAGAAAAAGCTATGCACCTGACAAATACTATTGAGAACTCTGCCATTAGAAGTGGAAAGGAAGAACAAAGACAAAAAAAAAATAATACAAATATTGGAGAAAGATAAACCAATCACAAACTAAAATGTTTCCATACAAATGCACAAAGCATGGGCAACAAACAAGGAGAATTGGAACTACTAACACAGGAAAAGAAATATGATGTCATTGGAATCATGGAGACTTGGTGGGACGATACACATGATTGGAATACAAGGCTGGAAGGATACAACCTATTTGCAAGAAACAGACTTGATAAATGAGGAGGAAGTGTTGCATTGTATGTTAGCAAAGTATATATCTGCACAGAGATTGAAGCTTCAGAGACTGGGAGTTCTGTGGAAACTGGGTAAGAATACAAGGAGAGAACAACAGTAAGGACACCATTGTAGGCATTTACTACAGGCCGCCTGTGAAAGCTGAAGATATGGATGAACTCTTTATGCATCAAATGGCCAAGTTATCCAAAAAATATGACAGTGGTCATGGGAGATTTCAACTATCCAGACATTTTTTGGGAATCTCTCTCAGGCAAAACTAACAGGTCAAGCAAATTCTTATCCTCTCTTGCTGACAACTTTATCTTCCAAAAGGTAGGGGAGAAAACAAGGGGATCTGCTACCTTGGATCTAATCCTTATAAACATGGAGGAAATGGTTGAGGAGGTAAGAGTGGCTGGGACCCTAGGAGGTAGCGACCATGCTATTTTAGAATTTTGAATAACTAGAGGAGGAAGACCTGTTAATACTCAGACTTCAAGGTTAGATTTCAGAAAGGCAGATTTTAACCCCTCTCTGACATCAGACGTACTATCCCATCCATAAAACCCGTGACAATCTGACCATGGACGGGATAGTACGTCATAGACGATCAGCTGCGCTCCGGGGGGAGCGCAGCTAGTCGCCACCGGGTGTCAGCTGATTATCACAGCTGACACCCGGGATTGTGTGTCAGGAGCGGTCATGGACCGCTCCCGGCACATTAACCCCTGACACACCGCGATCAAACATGATCGCGGTGTACCAGGGGCACAGGGGAGCATCGCTCAGGGAGAGGGCTCCCTGCACGCTCCCCTGAGACCCTCAGAACAGCGCGATGTGATTGCGCTGTTCTGAGGCCTTCCTCCCTCCAAGGATCCGGATCCAAGATGGCCACCGGGTCCTGCAGGGAGGCGGCTTCCTCAGTGCCTGCTGAGAGCAGGCACTGAGAAGCCTGCAGCACTGCCAGAGCGATCGCTGGTGTGACAGAGAGCTGTGCACACTGTCACACCAGCGATCTGACATTCTACAGTGATGTCCCACCCTGGGACAAAGTAAAAAAGTGAAAAAAATAAAAATAAGCATGTTTTAAAAAAAATTCCAAAGTAAAGAAAAAAAAATTCCCCAAACAAATTCATTTTTTCCTGTAAATAAAAAAAACAAAACAATGAAAGTACACATATTTGGTATCGACGCGTCCGTAATGACCCCCCCTATAAAACTGTCCCACTAGTTAACCCCTTTAGTGAACCCCTTATAAAAAAAAAACAAAGCAAAAAATCAATGCTTTATCATCATACTGCCGAACAAAAAGTGGAATAACACGCGATCAAAAAGACCGATATAAATAATCATGGTACCGCTGAAAACATCATCTTGTCCCGCAAAAAACGAGCTGCCATACAGCATCATCAGCGAAAAAATAAAAAAGTTATAGCTTGCAGAATAAAGCGATGCAAAAATAATTATTTTTTATATAAAATTGTTTTTATTGTATAAAAGCGGCAAAACCTAAAAAAATGATATAATTGAGGTATCGCCGTAATCGTACTGACCCGAAGAATTAAACTGCTTTATCAATTTTACCACACGCGGAACGGTATAAACGCCTCCCCCAAAATAAATTCATGAATTGCTGATTTTTGTTCATTCTAACCTCCCAAAAATCATAACAAAAAGCGATAAAAAAAAGTCATGTGCTCAAAAATGGTACCAATAAAAACATCAACTCGTCCCGCAAAAAATAAGACCTCACATGACTCTGTGGGCCAAAATATGCAAAAATTATAGCTCTCAAAATGTGGTGATGCAAAAACTATTTTTTGCAATAAAAAGCGTCTTTTAGCGTGACAGCTGCCAATCATAAAAACCAGCTATAAATAGTAAATCAAACCCCCCTTTATCACTCCCTTAGTTAGGGAAAAATAATAAAATTAAAAAAATGTATTTATTTCCATTTTCCCATTAGGGTTAGGGTTGCGGCTAAAGTTAGGGTTAGGGTTGGCGCTAAAGTTAGGGTTAGGGTTGGGATTAGGGTTAGGGGTGTGTTGGGGTTATAGTTGGAGTTAGATTTGGGGGTTTCCGCTGTTTAGGCACATCAGGGGCTCTCCAAATGTGACATGGCGTCTGATCTCAATTCCAGTCAATTCTGCGTTGAAAAAGACAAACGGTGCTCCTTCACTTCTGAGCTCTGCCATGCGCCCAAACAGTAGTTTACCCCCACATATGGGGTATCAGCGTACTCTGGACCCCAAGAGTTATTGTGCAATTTGTCCTATTTCTTCTGTTACCCTTGGGAAAATAAAAAACTGGGGGCGAAAAAAATCATTTTTGTAAAAAAAAAAAAAAAAAAAGATTTTTTATTTTTACGGCTGTACGTTATAAACTTCTGTGAAGCACTTCGGGTTCAAAGTGCTCACCACACATCTAGATAAGTTCCTTGTGGGGTCTATTTTCCAAAATGGGGTCACTTGTGGGGGGTTTCCACTGTTAAGGCGTATCAGGGGCTCTCCAAATGCGACATGACGCCCTCAGACCATTCCATCAAAGTCTGCAATCTAAAACGTCACTACTTCCCTTCCGAGCCCCAACGTGTACCCATAAAGTAGTTTTCTCCCACATATTGGGTATCAGCGTACTCGGAACAAATTGGACAACAACTTTTGTGGTCCAATTTCTCCTGTTACCCTTGTGAAAATAAAATATTGGGGGCGAAAAAATCATTTTTGTAAAAAAAAAAAGGATTTTTTATTTTTACGACTGTACGTTATAAACTTCTGTGAAGCACTTCGGGGTTCAAAGTGCTCACCACACATCTAGATAAGTTCCTTGAGGGGTCTAGTTTCCAAAATGGTGTCATTTGTCGGGATTTCCACTGTTTAGGCTCATCAGGGGCTCTCCAAATGCAACATGGCGTCCAATCTCAATTCCAGCCAATTTTGATTGGAAAAAGTCAAATGGTGCTCCTTCCATTCCGAGCTCTGCCGTGTGCCCAAACAGTGGTTCCCCCCCACATATGGGGTATCAGCGTACTCAGGACAAATTGGACAACAACTTTTGTGGTCCAATTTCTCCTGTTACCCTTGGAAAAATAAAAAATTGGTGACTAAAAGATAATTTTTGTGGGGAAAAAAATAGGATTTTTATTTTCATGCCTGGGCATTATAAACTTGTGTGAAGCACTTGGGGGTTCAAAGTGCTCACCAAAGATCTAGATAAGTTCCTTAGGGGGTCTAGTTTCCAAAATGGGTCACTTTTGGGGGGTTTCCACTGTTTAGGCTCATCTGGGGCACTGCAAACGGAACATGACCCCCATCAACGTCTGCACTTCAAAACGTTACTACTTCCTTTCCAAGCCCTGCCGTGCGCCCAAACAGTCCCCCCCACATATGGGTATCAGTGTACTCAGGACAAATTGGACAACAACTTTTGGGTCCAATTTCCTTGGGAAAAATCAAAAATTTGGACTAAAAATCATTTTTGTGGAAATTTTTATTTTTTTTTCACACCCAGGCATTATAAACTTTTGTGAAACACTTGGGGGTTCAAAGTGCTCACAACAGATCTAGTTAAGTTCCTTAGGGGTCTATTTGCCAAAATGGTGTCACTTGTGGGGAGTTTCCACTGTTTAGGCGCATCGGGGCTCTCCAAACGCGACATGGCGTCCAATCTCAATTCCAGCCAATTTTAGTTGAAAAAGTCAAACGGCGCTCCTTCCCTTACAAGCTCTGCCGTGTGCCCAAACAGTGGTTTTCCCCCACATATGGGGTATTGGCATACTCAGGAGAAATTGTACAACAACTTTATCTGTCCATTTTCTCCTTTTACCCTTGTGAAAATAAAAAAAAGTTTGTAAAAGATCATTTTTGTGGCTAAAAAGTTAAATATTCATTTTTTCCTTCCACGTTGCTTTAGTTCCTGTGAAGCACCTGAAGGGTTAATAAACTTTTGAATGTGGTTTTGAGTACCTTGAGGGGTGCAGTTTTTAGAATGGTGTCACTTTTGGGTATTTTCTGCTATATAGACCCCTCAAAGTGACTTCAAATATGAGGTGGTCCCTAAAAAAAATGGCTTTGTAAATTTTGTTGTAAAAATGAGAAATCGCTGGTCAAATTTAACCCTTATAATTTCCTAACAAAAAAAAGTTTTGGTTCCAAAATTGTGCTGATGTAAAGTAGACATGTGGGAAATGTTATTTCTTAACTATTTTGTGTGACATGTTTCTCTGTTTTAAGGGAATAAAAATTCAAAGTTTGAAAATTGCACAATTTTCAAAATTTTTGCCATATTTGCGTTTTTTTCAAAAATAAATGCAAGTTATATCGAAGAAATTTTACCACTAACGTGAAGTACAATATGTCACGAGAAAACATTCTCAGAATCGCGAAGATCCGTTGAAGCGTTCCAGAGTTATAACCTCATAAACAGACAGTGGTCAGAATTGTAAAAATTGGCCCGGTCATTAACGTGCAAACCACCCTTGGGGTGAAGGGGTTAAGGGACTCAGAAAGAGAATCGGAGGGATCCAATGGCTGGATATCCATAAGGAAAAAAATGTCCAGGAACGATGGGAAATCTTTAAAAAATAAGATTCTCAAAGCACAATCATTAACAATTCCAAAAAGAGGGAAGAATAGGAAGCATTTAAGGAAACCAGTATTGATAAACACAGAACTTAAACACATGCTAAAAAAAAGAAATGTTTATCAAATGGAAAGAGGGAGGCATATCTAAAGAAGAATATAATGCTGTCTGCAGAATCTGCAGGGAACGAATCAGATTGACTAAAGCTGACAATGAATTAAGGCTTGCAAGAGACATCAAAAGCAATAAAAAAGGATTTGGGGGATATGTCAAAAGTAAAAGAAAAGTCAAAGATGCTAAAGGATTTTTACAGGATGAACATGATGAAATGGTAAGAAAGGATGTTGAGAAGGCTGAACTGTTAAATTACTATTTTGCATCTGCTTTCTCTCAGAAAGGAAATGTAACAAGAACTTATCTTCACTGTTCTATTAAATGAATAGAAGAATCCAGGATATCTATAAACAGAAAGATATTGAGGAAACGCTTAGCTAACATAAATTAATTCAAGTCTCCAGGTCCAGATTTATTACACTCCAGAGTACTGAAGGAGATAGCAGAAAAAAAATTTGAACCACTCTCCATAATCTTTGAAAATTCTTTGAGAACAGGAGAACTCCCAGAAGACTGGAGAAGAGCAAATGTTGTTCTGATCTTCAAAAAGGGGAAGAAGGTGGACCCAGGGAACTATAGGCCGGTAAGTCTGACTTCTATACCAGGAAAGATCTTTGAACAAATTATTAAACAACATGTATATAAGTAAATGGAAAAAAAAGAAGTGATTAACCAGAGTCAGCATGGGTTTGTAACTAGTAAGTCATGACAGACTAACCTAATTTCCTTCTATGACAGAATCACTGACTGGGTGGATCAGGGAAAAGCTGTAGATATAGTATATCTTGACTTCAGCAAAGTACTTGACAAAGTATCTCACACAATCCTTATTGAAAAAATGACTAAGTATGGAATGGACAATGCAATTGCTAGGTGGATTCATAACTAGCTTAGTGATCAGACCCAAAGAGTGGTCGTAAATGGCTGCACATCCAGTTGGAAGAATGTCTCAAGTGGGGAACTACAGGGCTCTGTCCTGGGCCCTATATTGTTCAACATCTTTATCAATGATTTACATGAAGGAATTAAGGGTAAACTGATTAAATTTGCTGATGACACAAAGCTAGTAGGGATAACTAATATTAGAGGAGAGAGAGAGGGGATTCAAAAAGATATAAATAAACGAGCAGTCGGCAGAAACTAACAGAATGGTTTTTAACAGGGAAAAATGCAAAGTACAACACCTGGGCAATAAAAATGAAAAATGCAAAATGGGAGGAATAGGGCTAAGCAACAGCACATGTGAAAAACACTTGGGTATACTAATAGATCACAGAATGAACATGAGTCGATAGTGTGATGCAGCAGCAAAAAAGGCAAATACAATTCTGGGATGTATTAACAGAAGCATACAGTCAAGATCACGTGAAGTAATTATTGCCCTCTACTCCTCTTTGGTCAGACCTCATCTGGAATACTGTGTCCAGTTTTGTGCACCATATTTTATAAAAGACATCAATAAACTGGAGCAAGTTCAGAGAAGAGCGACCAGAATGGTGACCGGTCTGCAAACCATGTCCTATGAGGAACGGTTACAGAAATTGGGAATGTTTAGCTTGCAAAAAAGAAGACTGAGAGGAGACTTAATAGCTGTCTACAAATATCTCAAGGGCTGTCACAATGTAGAAGGATCATCTTTATTCTCATTTGCACAAGGAAAGACTAGAAGCAATGGAATGAAACTGAATGGGAGGGGACATAGATTAGATATTAGAAAAAAATGTTGACAGTTAGGGTGATCAATGAGTGGAACAGGCTGCCACGAGAGGTGGTGAGTTCTCCTTTAATAGAAGTCTTCAAACAGAGGCTGGACAGACATCTGTCTGGGATGATTTAGTGAATCCTGCTTTGAACAGGGGGATGGACCAGATGACCCAGGAGGTCCCTTCCAACTCTACTATTCTATGATTGTATGATAGGCCACACACCGGTTATATTTCCGAGATCCCCAGAACATGGCGAGCGGGATTTAGGCTAAGCCCATAGGGCAGGAGGGGAGTCATCCAGAGGAGTTAAATGCTCCTGCAGATCTTGGCCTACTGCTTTTTCTCTGGGGAGGTTGCAATGACATTATCTTGTGAGGCGAAGTCCAGGAACAGAGGTTGACCACAAGCCTCCCATGTGTCTGTGTAAAACTGTGCCAAGCTGACCTTGCGTGTCCCCAGGGGGGACGGTACTTCACGTTGGTAGAAGTGGGAAGACCTTACCATATGATCCCGCTGACGTAATAGTGGCATCAGGCAGGGTGGCGAGGTGCGGATCTTTCACATGTGGTGGCAGCGGAGGGATTCTGCGTGATCACTCTGGTATCACCCATCACAATGACCATTACCTCTACATAACAAACACCCTATACCAGTGATGGCGAACCTATGGCACGCTTGCCAGAGAGGGCACACAGAGCCTTCTCGCCTGGCACGCAGCCTCGGCTCATCGTTGTTCTGGACTGCAGCTTCCTCTCACACATTGAGCAGCGCGGCCTCGGAGCTGAAAGATGATGTCATCCAGCTGCGGCCGGCAACGCCGCTCAATGTGTGAGAGGAAGTGAGAGGAAGGAAGCTGCCGGCGCGCGGAAAGGTGAGTGTGGCCGCTGTGCCAGTGTAGTTGCTGTGGTGTGTGTGTGTGGTGATGTGGCCGCTGTGGAGAGATGATGGCGGTAATGGGGAGGGGCCAGTGATGGGGAGAGGGCCAATGATGGGAGTGATGGGGAGAGGGCCAGTGATGGGGTGAGGGCCAATGATGGGAGTGATGGGGAGAGGGCCAATGATGTAAGTGATGGGGAGAGGGCCAGTGATGGGGACAGGGCCAGTGATGGGAAGAGAGGCCAATGATGGCGGGTGATGGGGAGAGAGCCAATGATGGCGGTGATGGGGAGAAGGCCAGTGATGGGGAGAGGGCCAATGATGGCGGGTGATGGGAGAGGACCAATGATGGGAGTGATGGGAGAGTGCAGCGATGGTGGTGGGAGAGGGCAATGATGGAGTGATGGGGAGGAGGAAATGATGGAGGTAGTGGAATTTCTACATTTCTACATGAAGGGGATCATGATGGGGCATTTCTTCATGAAAGGGATCATAATGGGGCATTTCTACAAGAAGGGGATCATGATGGGGTATATTTCTGCATGAATGGGATCATGATGCGGCATATTTCTACATGAAAGGGCATATTTCTACATGAAGGGGATCATGATGGAGCATATTTCTACATGAAGGGGATCATGATGGGGCATTTCTACATGAAGGGGATCATGATAGGGCATTTCACACGTGTTGGCACTTCGTCATAAATAATTGGGATTTAGGTTGCAGTTTGGGCATTCGGTCTCAGAAAGGTTCGCCATCAGTGCCCTATACAAAGACCAATGATACCACCATACACTTTCCACTACATAATGACTGAAATACATTAAGCTGTTACTTACTAAATAAAAAAAGAAAAGAAAAAAACGCTACTAAAGAGAGCAATATTACCACCTTACAGTAACTGTATATTGGTAGATACTAGAACATACACATGATTACAGTACAGTTAGTTATATACAGTGACTTACAGCTGACATTCTTTCTGATTTGGGTCATTGTCTTTTCCATCTTGGCCAGACCGACATGACAATGTCTTCCAGCCACAACTCATCTGCACAGAATACAACAAAGACACATTTGACTTCTCACATTTGCAGCGCAGTCCACATCTATTCCCAACCTACATAAACTCCCCACTCTGCGTTCACCTGAGGTGTGGAATACTGACCCCAATATTTAGAAAAATGTGTCATTACTATGATTACTCCCTCCCCCAAAAAATTAAAGTGGCCCTTAGAAAGTATTAATGCCCCTACTGTGCAAAGTCCCTGTATGCTCATTTGAAGAATATACTGTATAATATCCCAAGTGCCCCTTCCAGCACCAAATATTCTTGGATGTCCACTTAAAGTTAACAATGCCCCCCCCCAAAAAAAATGGAACCTGAGTGCCCTATCAAAACTAATAATGTCCCCATTTATAAAGAAGAATGTTCTGAGTGCCCACACAGCTCTTCATATACAGTATAGTCCTACAGCCCCCAATGCACAATATGATGGTTTCCCAAAACCCTTTATTATACATTGAGAACCCCAGAGCTCCATATATATAGCAAACTGTCTACATATTCCGCTATCTACAGTATGATGTCCTCAATGCCCCTCTATATATAGATGAGGCCAGAATTTCTTTGTATCGCGACATATCTAGCTTTTGAGGAGCTTTTGGTCTACTTCTCTTTGTCAGGCAGGTCCTATTTAAGTGATTTTTTGATTGACAATAGGTGTGGCAGTAATCAGGTCTGGGTGTGGCTGGGGAATTTGAACTCTGTTTCCCAAAAATGTGATAAACCACAGTTAATTTATGTTTTAAGAGGATGGACAATAACTTTTTCACACAGGACCCTGTAGGTTTTGATTTATTTTTCCCTTTATAATGAAGACCTTCATTTAAAACTGCATTTTGTGTTTACTTGTGTTATTGTTGTCTAATATTTAAATTTTTTTGGTGATCTGAAACCCTGAAGTGTGACAAACATACAAAAGAATAGGAAATGAAGAAGGGGCAAACACTTTTTCATACAACTGTAAATCCTTTTTGATTTTGACATTTCCAATGGCATTCTGATCAACCAAGAGAAAAAATTTAAATCGATAATCTTTCTATCCTGTTTTTTTATCACCTTCCTAAAATCCACAAGGATCCTAAAAAAAAAACCCACGCCATCCCATTATCTCAGGGATAGGTTCCCTCACATGCAATCTTGTGGCATACATAGACAAGATTGTTCAGGCTCATGTTCAAAACCTCACTAGCTACCCTAGAGACGCCACACAACTGTAGAGTTTTTGAGGAAAATTCCTTGGAATGATTCCTATATATTTTTTTAACTATGAATGTCTCATCTCTTTTGTCCAATTTCCCACATTCCGAAATGTGTCTCTACGATTAATCGCTTAATGACCAGGGGGATTTTTGATTTTGCATTTTCATTTTTTGCTCCCCTTCTTCCCAGAGCCATAAGTTTTTTTTATTTTTTTGTCAAAATGGCCTTGTGAGGCCTTGTTTTTTGCGGAATGAGTTGTACTTTTGAACAACACCATTGGTTTTACCATGTCGTTTAACGGAAAACGGGAAAAAAAAATTCCAAGTGCGGTGAAATTGCAAAAAAAGTGCAATCCCACACTTTTTTTTTGTTTTTTTACTAGGTTCAAATACTAAAACAGACCTGCCATTATGATTCTCCAGGTCATTATGAGTTCATAGACTCCAAACATGTCTAGATTCTTTTTATCTAAGTGGTGAAAAAAAATTCCAAAGTTTGTAAAAAGCAAAAGTTGCCATTTTCCGAGACACGTTCGGGATCTGGGGCCGAATGAGGGCTTATTTTTTGTGTGCCGATCTGATGTTTTTATTGATACCATTTTGGTGCAGATATGTTCTTTTGATCGCCTGTTATTGAATTTTATTGTTGCAGCACCAAAAAGAAAGTAATTCTGACGTTTCGATTTTTTTCTCGTTACGACGTTTACCGATTGGATTAATTCTTTTTATGTATTGATAGATCGGGTGATTGTGAACGCGGCGATACCAAATATGTGTATATTTGATTTTTTTATTGTTTTAATTTGAATGGGGCAAAAGGGGGGTGATTTGAACTTTTATATTTTTTTAATATTTTTAAAAACTTTTTTTTACTTTTTACTTGATTCAATAGTGTCCATGGGAGACTAGAAGTTGAAGTTGTCCAATCGCCTCTGCTACATAGAGCAGGGCTGCAGCCCTGCTCTATGTAGCAGTAATGCTCACTTGTTATGAACGCCGACCACCAGGCGGCGCTCATAGCGATCCAGCAATAACAACCACAGGGGTCTTCTCCTGACCCCGGGTTGTCATGCCAACCCATCGGCAACCCGCGGTCATGTGACACAGGCACCGATGGGAGGAGGTAATGATGCGCTTCCTGCTCGTGCATCTTAAGTGCCGCTGTCAGAGTTTGACAGCGGCATTTAACATGTTAACAGACTGTTATGTTTCGGTAGCTGAGGAGTGCAGGTAAAAAAGGCAATACACCAGAGCAGTTGGAATCTATGAGATTGCAGTACCCTGACTAACCACCACAACTAGAGGCAGCCGTGGAGCGTTCCTACGTTGGTCCTAGACGCCTCGTCACAGCCTGAGAAACTAACTACACCTAAAGATAGAAATAGGAAAGCTATCTGCCCCGGAGCAGAACCCCAAAGATAATAGAAAGCCCCCAAACATGTAATGGCGGTTAGACAAGATGAAATACTGACACAGAAAGAAAATAGTATGAGCAAACGCTGGAGCCCAAACTAACTAAATAGAAAAGGATAGGAAGGGTACTTACTGCAATCCCAGAAAACCCTGAAAAGCACCAACTCTACTAATTTCAAAAACGCCTGAGATCACACGACCTCTTCCACCTAAATTAGTTCTCTGGTGTAACAAAATCAAAACAGCAGCCACTGAAAAAACTGGAAAAAGCAAAAGTACAAACATCAGTGGCTGAACTAAACTGAGAGGGCAAAAGCCCCCGGAGGGGACCCTGAAGGCCCCCACAGAAGTGCAGGACAAAATGCAAAAATATAGCACAAAAAACAAAAAGAAGAAAATGTCTTATCTGTTAGCAGGAGATGCAGACACGACACAGCAGGCTACAAGGGAAACAGGAATGAAGGATTCAGACCAGAACAATTGATCACCGGCAACCCTGATGGGAAGGTGACTCCCTTATATAAGACCAGTCAGTAACACCTGATTCCCAGTCCTCACAATCTTCACTGGACAGACCAGCACCGCTTGTAACCACCAGAGGAAGCCTCTGCTCAGAACTCATCTCAAACCCATTCACAACAGTACCCCCCCTTGAGGAGGGGTCACCGAACCCTCATTTGAGCAACCAGGTCGGTCAGGATGAGTTCTATGATACGCACGGATAAGTCTCCTAGCATGGATGTCCGAAGCAAACACCCAAGAATTGTCTTCCTGACCATAACCTCTCCATTTAACCAAATACTGGAGTTTCCGTCTAGAAAAACGAGAATCTAATATTTTCTCAACCACATACTCCAGATTGCCCTCAACCAAAACAGGGTCAGGAGGCACAGCAGCAGGAACCACTGGCTCAACAAACCTCTTCAACAAGGACTTGTGGAACACGTTATGTATCTTAAATGTCCCTGGAAGAAGCAAACGAAAAGAAACAGGATTAATAATCTCCATGATCTTATAAGGTCCAATGAACCTAGGCTTAAATTTAGGAGATGCTACTCTCATAGGAATATTCTTTGAGGACAACCAGACCAAGTCCCCCACTTTAAACCGAGGACCATCAGTCCTATGCCGGTTAGCAAACCGCTGGGCCTTCTCCTGAGAGAGGGACAACCTCTCCACTACCTGGTCCCAAATCTGTTGCATACGCTCCACAACAGAGTCAACACCTGGACAGACAGAAGCCTCTGTCTGTCCTGAAGAAAATCGAGGGTGAAACCCAGAATTACAGAAAAACGGAGACATCAAAGTGGCAGAGCTAGCCCTATTATTAAGAGCAAACTCAGCCAAAGGCAAAAAAGAGACCCAGTCATCCTGATCAGCAGACACAAAGCATCTTAGATAAGTCTCCAATGTCTGGTTTGTTCTCTCAGTTTGACCATTGGTCTGAGGATGAAATGCCGAGGAGAAAGACAATTGAACACCCAGTTTAGAACAAAAAGTCCTCCAAAATCTGGAAACAAACTGGACTCCTCTGTCAGACACAATGTTCTCAGGAATGCCGTGTAAACGAACCACGTGCTGAAGGAACAACGGCACCAATTCAGAGGAGGAAGGCAACTTAGGTAATGGCACAAGATGTATCATTTTGGAAAACCTATCACAAATTACCCAGATGTGGTCATTCTCTGAGAAACAGGAAGGTCGGAAATGAAATCCATAGAGATATGGGTCCATGGTCTCTTAGGCACAGGCAATGGCATCAACAAACCACTAGAGCGAGAGCAAGGCTTGGAGCGAGAGCAAGTCCCGCAGGACTGCACAAATTCCCTGACATCACGAGACAAGGTAGGCCACCAAAAGGACCGACTAACCAAGTCTCTGGTACCAAAAATTCCGGGATGCCCAGCCAATGCGGAACAATGAATCTCAGACATCACACTCTTCTTCCACTGGTCCGGGACAAACAATTTTCCAACAGGGCAGCACTCGGGCCTATCCTCCTGACACCCCTCCAGAGCCAGTCTCAAATTGGGCGAGATGGCGGAAAGAACTACACCCTCTTTCAAAATAACAGAAGGATCAGATACTCAGGAGAGTCCGCAAGGAAACTCCTCGAGAGGGCATCCGCCTTAACATTCTTAGTGCCAGGAAGAAAGGAAACCACAAAATTAAAACGTGTGAAAAACAAGGCCCACCTGGCCTGTCTAGATTGAGTCGCTTGGCAGATTCCAGATAGACCAGATTCTTATGGTCCGTAAGGACCACCACCTGATGTTTGGCTCCCTCCAGCCAATGTCTCCACTCTTCAAAAGCCCACTTCATGGCCAATAACTCCCGATTACCCACGTCATAATTACGTTCAGTAGGAGAAAATTTTCGAGAGAAAAAGGCACAAGGGTTACTTTTAGAGGTCTCTGGATCTTTTTGGGACAAAACGGCACCTGCCCCAATTTCAGAGGCATCAACCTCCACCTGAAATGGCAGAGAAACATCAGGCTGCCGTAGAACAGGAGCAGAAGTGAATCTCTGCTTAAGTTCCTGAAATGCAGAGACTGCCTCAGGAGGCCAATTCACACATCAGAACCCTTTCTGGTCAAATCAGTTAATGGTTTAACAATAACCGAGAAATTACCAATAAATTTACGATAAAAATTGGCAAAACCCAAAAATCTCTGAAGAGCCTTTAATGAAGTAGGTTGGACCCAATCACAGATGGCCTGAACCTTGACCGGGTCCATTTCAATAACAGATGGGGACAAAATGAATCCCAGAAATGAGATCCTCTGTACGCCAAAAAGACACTTTGATCCCTTCACATACAGAGCATTCTCTCTCAAAATCTGGAACACAGTTCGAACATGTTTCACATGAGAGTCCCAGTCATTAGAAAAAATCAAGATATCATCCAAATAAACAATCAGAAATTTGTCCACAAAATCCTGAAAATGTCATTCATGAAGGACTGGAAGACGGAAGGAGCATTAGTGAGCCCAAAGGGCATCACTAGGTACTCAAAATGCCCTTCAGGGGTATTGAATGCCGTCTTCCATTCATCCCGTGCTTAATGCGAATAAGGTTATACGCCCCCCTGAGGTCAAGCTTGGTAAACCAAGTAGCGTTTTTCACCCTGGAAAACAGGTCAGAAATCAAGGGTAACGGGTATTGATATTTCACAGTAATATTGTTCAAGAGACGATAATCAATACACGGCCTTAATGAACCATCCTTTTTGGCCACAAGAAAAAACCGGCACCTAAGGGTGAAGAGGATGGTCTGATATGACCCTTCTCCAATGATTCCTTGATATAAGACCGCATAGCGTCATGTTCAGGTACAGACAAGTTAAAAAGGCGACCTTTAGGGAATTTACTACCCGGCACTAATTCAATAGCGCAGTCATAGCTCCTATGGGGAGGCAAGGATGCAGATTTACTTTCGCTAAACACATCAGAAAAATCAATCAAAAAGTCAGGAACATCCTGAGCCTGGGGGGAGGCAGAAAAAACAGGAGTGTTGGTATTAACACATTGGCAGCCCCAACTGGTTACAGACACAGATTTCCAATCCAAAACAGGATTATGAGACTGTAACCAAGGGAAACCCAGCACGATAATGTCATGCAGATTATACAGAACCAAAAATTTGCAGCACTCTGGTGATCAGGTTCAACCCTCATTATCACCTGAGTAGAAAACTGGGGTTTATTCTCAGCCAAAGGGGTAGAATCGATCCCCAGTAGGGGAATAGACTTCTGTAGGGGTATCAAGGGAAACCCACAACGTTTAGCAAAATCATAATCCATCAGGTTAATAGCTGCTCCAGAATCAACGAAAGCCTGAGCAGAAAATGAGGACAGAGAGCACATCAGAGTGACAGTTAATAAAAACTTAGTCTGAATACTACCCAAGACAACTGAGCGTGCAAAACGTCTTCCCCGCTTAGGGCAGACTGAAATAGCATGAGAGGCATCACCACAGTAGAAACATAACCCATTGCGCTTTCGAAACTCATGACGCTGTGCCCCAGACACCACTCTATCACACTGCATGGGTTCAGAAGCTGGTTCACAAGGCAACACTATTCCACGCATACTTCTCCGCTCACGCAAACGTCTGTCAATTTGAATCGCTAATGACATAGAATCATTGAGACCAGAGGGGACAGGGAATCCCACCATAACATCCTTTACATTATCTGACAGACCCTTCCGGAAAAGGGCTGCCAAAGCGTCGTCATTCCATTTGGTCAGGACTGCCCACCTACGGAATCTCTGACAGTATAACTCAGCGTCATAAAGCCCTGATTTAATGCCAACAAGGCTTTTTCAGCTTGATCAGTGACATTAGGCTCATCGTACAATAACCCCAAAGCCTGAAAAAATGCATCAACATCACTCAAAACAGGATCCCCAGGTGTCAGGGAAAAAGCCCAATCCTGAGGATCGCCGCGCAGGAGAGAGATGATAATTTGAACCTGCTGCGCTGCGTTCCCTGAGGACTTAGATTTTAAGGCAAAAAACAATTTACAATTATTTTTGAAATTCTGAAACTTAGCTCGATCCCCTAAAAACAAATCTGGCATGGGAATCCTAGGTTCCACAACAGGCAACCCAGCAAGATAGATAGCAATACTCCGAACTCAGCGCAAGCTGATCCACACGGCCAGACAACTGTGCAAACTCCATTGAGAGAAAAGATCCTCCCCAGCACCCAGAGATACAGAGGGAAAAAAAAAAAACACAAACAGAAAAATATCTCTGACAACTCTGACGACCTTTTTTCTTTCACAATATTTTTTCCCTTCTGTGAGTACCATACAATTTTAAATTTTGGGCCGGTGATACTGTTATGTTTCGGTAGCTGAGGAGTGCAGGTAAAAAAGGCAATACACCAGAGCAGTTGGAATCTATGAGATTGCAGTACCCTGACTAACCACCACAACTAGAGGCAGCCGTGGAGCGTTCCTACGTTGGTCCTAGACGCCTCGTCACAGCCTGAGAAACTAACTACACCTAAAGATAGAAATAGGAAAGCTATCTGCCCCGGAGCAGAACCCCAAAGATAATAGAAAGCCCCCAAACATGTAATGGCGGTTAGACAAGATGAAATACTGACACAGAAAGAAAATAGTATGAGCAAACGCTGGGGCCCAAACTAACTAAATAGAAAAGGATAGGAAGGGTACTTACTGCAATCCCAGAAAACCCTGAAAAGCACCAACTCTACTAATTTCAAAAACGCCTGAGATCACACGACCTCTTCCACCTAAATTAGTTCTCTGGTGTAACAAAATCAAAACAGCAGCCACTGAAAAAACTGGAAAAAGCAAAAGTACAAACATCAGTGGCTGAACTAAACTGAGAGGGCAAAAGCCCCGGAGGGGACCCTGAAGGCCCCCACAGAAGTGCAGGACAAAATGCAAAAATATAGCACAAAAAACAAAAAGAAGAAAATGTCTTATCTGTTAGCAGGAGATGCAGACACGACACAGCAGGCTACAAGGGAAACAGGAATGAAGGATTCAGACCAGAACAATTGATCACCGGCAACCCTGATGGAAAGGTGACTCCCTTATAGAAGACCAGTCAGTAACACCTGATTCCCAGTCCTCACAATCTTCACTGGACAGACCAGCACCGCTTGTAACCACCAGAGGAAGCCTCTGCTCAGAACTCATCTCAAACCCATTCACAATCACAGCCGCTGGTGAATCGTGATTCCACCCGTGGCTGTTCCGGGCACATGACAGCTGATCAGATCAGCTGTCATGTCCGGAAAAGGTGCAGGATCATCGGCGGAGCCCGCACCAAAAAGGGGGAGGCGTCAAATAATGGACTCTGTCTGTCACTGGACGTTAAGGGATTAATATTTGTTTTAGCTGCAACATGTGATATCTAACTGTGGACATGGGTGAAATGTCACTCCGTGGCCATATGATCTTGCTGACCCCTTCTTCCACGCGCCTGTTTTGAAACGTTGTGTGTATTTATACCAACTTCTGCTGAATGTATCTCTATCGTGGTTGTCCTGAAAAAGTGTATACACTTCGAAACACGTTGACAAATAAGCCACTTATACTCAGATTGGCATTCTTCATCCTTCCTACACAGCAGAGCAGAATTAACCCATTTGTTTCTCCATTACCTGCATGTAAAACTGCATGACACTATACACACAGCGTGATTGTTGTCTTAATGGCCAGGAACAGGGTAAGACAGTCCACATTAATATGTGGTGGATATGAAATTTAGGATACATAGGGCCAAATATATTAAAGGGGTTGTCCAGCCTTAGGGTATAAACCTGCAATCACTCTAAATGACTGCAGACTTGTGAATCCTCCAAGCTCAGTGAAAATTCTTGGTGCTGGCAGCGGGCGTGTGACCGCAAGTATGTGATTTGCATACATGTGGTCACATGCCGACTAGACTGTGCGCAGTCTCATTCAGTGCTAGGGCATTGAGCAAGGACACATCAAGTCGGCACGTGACCGCATGTATGCAGTTCACATACTTGCAGTCACATGGTCGCCAGCTGCCGACGACTGAGAAACCTAACAGTTTTTCTGCAAAGTAATTCAAAACTAATATACAGTAGTTTTGTTTTAAATGTTATGTTACCTTTGTGGTGTTGGGGCGAGATACAGGAGATGTGAGGAGGGTTGTCTGCAGAAGACAGAATTATGTTATTTCTCAATGCATATGAAGTCACCGCATTGGCATTTTTGGTGACCTTAGCATAGATTTTGCATTAGCCTAGGTCACCCTACTTACGCCACGTCTCTGTATGAAATATAGATGTCTATATAAGGACTGAAATTAGATTAAGGCCCCTTTCACACATCCGTGTCTCCGGTACGTGTGGTGACAGTTTTCACATGTACCGGAGACACTGACACATGTAAACCCATTCAAATGAATGGGTCTATGTAGATGTCAGTGTGTTTTGATGGACCAAGTGTCCGTGTGCAAAACATGCAGACATATCCATTTTCACACGAACACATGTACCGAAAAACGTGCCGCACACGGAGAACAGTGCACACTGTCTTACGTGTACACAGACAGCCTCCGGGGACGTAGCGGCTACTGTAAGCCGCTGTCCCCCTGTGTCTGGTGCTGAAGTCGGCTGTCATTCTCCCTGCGAGCAAAGGAGAATGATGAGCGGTATAAATATAGGCAGACCAGGGAGAATGATGACAGCCGGCTTCAGCACCAGCCGCAGGGGGACAGCGGCTTACAGTAGCCGCTATTTCTCCAGCGGCCGTCTGTGTGTCCGTGTGGTACTGATGCGGCACACGGTTGCCATACGTGTGCCGCACTTAGTACACACACAGACATACGGACACTGATATCTACGGTACTGGTTTTTCCGGTACCGAAATATCAGGACGTGTGAAAGGGGCCTAAGAGTTGCACACCCTTGAGAATATTTTCAGCTATCCCTGCTGACTGTCAAACCCTAATTTTGTGATTTGCAAACGGTCACGTCCATTAGCGTCTCAGACACTTTGCAATAGTTAGAATCTATCGCTCAAAGCTTACCAGCACAGAAGAGCAACCAGGCATACTGTATACCTGTGGTCTCGTGGCGACTGCTGGAACTGACAAGTGGAGAAGAATCCTAGTGGTCTGTACATTACATAAAGTTAGGATTTGGCAAACTGCAGGGCTTGCCAAAAATGTCCTCAGAGATGGACAATAATAAATATTTGTATGATGTGTCTTTTAGACAAAATGTCTCTTCATTGAACTAACGCACATGGGATACTTCCCAAAAATAAATATATATTGTTTTATTACTTTAGGATATTCCTGTAAATTTGAAGTTCATCATAGAAGGAGTGGAGGAAACAGGTTCTCCTGGTTTAGAAGAACTGCTTAAAGGACATGAGGATTTCTTTTCAGATGTTGACTATGTTGTCATTTCTGATAATGTGTGGCTTAGCAGGAAGCCTGCACTGACATATGGAACACGAGGCAATGCATATTTCTTTATTGAGGTAATTAATTAACTATTGTAGATAAGATTTGTATTTTTTGTTGTTGTATCAACTGCAGATATCAGAAAAAAGCACATGATATAGGTGGGGGATACAGGGACAGCATGGGGCCCCTATGCAGAAACCCAATATAAACCTCCATATAAACCCTTTGCTTTCGAATACATCAGCACAGAGCTACCGCTTTGTGACTTTTTTACAAGCCACTGGTAAGAATGAGCAATGAAATTAATCACCCAATTCCAGGGCCGTACATGTAATCTAATCAATATTACGGGGCTCCATTTAGGATTGCAGTGATCCCTTTACCTACTGGACTCCTGTGGAGCTAGCTACCACTTCAGAAATACATAGATTATATGGAGACAGTTAGTAACAAGACGTTTTCTGTTCCATCTGATTTTTTAACAAAGCCTTTTACCAAGTTAATTAACTTTACTTTATTTAATGGAATTTTTCTTATCAGATGGTGGTTACCCATCTTAGGGTCCCGTCACACTCTTCAATGTCCCAGCGATCCCACCCACGATACGACGTGGATGGGATCGCTGGGACATCGTTAGCTGATCGCTGGTGAGCTGTCACATGTGCAGACTCACCAGTGATCAGGACCAGCAAGCACACTCGTATCCAATTTGCACATCGGGTAACTAAGCACCGCGCGGCACCTAGTTACCCGATATATACCCTAGATACCGGCTCTCAGGGCTCTGCAGCAGAAGCTGGGAGCCGGTAACCAGGGTACATATCGGGTAACTAGGTGCCGCGCAGTGCTTAGTTACCCAATATGTACATTGTATACCAGCTCCCAGCTCGCTGATCGTTGGTCTCCCGCTGTCGCACGCAGCGATGCGCGCTAGCCAGCGGGAGACCAACAATGAAAAAATGGTCCAGGTCATTCAACGACGATCAGCGATACCCAGCAGCGGGGCTGGTCGTCGCTGCGTGTCACACTAAGCGAGATCGCTGACTAGGTCGCTGTTGCGTCACAAAATCGGTGATGCTTCAGCGATCTCGCTAGCGATCTCGCTTAGTGTGACTGGGGCTTTAGTCAAAAAATGGAAACATGATGTTCTGATATAGTTACAATAGTTGAGTGAATCGATTTACAGGACAATAGCCCAGTGATTATTTCAGTAGTCCGTGGCTACTGAACAAGAGCCTTGCGAACTTCCTCCTACCTGCCTTAATCCCAGTCTCCCCTTCTTATTTATAAGCCCAGCATGACATGGTCATTGCCTCATGATGCACTAGGCTAGGCATACCTTCTTGCCAGCGGGTAGGAGATAGTCCACAGGGCTCCCATCATGGCGACCATGGACTACCGACTAAGGATGAGCGAGTATACTCGCAAGTATTTGGTACTCAGCGAGTAATGCCGTACTCGCGGTACTCGAAACATAGCGAGTATTTCAGTACTCTTCTCGCAATATTTGGATCTCCTGCCCAGCATTTTAGCCAATCACAGTAATGCTGCAGCCTTCTTGGTTGTGGCATTACTATGATTGGCTGGCCGCGCAGCGTCATAGATCAGTCATAGCCTATGACTCATAGGCTCTGAAGACTGTGTGTGTGCGGAGAATGTGTGCGTGTCTGTGTGCGGGGGGTCTGTGTGTATCTGTGTGTGTGTCTGCGGGGCTGGTGTGTGTGTGAGTGTGTGTGAGTCTGTGTGTGGGCAGGCATCGTCCGATGGGACTACAAGTCTCATCTGGCTATGTCTGCTACAGTGACAGCATTAGCGGATGATGGGACAGTAGTAGCTCCATCATCCGGCTAATGTGTTGAATAGTAAAAAAAACAAAAAACACAGAGTACATACTCACCATATACAGCCAATCCTCGAAGTCCTCGATCACCTTGGAAAAAAAATAATAATAAAGAAACAATATACTCCCTGTTCCGACGTAATCCATATAATAACGATTGTCCCACGACAATCTCCTGTGGAAAGCTATCACATCAGTAGATGTGACCGCTCTCCAGGGGCTCCGGTGTACAGCGACCGGAGATAATGCTCCTGCTGTGGATCACTCCGCCGCCGAGGTCACCTGAGTTCATCCTTTCACTTGCGGCACAGCTGCTTGAGAAATTTCTCACTCAGCAATGGTGCTGTAAAAAGAGAGCATGAACTCAGGTGACCTCAGCGGTGGAGTGATCCACAGCAGGAGCATTATCTCCAGTCACTGTACACTGGAGCCCCTGGAGAGGGGTCACATCGGCTGAGGTGACAGCTCTCCACGGGAGATCATCATGGGACAATCGTTATTATATGGATTATGTCAGAACAGGGAGTGTATTATTTCTTTCTTTATTTTTTTTTCAAGGTGATCGAGGGCTTCGGGGATTAGCTGTATATGGTGAGTATGTACTCTATCTGTATGTGTTTTTTTTTCACTATTCAACACATTAGTCTGATTATGGGACTACTACTGTCCCATTATCCGCTAATGCTGTCACTGTAGCAGACATAGCCGGATGGGACTTGTAGTCCCATCGGACGATGCCTGCCTACACACAGACCCGCACACACACACACATCCCGCAGACACACACACAGATACACACAGACACGCACACATTCTCTGCACACACATAGTCTCCGCCCACACACATTCTCTGCCCACACACTCTTTCTTCTTTCGATTACCGCCTGTATTTAAACAATCATGCACCTTTTCCTCAGGCCCCAGACCACTTTGTAGGGTCCCGGTGAAAATTTTTTGCGTTTTACATTGACTTGTATTGGACATGCTACTTATAACGAATACCCGAGTATTAGGACCTACTCTTTACGAGTATAGCAAGTCCAAATATCTCACTACTCGCTCATCCCTACTACCGACGTGACCAGGTGTCCATGTCTGTCGAATCGATTAAAAGCAGAAGTAAATGTGAACAGAACTAATAAGACCCCAATCACAGGATGATAAGAGTGTCGGTACATAAATACATTATTAGATATTCTTGGAGAAGGTAAAAACAAAATACTATCTCTTAAATATATATACTGCATGTTACAAAGGTTGAAAAAAGACAATTCCATCAAGTTCAACATTTTTCCACCAATTATACATTCTCTGTCACTAATTATCCATAGTATTGTCCTCATTTATTCTTAGGTAGAAAGTGGAAAAAAGGATTTACATTCTGGAACTTTTGGAGGCATCATCCATGAAGCAATGAGAGACCTGGTGTATCTTTTAGGTAATATGTGATGTATGTTATGTAATTTACTATTCTCTTCCACCTATTTGTGCAAATGTTTTACTTTATATTGGATATAATGTATGTATCTATTGAAATACAGCATAAAAAAGTCCTTATTAGTGATGAGCGAATATGCTTGTTGCTCGGGTTTTCCTGAGCATGCTCGGGTGGTCTCCGATTATTTGGAAGTGCTCAGAGATTTCGTTTGTCGCCACAGCTGCATAATTTGTGGCTACCAGACAGCCTGAATACATGTGAGGATTGCCTGTTTGTTAGGGAATCCCCACATGTATTCAGGCTGTCTAGCAGTCGCAAATCATGCAGCTGCGGCGACATAAACTAAATCTCTGAGCACTTCCAAATACTCGGGAGACCACCCGAGCAACGAGCATACTCGCTCACCACTAATAAGGACTTTTTTTTCTTTGTTCCCTCAAGTTCACCTAACAAAAAAATTAGAGTTCTATCTCTGCAATTAAGTTCATGAAAAGTGTTCCTGATAGAGGGATGCACGTGCCCGGTCTTGAACCGGTCTCTCAAGTATTTTGATCTCTCTCTCCGTGTCTCCGATTACACTGAGCCAAATTCCAGCAGCATTTCCCTCCCTCACTCTCCCTCCCTTCAGTTTCTTGTTTAAGCACTAACCCACACCTTTTTCAAGGGTCACTGGTGTTGTAAAAATTCACTGATTCCGATGTGGAACCACAATGCTTCAGACGCAACACTATTTCTGAATTTTCTGAGTCTCATAATGAAGCTTCTTTCTTCAACTCACATCCCAGAGATATCCCAGTAGATTCCTTGCTCTTTTTCCTTTCTTCCCTCCTTGTGGCAAACATGGAATGTCATTCTTCCCTTTACTCAGTAAAGATGTATATCTTTGTACCGTGTTAGCCAGTAGATAGAAAAATATTTAGACTTGAGAGTCCTCAGAGGTTGATACCTTTTAATGGCTAACTGAAAAGATGGTAACAAATTGCAAGCTTTCGAGACTACTCCGGTCTCTTCATCAGGCAAAGACTAATACAAAATCTGAAGAATCACATATTTATGCACAAGATAAATTGCATAAATATGTGATTCTTCAGATTTTGTATTAGTCTTTGCCTGATGAAGAGACCTGAGTAGTCTGGAAAGCTTGCAATTTGTTACCATCTTTTCAGTTAGCCATTAAAAGGTATCAACCACTGAGGACTCTCAACTCTAAATATTTTTCCCTTTACTCATACATTTTCCTTCACAACGTCAGCTTTACCAGATATTTTCTAATGTAGAATTAAATATATAGGTAACAATGCAGCAGTTCCCTGCTTGTTTCTCCATTCAAAAAAAGAGCAATATTGCAATAGCATAATGGTCCATGTCATGATTTGGGCTCTACAGCCCGTATGTGCTGTTTTTTGAGTTCATATCCCCCTGTTATACAGACACATATATATTCACAAACTATTTATTTCAATGCTTTTAACTTTGTTATAATACATTTTATCATTGATATTTTATTTTTCATTTTTATCTAGATGTGTAATATAGGTGATATTGCATAATAAATTATGAAGTGTTATTTTAGATCTACAACTAACATTCATCCTGTGACACTGCTGAACTTTGACACTGTCATGTGCCCGGTTTGGCGGGTTTTTTCAAAAGAATACAGTATAAAAGTGCAACCATTCCTGACAGTCACACCAAGTTTCTGTCCTGAGGAAGAGGTCCTGCGCGACCTCGAAACGCATTGACCCTGTAAACCAGTTTTATTAAAAAAATTTATTAGTTGGAAACCATTGTGGACTCTTCAGCAGCAGCGCAGGAGTGACATCTCCCTCACGATCGTTTTGCATTATTTGGTCCTTCTAGTGACCAATGTCCTTGCAGCAGCTGATATCTATTTCATGCCAGTTACATGTTGTTCTGTAGCAACTATATAAGGTGAGTGGATCCTTTTCCTTGCCACCTTTTTGTTACCAGTTAAGATCCTATTGCGCTTTCTTTCTTTCCCAGTTTCTTTGTTAATCATGTACCCAGTCATTCTGTCCACTGAGTCAAGTGCTTAGATGACAAGTGCCTGATCATGCTGGTGATTGTTAGGATCATAGTGGTCAGGCCCCTGCTGATCTTCGCATGGTACTGGTTGCAAATGGCTATTTTATTTGTCTCAAAACTCTCTATAAAAGTCTCAGACTGGGAAACATCTAACTCTTTGATAGAGAAATTCAAGACTGTCAGTGCTCTGTGGATCAGTTGCTCACCTTCTCCCTCTGGTCACCTCACTGCCTCTTCCTGTCTGTTCCAGTGCTGCCTTGCTCTGTATGCCACTTCCCAGGTTGGATCGGTGACTCCACCATTCACTACCTCGTCTTCCACCACCGCATCCTGGTCTTCCTGACTTTGTGACTTAACAACAACAAGACTTAGCGGCAACTGTGTCTTATCATCATCTTCCTCCTCCTTATCCCAAATTTGTCAGTCCCCACTGTCATGTTGTTGTGGCTGTTTTAAGTTTTGGGCATCACAAATCAGTATGTAGTCCTGTCCCTCTTGGAGCATGCAGGTTGAGAGACCACAATCAAGAAATGTTGTGTTAAACAGCTCCTCTGAGTGTCCTAGTGTGGAATCACTAGTCTCCAGGGACTCAACATGCTGGGAGAAATGAGAATTAGGGTAAGGATTAAGTGATCCAGACTTTAGGCTGTGAGACTGGACCTTGTTTGGACCGTGTGGAAGACTGGGTGGTGCTGCCGAGCCTTCTTGAAGCATTATCTTTATCCAACTGACTAACTGTTCGCACTGCTCTGACTCCAGAAGTGGTGTATGGTACCTCCATTAAAAGTGGTGCAAGAACCTATGTGTCGTGGATGGGCGTGTTTCTTGTGCTCCAGCAACAGGCGTAGTCACAACTCCCCCACTTCCTCTGTGTGCGCCATCATCAGCAGTTCCACTTCCCCACCCTTTAATGCACACCTTACTCATTTTGTAATTGCTAGGTCTCTTGAAACCAAGTTTATCTATATATAAAATTGAATGTGTCTGTGTGTATCATGAACCAATCACGAAGCATGTTTAAAAGAAGCTGAGCTGTGATTGGTTGCTATGAGCAAGTTTTCTCACTCCACGACAACACCTCAGCAGACAGTGGCTGGGTGGGAGAAATCTAGCATCCCCGGGAACATAAGCTCCCAGCCATTGTCTGCCCCCCAGAAAGGAGCAGAGAGCAGATGACAAAAATGAATCCCCCCTCCCGTTCCCATATACCCATCACACATCCTCCATCCCATAGGCACATCTTCCCTCTTAAAGGAATCTCCGGAATGGAAGTTAGGGCAAATCCATCCTGCGCTTTGGTTTGACCCCAGGCCTCTCTTAAAGCGATCCCCGGTATGGAAGTTAGGACCGTTCCACTCAGCGCAGTTATTCTGACCCCAGGGCCTCTTAAAGGGATCATTAATATGGAAGTTAGTGCAATTCCAATAAGCGCTCTGGTTCTGACCTCAGGCCCCTCTTAAAGGGATCCCCGGTACGGAAGTCAGGGCAAATCCACTCTGCACTTTGGTACTGACCCCAGGCCTCTCTTAAAGGGATCTCCAGTATGGAAGTTAGGACCGTTCCACTCAGCGCAGTGGTTCTGACCCCAGGGCCTCTCTTAAAGGGATCATTTGTATGGAAGTCAGGGCAAATCCATCCAGCACTGTGGTTCTGACCCCAGGCCTTTCTTAAAGGGATATGTTATGAATGTGCTGGAGATGGTTTCTGAGCAGAGGCTCCCTCTGGTGGTTGCAGACAGTACTGAACCTCACAGCAAGGAATGGCAATCTGGGATCACGGACTGGACTGATATAAGGGAGGTTCCCTCCCATGATGGTCGCCGGTGATCAATTGTTCTTGTCTCAATTGTGGTTCCTGGTTCATTTGGAAGTTTGCTGAGTCTTACCTGCATCTCCTGCTTTCAGATAAGATATTTTCTGCTTTTATTTTTGTGCTTGCTTTTTGCATAGTTCCCTGCTCTTCTGTGGAGGTCAGCCGGGTCCCCTCCTGGGGGCCTGTGCTCCTTTCAGTTTATCTGAAGCCACTGTTGTTTGTTTATTTGCTTTTTCCTGTTTTTTCAGTGGCTGCGGCTTAGTTTTGTTACACCAGAGATCTGAGTTAGGTGGCAGAGATCGTGTGATCTCAGGTGTTTTTGCAATCAGAAGATTTGGTATTTTTTAGGGTTTTTTTTGGATTGCAGTGAGAATCCTGTCCTGTACTTTTCTGTCTAGACAGATTGGGCCCCAGCGTTAGCTCATTCTATTTTCTGTCTGTGTCCGTGCTTCTTCTTGTCTAACCGCCATTACATGTTTGGCGGCTTCCTATTTTCTTTGGGGATCTGCTCCGGGGCAGATAGCTTTCCTCTTTCTGCGTTTAGGTGTAGTTATCTCTCAGGCTGTGACGAGGCGTCTAGGATCAACGTAGGAACGCTCCACAGCTACCTCTAGTTGTTGTGGTTAGTTCAGGTTACTGCAGTCCAATAGGTTCCAGCCTCTCTGGTTTATTATGTTTTTGCTTTTTCTCCTCAGCTACCGAAACATAACAGGGATCCCCGTTATGGAAGTCAGGGCAATTGCCTTCAAATGCTCTGGTACTGACCCCAGGCCTCTATGAAAGGGATCATTGGTATGGAAGTCAGGGCAAATCCATCCAGCGCTTTGGTTTTGACCCTAGGCCTCTCTTAAAGGGATCCCCAGTATGGAAGTTAGGACCATTCCACTCAGAGCTGTGGTTCTGATCCCAGGGCCTCTAAAAGGGATCATTGATATGGAAGTTAGGGAAATTCCACTCAGCGCCCTGGTTCTGACCCCAGGCCCCTCTTAAAGGAATCATTGGTATGGAAGTCAGGGCAAATCCACTCAGCGCTCTGGTTCTGACACCAGGCTGATGGGATGATGTGGGATATTAGGGGTAGTAGTCTGGCGGCTGTGACGGGACGATGTGGGATATTAGGGGTAGTAGACCGGTGGCTCTGGCTGACGGGATGATGTGGGATATTAGGGGTAGTAGTCCGGTGGCTCTGGCTGAATGGATGATGTGGGATATTAGGGGTAGTAGTCCAGTAGCTCTGGCTGACGGGATGATATGGGATATTAGGGGTAGAAGTCTGGCGGCTGTGACGGGATGATGTGGGATATTAGTGGTAGTTGTCCGGTGGCTATGGCTGACAGGATGATGTGGGATATTAGTAGTCCGGTGGCTTTGATGGAATGATGTGGGATATTAGCAGTCCGGTGGCTCTGGCTGACGGGACGATGTGGGATATTAGGGGTAGTTGTCCGGTGGCTCTGGCTGACAGGATGATGTGGGATATTAGGGGTAGTAGTCCGGTGGCTCTGGCTGACGGGATGATGTGGGATATTAGTAGTACGGTGGCTCTGGCTGACGGGACGATGTGGGATATTAGGGGTAGTAGTCCGGTGGCTCTGGCTGACGGGATGATGTGGGATATTATAGTGAATATAGCTATGGGGAGTGGGTGGGGCTATACACTCAGCTATATATATATATATTATAGATATATATATATCTATAGATATTATATCTATATATATAGATATAATCAGTATAATTTGTTATAACTAACCGTAGTTAGTTACTATGCCCGGGCAGCGCCGGGCTCTTCACCTAGTTTGTAATAAAAGAAAAAAATTGGTCACCTGCAGCAATCAAAGCAGTTTTTGTGAGTTTACTCCACCATAATGTAAAAGAAAGAACGCAAAAGTGTACAGATGACAATCAAATTCAATCCAGAAAAATGTTTCAATGCTTTTTCTCAGTTTTAGAGATCACAGAATGTTCACAGACCACGTAGCACTCTATTAAAAGCTTTTGTTCCCTTTTAGAGATCACAGAAATTTACTGCACACTGCGGAATAGTGTATGGCTAAGAAATGTAGCTCAGGAAAATGTTTGAACGATTTTTGGGTGTGTTACATAACACAAAAAAGGACCTCAAAGGGCATACTTCATGGATCATAATACAGTGCATTCAATTTTTCCAGCACCCACAAAAAAAACTGCAGCTATATATTTGCCAACAGACTGCAAAGGCCTAATCCCTGTGTACAGACTGGATTCAGTCACTCTTCCTGCTCCTGTGACTCTCTCTACCTTCCTAGGCTAAATTCAGAATGTATATGCTGCAAAAGATCAGCCCTTAGATAAAGTCATATTTATTAAATAATGACATCATTATTTAACCCTTTATCTCTTCTGTACACAGCAAGTCTTGTAGATACATCTGGATACATCCTCATCCCAGGAATTTATGATGACGTTGCTCCATTAACTGAGGAAGAGAAAAAATTATATGAAAATATAGATTTTGATATGGAGGAGCATAAAAATAACACAGAAGTGAACACCTTTTTATACAATACTAAGGTAAACTGACATTTACAACATTATATCCCATTTCTTTCATCCCATTCTGTCTTTTTCAATTATTACTGCTGATTAGTCAAACATCATGAGACGCAACACCTGTGTCTCCTGTGGTCACCACCAGAGCACCGCTGTAAGGCCATGGTCACACGTTCAGTATTTGGTCAGTATTTTACAATCGGTATTATAAATCAGCTAACCTATAAAAAATACCTTTTATTTATATTATATTAAAATAAGAGATTATCCCAACACAGACACAAACATTAATTAACAATAATAAAGAATAGAAAACGAGAAATGCTAACAATACCCTAATGATGTACCTATTCTAGATCACTGCCTATCAGCGGAGGTTGGCACTCTATTTCCTACGTCAGTGGCGCCCCCGCTCCTCGGCGGCTGTCCCTGGTGTCCCTATTCCGCCCTAAGTGTAAAGGAAAAAAGGCAGAAAAATAAATGGATAGATAGGTACGATCATCCCCATACCCCAAGTATAGGGGAAACAAAAGACTGCATAGATCACAGTCAAAAGAGTGGTTTGGTGTCCTAATATTGGTGACCACACAAACAGTAAACAATTAACCAAGAAAAGGTGGGGGGAGTTTAATGGACACATATAGGTACCGATGCTCGTGTCAATACTTTTAAAGATGTATCTCCCCACAATGACCCTAAGGCCAGGATCACACATGCGACGAAGTCGCCCGACACTCGCATGTGAAATCCCAGCTCTGGCGCCGTCAATCGGGAGTGGAGTGCGCGGCTGCATGTAGTTCTATGCAGCCGCGCACTTCACTCCCGAGTGCCGGCGCCAGAGCTGGGATTTCACATGCTAGTGTCGGATGACTTCGTCGCATGTGTGATCCCGGCCTAAGGGGTTTAGATGCTTGGGAAAGGGTTTAATTGTCTGATTTGGTATAAACCTCTGGTTTCAGATCTGTTTTTCTATTTTTATCAGTATTTGTAAGCCAAAATCAGGAGTGGAGCAATCAGATGAAAAGTAGAATAGAAACACGTCACCACTTCTGTATTTCTCACCCACTCCTTTTTTTGGCTTACAAATATTGATGTAAAACACTGACCAAGTACTGATAGTTTATGTTCACACTAACTCCTGTTTTCAAGAACTGTGGAAGCTCTGCATGCTGTGCCTGTAATACAAGCAGAATAAAACTCACGAGTATTACTAGCAGTCGAAAATAATCTTTTTTGATGCTCAAACAGGAGACGTACAGTAACAGTATGAAGGAAGGACTGATGCAGTTCTTTGTGATTTCAACATTATGCCTCATTTACTCTATACGATCTGCAGCGTTAAAGGGAATCTGTCACCCCATTTTTCGTATATAAGATACGTCCACTGCCATCAGGGGCTTTTCTACAGCATTCCGTAATGCTGTAGATAAGCCCCTGATGTAACTTGAAAGATAAGAAAAACAAGTTAGATTATACTCACCCGGGGGTCCGGTCCGATTGGCATCGCAGGTCCGGGTCCGGCGCCTCCCATCTTCTAGCGATGACGTCCTCTTTCTTGCTTCTGTCATGCTCCTGTGCAGACGCGCACTTTATCTGCCCTGTTGAGGGCAGAGCAAAGTACTGCAGTGCGAAGGCGCCGGGAAAGGTCAGAGAGGCCCAGCACCTTCGCACTGCAGTACTTTGCTCTGCCCTCAACAGGGCAGATAAAGTACGCCTGCACAGGAGCGTGACAGAAGCAAGAAGGAGGACTCATCGCTAGAAGATGGGAGGTGCCGGACCCGGACCTGCGATGCCAATCGGACCGGACCCCGGGTGAGTATAATATAACTTCTTTTTCTTATCTTTCAGGTTACATTTGGGGCTTATCTACAGCATTACAGAATGCTGTGGAAAAGCCCTGATGGCGTGGCCGTATCTTATATACGAAAAATGGGGTGACAGATTTCCTTTAAATGATCACCGATTGACTACATGTTTACCGATTGTCGGTCATTCGAATAGCCTATTTTGACATGCCCACTGCACTTATGATGAGCACAGAACGATTAGTAATTAGAGTTGAGTGAATTTGTTCTGGTTCCCTCTTATTCGGCAAGCTATAGCACTTACCGAATAAGCTGCAGAGGGAACCGGCCTCCTGGATCGTGTCAGCTGATCGGCACCGCAGCTGCATGTGTCACAGTCACAGCACATGCATGGAGAGCCTGTTTCTTGGGCTCTCCATGCAGCTGCGGCGCCGATCAGTTGATCAGCCGGCGCGTTCCAGGAAGCCGGGTTACCGCTGTAGCTTATTCGGTAAGCGCTATAGCTTGCCAAATTAGAGGAAACCAGAACAAATTTGCTCAAATCTATTAGTAATAGATCATTCCTCGTGTGTAAAATATAATTTCTACACAAGCAAAAAGCGCCGCTGACACTCCTTAGGCACAATATTGCACTGGCGTGCTAAAACGCTGTTGGCATAAAAAAAATGGACCTTCAGATGCCCACCCGGGAAATAACAATACTAATAGTCCATGCAAAGTAAAAAAAAACTAATGGCACTCCATTTTTTTTATTTTGCATGTAAAATATCATTGTTCTCGGCAGCACAGATCTTGTCTACACAGAAAGATGTGCTGCTGACAGCAGTCGTTTTTAAGCAAGCTTATCCTCTTCATCACCTTGGGATTTTCCGTTTTCACTTCCCCATCTCAGAACCATTTTTTATTTTTCCGTCAATAAGGCCCTGTGATGACTTGTTTTTTGCAGGATGAGTTATACTTTTGAACGACACCATTGATTTTAGCATATTGTGTACGGGAAAAAAAATCCAATTGCAGAGAAATTGCAAAAAAAAATGCTATCCCCAGTTGTTTTTTGATCAAATGAGCTGTCATATGCCAGAAATGATGCGTCAAAGCCCTCATAAATGCTGGTACTCAACCTATGACGTATCCATAGGGCATAGGTCGTGAAGGGGTTAAAGATCATTTCTATCAACTAATGAGCATTTTGCTTGTTTGTGGGGTCATCCGCAGCCTGTGTACACTACACAATTATCAGGAAATGAGTATTCCTAGGAACACTCATTCCCAATAATCGTGCAAATGCATCTTTATAGTTCTACATTTTGCATCCAAGAGAATTGGGTCAATTATGCTAATCACACTCTGATGAAATTCTGATCACAGTATCCGCATAGTGTTATCCAATTCTCTCGGATGAGAAGATGGAGAAAAAAAATTCTCTATCTTTTTCGCTCTGTTGGTCCATGGAAATCTGACTGCACTCAGATGACATTTCAACCAGTGCTGTCAACAGTATGTTAAAACATTAAGCTCCATACACAATGCAGACGTTTTCTTGCACTATATTGAGTCCTTTATTCCAAAACGTTATTTTTCAATAATAAATTTAAAGGCATGATCCGAGCGCCACCATGTGGCTATAGCTGGTAACGTGCTTTTTTTTTGTAATCCAGCAATATATGACTTTTAACCCTATGAATGCCTCCAAAATAACATTTTACCTCTCACGCAGGAAGAGATTCTACAGCACATGTGGAGATATCCCAGTCTTTCCATCCATGGAATTGAAGGAGGATTTGCTGGAACTGGGACCAAAACTGTCATACCTTCAAAAGTCATTGGAAAGTTTTCAATTCGACAAGTTCCAAATATGCAAATTCCTGTAGTAGAAAAGCTGGTGAGGCAGAAATATATTTTTATATATGGTAAATTAGATAAATGTGTGATTGTTAAATTTCACAACTTGTATGCTGATATGGGAAAAAATAAAGCCTCACAGACATGGAAAAATTCTGAGTGCTTGGAGCTTGTACGGTACATCGAGTCCCTAGAGATCCATACTAGGGAACTTTCGGCACTTTGTGTCCATATAAATCCTACAGAAAAAAAAACCTCTGTGCATAGGAAAAGTATGGCCACAGAGACCTATATGGTAGGCGTATTACCGCTTGGAGGCCATATTCTGCATGAAAACTTACTATACAAAATGTTGTGGCACCTACTTCCCTGTTAAAGTCATAGGATAAGAGGACAGGTACAAGCCGTCTCCTAATACTTTTCTACCCTTACCTTTGGCTCCGGCCAAAAGAAAAATACAAAACTTAACAAAACAGCCCTGTGTGAAGCTGGCCTTAATCAGATCCTTGACCTATAGTAGGCCTGTAATCAGCACTAAATGAGAACCAATAGTTATGCTTTATTACATTTCTAAGAGATCGGTTTTTAAACAAATGTTGTATCTCTCATTTATGTTGTAACAGATTATTGGTTTGGAGAACTAATTTGTTCTTGCCCATTAATACCTTATGCACGCTGTATTAGTACTTTTATGTACACTACAGGCTGTGGCCCTACATTAGAAGAAGTAGTCCTGCGACTGAGACTTTCTATTTTACTATAAACAAAATAAATATAGAAGGCTAATCTAAGAACTACAAGTCAACCACACTAACAACCTCTAGTGCTGAGAGATTTTAGACAAGTTTTATTGTTTCAACTAAAATAATAAAAGTTATATTTCAACAAGTTACTCCAATTGGATTAGACTGTGAATGTAGGAACAATAAATATTAGAGATATTCACAAAAGTAAGGGCCCTGTCACACATAGCGACTAACCAGCGATCCGACAATGATATGAACTTGTCAGGATCGCTGGTGAGTCGC